>LPNX010958720.1:18463-44339 GCA_001517045.1 Pseudotsuga menziesii
TCGTCAGGTACTGGTCCTCGGGGTGTTGGACCTTCAGGTACTGGGACTTCCTCAGATGAGGAGAGCCCAAGACCAGTTTGGGAGGAGCAGTCTTCAAGGAAGAGGAAGCCTCAGTGGCTTCAGGAGACCTTGAAGGATGCAGAGGCATTTGGTAGGCCCCAGGAGCAGATCAGGACAGTGGTGGAGCTAGACAGGTATGGTATGGCCCTTGTTGCGAGTCTTCGTGACTCTGAGCCATCCACATTTGAGGAGGCTTCCCAGCATCAGGTATGGAGAGATGCCATGATGGAAGAGTACCATTCCATCATGAAGAATGATGCTTGGGAGATAGTGCCGAGACCTGAGAGGAAGTCAGTTGTGACTTCCAAGTGGCTTTACAAGATAAAGCATGTTGCGGATGGCAGTGTGGAGAAGTACAAGGCTCGGTTTGTGGCGCGAGGGTTCTCACAGGTTGAGGGAGTTGACTATGATGAGACATTTGCTCCAGTTGCTCGGTATTCTTCTATCAGGGCAGTTATATCTATAGCAGCAGAGATGGGTTGGAAGATCCACCAGATGGATGTGAAGACTGCATTTCTCAATGGTCGTCTGCAGGAGGAGGTATATTTAGAGCAGCCACAGGGATTTGAGATCCATGGGAGAGATTCTCATGTGTGCAGGCTGAGGAAAGCCTTGTATGGACTGAAGCAAGCTCCTAGAGCTTGGTACTCCAGGATTGATACTTACTTGACATCGATGGGATTCCAAAAGAGTGAGGTTGATCCCAACCTATACTTCATTGTGGTTGGAGGAGATCCGCTCATTCTTCTGCTATATGTTGATGATCTATTTATCACAGGTGATGAGCGTCTCATTGCACATTGCAAGAGAGATCTAGCATCGGAGTACGAGATGACAGACATTGGATTGATGCATTACTATCTGGGGATCGAGGTTTGGCAGGAGCCTAGACATATTTTCCTTGGACAGGGGAAGTATGCAGTTGATATTCTAAAGAGATTTCGGATGGAGGACTGCAGGCCAATGTGTACGCCTATGATCACCAACTGGAAGCAACTTCATGCTTCCGAGGGTAAGTTGGTAGATCCCACTTTATATCGTCAGCTCATTGGGTCATTGATGTATCTGGTCAATACCAGGCCAGACTTGTGTTTTGCGGGTAACACTCTTAGTTAGTTCATGGTTGAGCCTAGGATGTGCACTGGACTGCCGCAAAGCACATACTGAGATATCTTGTAGGTACGGTGGATTATGGTCTGGACTACAGGGGTTCGGGTGGAGTCAGCTTGGTTGGGTTCACATATTCAGACTGGGCAGGTTGTGTGAGGGATCGGAAGAGCACTTCCGGTTGTTGTTTCAGTTTGGGCTCGGCAGCAGTGTCGTGGTTCAGTCGGAAACAGAAGTCCGTTGCACTGAGTTCTGCTGAGGCTGAGTATATGGCAGCCAGTCAGGCTACTTGTGAAGCACTGTGGCTTCGCAAGTTATTGGTAGATTTATTTGATCAGCAGCTTAGGCCTACGGTGATCTATTGTGACAATCAGAGTTGCATTCAGCTCTCTGAGAATCCAATGTTTCATGACAGGTCAAAGCATATTGAGATCAGGCACCATTTCATCCGTGACTATGTTCAGAGAGGGGCAGTTGAGCTACACAATATATATCCACTGATGAGCAGGTAGCAGACATTCTGACGAAGTCTTTGGGGAGGGGGAAGTTTGTCTTCTTCAGAGATAAGTTGGGAGTGGTGCAGAACACCTTCCTCGGTAAGAGGGAGTGTTAGTTTTGTACCTAGGAATTTGTTCCCTAAGTGACTTTTTGCCTAAGTCACTTAGAAAGGGGGAAAAGGTGACCCTCACATTAAAAGCTACTTAATGAGACTTTATAAAGTTAAAGTCACTTTTTGATAAATTTAAGTGGGTGAGTAAATTTATTTAAGTGATTTAAATAAATGTGATTTTTACTCTCATTGAATCTTAGCCATTGGATTGGATCTTTCTCCACCGTTGGATTAGATTCCCACTTAGGGTTTAGACAAAAAGGGTTGAGGGAGGCAAAACACTTCACTTTTTCATTTTTTTTTGGAGGAGAGACTGAGCTAAGAGAGAAGGAGGTCGAGTTAGGGCATTGGCACGATTCCCAAGAAGAGAGATTGCACAGAAATCGAGGGTACGGACTGCATTAATTGCTGGCACAGTTTTCGAGGGGGTACGGACTCTTAAACATGTGAAATGGAAGCCCTTCCAACCCAGCTGTTATTAACCTAATTCCTTATGCAAAGTCGGCTAATTTAAAGAATTCAAATTAATATGTTTTGAGTAAGGTCGGCCAGCCTGATAAAAAGGGTCAAATCCTTATACATTTTACTTGACAATACAAGTTGGCTCAGTCAAAAATAATTAATTAAAAAGACATACAAATAGCAGGTTCGCCAGCTAAAATAATTATTTTTCCTCCATAATTTTGTATATATATACAAGGGAGAAAGCAAAATATTAGCTCTGAATTTCAAGTATACAGTCCACTGAGGCAGCCAGTCTTTATGAAGCTTTTTCTCTAATTTCCGGGCATCACTAAGGCAATGTCTCATCTTACTTGGACCACCATACTATCTGAAGGAGGTGTAGAGGACAAGAGGGTCGGGTGCTCACATCTGAGGGCCTGATCTGCTGTTAGAAAGCCGTAGGGGTTTGTTTAAAGACTAAATCTTGTGTAGAAGGAAACGAGTGACTGTGTGGAGGTCACATCACCCTTCAGAAGGTCGTGTTCACATTTCTGGGTTAAGTATCCATTGTATCGGCCGTACCTTTCCTTCCTGGCTCAGTCCAACTGTGTAGAGGCTGTGAACTTCATCTAGAGGGCTGCAACTGTCATCCAAAGGTCGAATCACGTTAGAAGGGTAGCATACTGCTGGTGAGAGGTGTGTGCTTCATCTGAGGGCTGAATATACCTTTGAAGATCTTGTTCACTACTGCATGGTAGTCAGTGGAAGGCTGCACAATCCAGGAAGAGTGTCATCATTGTGGGAACATCTGTGAAGCAAGTGGAGGGTGTGTATCACATTGTTGTTACCCTTTCAAGGGAAGTATTTTAATATTATGCTACAACAGTTCTGGGAGTACATCTGAGATCTGCCCACTTCCAATTCCAGGATTCAAAGGCAGGCGGAGACATTCTTAAAAACCTACTCTTTATTGCTGTTCATTCAAGTAGTAAGATTTTCGGGCTGCCTCAGAAGAATTTTATCTCAAGCATATCCTCAATCAGGCTTATTTGACAGTGACAAAGAAGACTTGACAGTGGTAGATTGATATTGTTTTCCAACATAACATTGACAGAATTGATATGATATGATAAGACACTGATATGGTTTGACTTGACAGAGATAGTGAAGGTTTGAGAAGTCTTAGTATGAGCAGATTCCTTGTTGCCTTGGCATGAGCAGTGCATGAGAAGACTTCCATAATGACTTGACAAGACAGCTGTTGAATGAGCAGCATTTGATTGAGTGGCAGAAGTATGTGATCAGTATTTGCAGGCAAGCTGGGTCTTGCACAATGCAAACCTTCTTAGTTGGAGCTAAGAAAATCAGGCTTGGCCTTGTTAATGGAGTTAGTGCTCTTTTGTCGGTTGGTGTTGATGTAATCGCGAAGATTGAAGTCTTCATTGTAATTCATATCAAATGATAAATTAAGTTTACTACATGTGTCGTGTGATGTGTCTCTTATGGTTTATCTTGATCACATGTTTAGTTAATGACTGTTGATGTATAGCTTAATGCGACTGATAAACTGTGCTTAAGTTTTGAAGTGAAAATTGGTTAAAAGTGCTACCACACTGATTCACCCCCCCCCGCCGCCCCCCCATCCCTCTCAGTGTGGCATTGTGTCCAACATGTTCAAACCAAGTATATAAAGGAGGAAGGAATTACTACCTCAACTTATAGAAAGCCATCACCCCAATTAATGCCAGCCACACAGAAGAGTGACTGCATCCCATATCTGGTGAACTATCGTGGTTATCCACCAAAGTAGCTCTATTCAAAGTTTTTTAAAGTCATGGTAATATTAGCCATGTCTAAAAGGATGTCAAGGTACAATATGAAAAAGGAAACTTCTAGCTGATATATTTATACAAATTCATACAAAACCTGTGCTGCATAAGGTGTAATGATGCCAATATCAGAGGAATTAACTCCACTTTCTACAAGTCTTTTTGCATGCACTAAGGCTACTGTCGCCTCGCCTTCATTCATTGTGCTGTCCTCATCGTCTTTTTTCTCCTCCATATCACACCTGTAGCAAAAAAAAGTATAGCCCTTCAATACATTTAATTTCCCATATGTTCAGCAAGAGTTAAGGTAAATCAGAAATTTCTAAATTATATGAGAATCAAAACTTCCTTGTGTTGCATAACTCTGGAACAATTCCACTATCTATCCATGAGATATTCATAATAATGTTATAAACCTTTAAATTATATAAATTTGAACACAATATAGTGCAGAACTGCAAGGAGAGAGAGGTTATTGATTGTTATTTAGTATGAAGAAGGAGATGCCAGATTGATGTCCCACGAGAATAAAATAGAATAGAAATGAAATTTATTTAAACATTCAAGAGGACAACTAGCCTATGGGACAAAACAACATAAATCCAATGCAACATTTCATTCTACAAATGAAAGAAAAAGACGAAATGTACAGAAGGGGCAAGTTCCAACCATGTGAGTACAATGATATTTGTTATGTTTTACTCATTTGGATTTGACCCAAAGGGTGGATCACCTAATCCAGTTGGCTTTACTTTCAAGGATCCGTCTCTAATATCCATCATCATTGCAGCTCTCTTTGTCTTGTCCTCTTCATGTCTCTCTCAAAACACTACCTACCCATTCGCATTCTCTAGTTTTGTTCCCTTCATCACGGTACTATATGTCTCATGTAACATCCCCTAGTGCATGGCAGTTGCCCTATTGAAACCTTCATTATAGTTATTTGCTAGTTATTATGCACCTCGAGAGGGTTGTTGGGAGATGATGGTTTGGGCTCAGTATCTCCCTTGTTAATTCTTCTATTGTTGTTGACTTACATTAAACCATGACACATATATGTTTACTTAAAAATTGTTATGAGTAGTCTCTTGATGGAATTTGATGCGCAATTCCTTACTAGTAAAGTTGAATACTGATGCTAGTTTGATAATGGCATATACATATATTAATGAATGATCTACACTATTATTATGATCCATTTTAATCCATGATGATTATGATGATGCAAGTTTCGTACATGGATCGGTATTCTTGGAAAACGCTAACCCATTGCAGGTTGAGACATTGATGAAGGGATTGGGGATCACATCCTAGGGAAAAGGGCTCATTATCAACAAGGGTTGCCACCTGATCCTAGTGCCTAGGGAGCATTGGGATGGGAAAATGATTTGAAAAGTGTTTTCCAAGCTAACTGGAGTAAAAACCCTAAAGGGGAGAGTTGTAAATCACCTTTTACCCACTTTATGACTCTTGTATTTTGTTCCTAATCCTAATTTCGCCCCATGTGTGATCTAGTAGAGAGAAAGATAAGGTCAAGAGATAGTTTGGGGAGAGAGTTGTTACACATGAGAGATTAGAAAACAAATACCTAAAGAGAGGGGTTGGCCAAGGAAGAGGATGGTGAAGGATTCTACATCAAAGAAGAGATTTTGTTTTTTGGATTATGGCTTATTGGGGAGCAGATTGATAGCTACTCTAGCCTAGTCTGTGTGGATCAATGAGGCTAGGAGAAATAATAAGATAATTTTATTAATGTCCAACAAATGACCATATATAAGTCAATGGGATTGCTAGGTACAATAGGGTGAGATACAAAGTGGAAGGATAGGGGTCAGTCCTAGAAATAAAGCTAAAGACAAGTTATGTTATCAAAGATATAATGTATAAGGCCTAAGAGCATGGAGCAGGATAATAAAGCTATAGTGTAGGAACATGCAAGTATTATCAAGATCTGAAGAACAAAAACTCCATGGGCCACCACTATTAGAGAAGATGGCTTGCTTGGGGCACGATCAACTTCCTTTGAAGCTCTCTCTCCTAACATTCAAGGTTGTATAGAAGAAACTAGGGATTCGAAGAAACTTGGGATATATGATTGGTTGGAAAATTTGAAAGAACAGGAAGATACAATCTACGATATGTCTTGTTGCCAGAGTGTTGTAACCCACAACCGAAATCTAGATGTATCCTAATTGTTGACATGTTATGAGTTGTCCCAAGATCTTAGGTGACATGACCATAATGGTTTCGTTGGCCAAGCACAAAATGTTAGTTTTTCTAATCTAATTAGCTTGATTAGGATCTTTATCTGAAAGAACAACAAGTACAACAAGAAACACATGATAGAGCAGATACACAAGACACAAAGATTTTCACTGGGGAAACCATAAAGGAGAAAACCCCGCAAACTTCCTCAGGACAGTTCTATCACAAAGACTATATCACAAGATGAACAAACCCAATAAGAAGAAGTCTTCTGCAACTATCTATCTCTCCTTCTTGTCTCTCTCTCTCTCTCCTCATGCGAACTCGAGTGAGTGTGAGTATGTATAAATGAGGGAGGGTGACTCCCTATTTATACTCTTCAATTGACTGACCTAATACATGATTGAGGCCGACCTCTTACCCTAACATGGTCGGCTTCTCCTAGAGAGACTCCAAAAATACATTACATGATGTTATACTAGGAACTATTGCCCCGACTTAGAACGGAGGTTGTACCTCAAGGTCCATACACAATAATGACATTTTGAAAGGAGGCAAACACAGCTTCGATGGGGTACAACAACATATAGTGATAATATACATCATAATATCTTTTGAAGTTACAAATACATCAACATGAAAAGCCTCTCAAGGTCTCAAAAATTTAATGGTTGAAGCAAGTTATTGTCTACCTATCTCTTGGTACATCTATCTAGTAGAATCACCCAAAAGAAAGTTGTCAGGACCGAACAACAACCGATCTACATTGTGCTAGGTAGAGTGAGTGAGATGTAAGACCAAAGGCCTCCCTCATTTAAAGTTCCTACCATCTCTGGTTCGAGAAGAAGGAAAAAACGGATAGAGAGTTCAAAGACTTCCTAAAAAAAAAAAAAAACCGTCCTCTTGGAGTTTTTCCTAACCAAGGGTACTAATGCTAATTTGTTCCTAGCTATTGTTTATTTTTGGGCCCTTGGAAGGCCATTTCCATCTATGATATTAGAGATATGTGTATCTTAAGATGTCCTTCATGTCGATCTACCTAGCATGAAGGTTCATTATCAGTATAGGAAGGGATGTAGGGTGTGAGAAACACTCTCCCTGTAGTCATGGATCCAGTGGTGGAGACATCCATAGGTTTCAGTGACTTCTACTAGTTGCATGCGAGGAGTGTAGGGATGCACTAGTTTTTAATGCAATAGTGTGAGGTGCATGATGCATGTGCATGAGATTTGCACATTGCATGTGCATGCATGCATTTTTAATGCGTTATTTTTAATGGAAAAATGTGATTTTTGCATGAAAATAAATTAGATATTTGGAACCCTAATCTCACCAACATATTAGAAAAGGGAATTATCACTGACAGATTAGAAAAAGGCATTCAGAGGGAAAAAGTCAATATAACTTGTGAGACTCAGGTGGTCAAGGAAGAGGTCGAATCAGTGCATACAGAGAGGGTGCATTCTTAAGATGAGAGGGTGTAGTCTGACGGGGAGAGAAGTGTTGAAATACTAACAAAGAAAGATGCAAATGAGTGATTTTACACAAAAGTGAAAATTAGGGTTTTGGTAACCTAAACTATCAGTGACTTATATAAGTAAGTCCGAGGGTAAAGTTTTCCTGGGCATTTTGGTACAGAGGGAGAGAGTTCATCTTCACAAAATTATGGACCAGTGCTACACAAATCAAGGGAAGGGCACATACTGCTTGAACAATTGGGGGCGCATTCATGAGGAAGTAGAGAGGACAGATCTTCAGAGATTTAAGAGTTCTTTCTTCTGTACAGTGTCAGAAGTGATTCACTGAGCATCTTCAGAGATTGAAGAGCAGCAATAGTGTAAGCAGCTGGAGAAGGACGTGAGGGCCCCCGAGAGCTGAGGGTCTTCATCAGTGACTAAGGAGAAGTCTTCAATGATCAGTCAGATTCAAACCGATAGTAGATTAGCTGAGACATGACTCAAAGGAGTGAGGGCGCAGTTGTACAACTGGGGGACGTTTTTCAGTGATTGAGGACGCAACTCATCATCTGGAGCATAGCAAATCAGAGTAGAGAGCTGAGGGAGCATCCTTCTGAGAGTTAGACAGAGTGTACAACATCCAGTGATTGGTAGAGTCAAATTTGAGGATCCAGCGTGAGAGTGTACTGCTAGGGGCGCATTATACAAGAGCAACAGTTGTAGTTACTGCAAATCTAGGGCGTTGGCCCTTTAGGTTCGTTCACTAGTTGCTTCTCTAAACCTACTGTACTTCTTCTATATTTTATTTGCTTTGGGCTCGAGAAAGAAGAAATCCCCACTGTAGTTGGTTTTCCCCATTGGGGTTTCTAGGATAAATTTCTGAGTCATATGTGTGATTACGTGATTGTTTATGAGTTGTAAGGATTTCATGTGCTGCAAATTCTAAACTTGATAGAAGTTTATTTCATCTGGGATTAGTGAATATTGTGGTCGAGTTGAGATCTGACTTCTCAAGGCGAGTAGAGACCTCTGAGAAAAACTAATATGGTATCAAAACCTCATTAGAGGTCAGAGGGGGGCAATCACACTCAGTTCTGCAAGTAGCAGATTTGTGTGAAGATTCAATGGTGAAGTCAAATCTACAAAGAGGGTGACCAGATCTATCAGATCTAAAGAGTTGGGTTCAGATTTGTGACTGTAGTGGTCAAATCTATCGGATCTGAAGTGTTGGAGTCTAGATATGAGATAGATCTAGCCGGTATCAGTAGGATAGAGACCAGACCTACCTAGATCTGCAGTGCAGGTGTCAGATATGGGTTAGTGGAGGTGAAATCTAACAGATCTGATTGTTAGGATATTTAGTTAAGATCAACTTGTGTAATATATCCGTTAGGTAGAGCGTGTTTCTTTAGTATGTATTAGTATGCATTTGTAAATATACTAATCCGACGGTTCAACTTCTCTTAGATCATACCTACCATTGATCTGTGGCTTAACACCTAATTGGTCCATGATCTCTATTTAAAGAGCATGGAGGGTCCTTGGCTAGTTGATCGATTATGAGAAGCTCATGTAACTTTCTTTCTTTTGCATAATAAATTGCTCAAAGTAGCTATTTGGCTGGGGCCGTGGACTGTTTCCCTCTCGAAGGTTTTAACCACGTGACAAACATTGGTGTGTTGATCTGTGATCTATTTGTGTGAAGCGATTGCTCAAGGTGATCGGTCTTTTGAGAGTACCCTGTGTACCCGAATGGACTCAGAATGTTCAAATCAACTAAGAATGAGTACTCATACACCATATGTCCATCACAAAGGTACATCAGAGACCCCATCAATGTCAGAACAATACTAATAATAAAGCTTGTAAATGTTGATAAACACGAAAGTAATACAAGCCATCATCACAAATCACCATTTGGAGTATGAATATGTCTAATGGACACCTGTAGACCATAAATAATCATCAATCATAAACATATGTCTATAACTCATCCTGGATCTTTCTCATGTCCTAGCCAACACTGGGTTAAAAGTCAAAACTGTTCAAATGATGACCCAAATGCTAAACTCTGATACTGCAGAGTACCAATGGACCTGCATGCTCAATTATATATGCTAGCAGTGACACTCAAGTATGATTAGATTTTGTTGGCAAGTATAAGCACAATACATTTATAATAATCCAAATCAAAATGATTAGTTGCTTCAAAACAAGAACCTTCAATGTATACTCATTTACAAATTTAACCCTTTTGCTAGTCAAGGGTGAAGGGATCATAAACATTAGGTAAGGATAAAGGATGACTTCATGACTCAACAATGTAAGCACCAGGGCTAACGAACAAGGGAATCCACACAACACATAAGTTGGACTATGTGAACAATAGGGCATGTCCGTGTCTAACAAATGGGTGGAATGATGAGAAAGCTCCACTAGGCTCTAGACAAGCAACCTTTTTAATACTTTATTTGCTCAGCATTTATTTCACTTAGTTGACCTCTAAAGGCAGGTGCCCTAGTAAGCCTTTTGGGCTTCCAGATAATGACAAAGACATGACCTTCTTGGACTAGCCTCACCCTTTTTCCCTGTGGGGGAAAATGAGTCGTACATTATACAAAGAATGAGTGCTTATCCTCTAGCCATCAACTTTATTTTTCATTGATAACTTGGCAGCCTCTGAGAACAGGTGCCCTGGAAAGCCTTCTAGGCTTCCAGAAAATGACTAAGGCTCAACCTTGAAGGGCTTGCCTCCCTGATACCCTGTAGGGATAAATGAGCCTTACACCATACAATGGATGAGTGCTCATCTCTTGGCCACTGGCTAGTTTTATTTTTCTATTTCAAGCAGTGTCTAAAGACACTTTTATTTTGCTGGCAGGGCATCCATTTAGAATAACTTTAAGCTCTAATGCCATAGTGTCTAAAAACAATTTCTTTGGTAAGACTACTTGTTTTCAAGACCTAGAGGTAGACATTCCCTGTGATAAAAATCACATAAACCAACACTGAGACACAGTTTTATACATGGAGACCTATTCCAACATAGAGGAGAAGGCGAGGGGAAATCCCAGATGTCACTAGTCAAGTTACAAGTCAAGGATAATCAACGAAAAAGGGAAAGCAAAGGATGGATGAAGACAGCGGAAATGATGCCAAGACTAGCAAGCTATGTCCCTGAAGGGAAATGACCAAATCCATACTAGGAGTAGGGCAAGGCCAATGAGTATACAAAAGAATCTCTCAATTAAAACAACTAAATCATTTACTATAGATTTCAAGTAAGCCAAGATAGAGTATTGCCAACATATAATCAAAATCAACCAAGTCTCACTACTAAAAAAGGTAACAGAGCAACATCAAAATCCACATGTACAAACCATAATATCACCTGGGTCATATACCTGCATTGGTTCTAAAACCAATCTGAAGATCACTGCAACAACTACTGTTGCTACATATCATGGGCAATATAAAAAATCTCTGCTCTGGGTCCTAAAAGAAAAATGGCTAACTCAGTCACCGAATCTGGGGTCATGAGGTTCAGTCATGGCATAGCACTGGTCAATCTGGATACTCTGGATCTGGTGAAAGTGGGAGATCATCAACTCTGGCTCACCATTTGCTGATCTCATAGTAAAGGGTTGGCTCAAAGAACTGATCAGTACTGCTTAGGTACAAATGTAGCCCAACTACTATATATGTGACAACACTTCCTTTATACCAAAGGGTGTCATTCCTACATTCGAATTTTGGACTTTGATTAGGATCATTAATTAAGGCACATGTATCTAGGTCCTTGGCATATTCACCTTGGATTTCATCCAACCAGTCTGGAACTTCAACTGAAATCGCATTAGTTTTGACTTCATCTTTTCGAGATAGGGCATCAGCTATGAAAATGTTTTTTCGCCTCTTATGCAATATATCCATGTCAAATGTAGCATTTTTTTCTATCCATTTATGTTTTTCAGTTAACAATGTTTTTAGTTGTAAGAGATATTGAAAACTATTGCGGTCTGTTCTTATCAAGATTTTGCTCCCTAGAAGGTATTGTCATCATTTTGCTAGAGCATGTATAATGGCAAGCCTTTCTTTATCGTATGTAGACTTTCAGACTTTCTCTCTTGTTGAGCTTTCGGCTTTCACATGCTATTAGATGACCTTCTTGCATCAAGAATGCTCCTATCCCAAATCTTGAAAGAAGGAAGGAAGGAGATATTTTAACGTCCGCGAGGCTAAGAATAGCCTATGGGACAGACCAACTCGCACGCTATTTTCTGCAATTCAATCCTTTGTCTGTTCAACTTGATGATGAGTGCCCCCAATTTTTCCACAGTCCCCTCGTTAAATAAATCATCCCAAGATTTATCCATCAAGACATTTGCGTACCAGTCCTTATTGTCCTTAAAGGCTTCACACTCTAAAATGAAATGTTTTTCTGTCTCCACCTTACTAGTGGTGCAAAAATACACACTCTTTCTGCCCAAGCTTCTTTTGGCCTTTTCTAACACCCGGTCTCACAACAAAGTTGAAGGGAATTAGTTCTTGATTGAGCAATGAGAATTTTGGCTTTCCAAGGTATATTGGCCCCTATGTACCCCTTTTGATGTTGATTGTAGGTAGGGTCAAACTCTTCAATATAATACTTTCTCTTTCTCCCTAGCTCTTTATCCCAAGTTCGCTTGTGGAACTTATTGATAACAAAAGCCTTTATTTCTTTGCTATTCGTAGGGCACATGCTCAAGTACATATCCCACTTGCTAAGCCATTGAATATTTTGCCACATCCAAGTCTTCTTTCTTTTGCACAATATGTCATTGAAGACAACCTTAGGCCATCTACCATAGTGATTGCTTCAATAAAAGCCACCCCCATTTCACTTAGCATGATCTCGTATGGCACCGAACTCTTAATTTTGGGCTTGTTGTGATCATGTGCTTTTGAATCTTTTCTATTTGCTTCCACTGTAAGTCAGAGGTACTGCTGGCCCAAACTTCACAACCATGGAGAACAACCGGGATCACTAAGAGCCCAAAAAGGGTTTGCATAGTTTTCCAGTGCCATAACTCTGCCTCTTTGCACCTATTTTGGGAAGCATAAAACGCTTTCCAACCTCCCAGAGCTCCTTTTTCCCTGCAGGCTTCCCAACTCAAACTTTTGTTGAAGTCGATTCCGAGGTACTTGTAATCTTCCACTACTTCAAGGGTATTGTCTACAAAGTAGAACTTATGTTGTTTATGTTTTCTTTTGCTAGAGAAAACTACCACTTCCGTCTTGCTAGTATTTACTTGCATCCCTACTGTTCTACAAAAGTGCTCAAGGGAAATCAAGTGCTCTTGTAAGCCAAGAGAAGACTTAGCAATCAAAATAAGGTCATCTACATACAAAAGAAGCCTTATCACATACTCACCCACGAGGACGCCATCCCCGCCCTCTAAGTTTAACAACTCTTCAAGTTTGTCAATATATAAGCCAAAAAGGGTAGGGGATAATGGGCACCCTTGCTTGACCCCAATATTGCTTCTGAAACTTTTAGAGATACCATCTGATGTTCTGATTTTGACTTTGACCTCCTCATATAGCCTGTGAACAGCTTCTCTAAGATGTATAGGAACCCCAAGTTCCTCCATTCTGTGGCATAGCTTATCCCTGGGAACCGTGTCAAAAGTTTTTTTGAAATCGACAAAGCAACAAAAGGCTTCCTCTTTTTTCTCCCACACTTTTTCAATGATGTGCTTTAAAGTAATACCATGGTCGACCGTGGAATGTTTAGGTCTAAAACCTGCTTCCCCTTTAGCACGCTTGTCCCTTTCTTCCGCCCACTTGCTAATTCTATTTTTTAGCATGCTTCCAAATAGCTTTGCAAACAAGGGGTTTATCATTATGGTCCTATAATTGGAGGGATCGTTTACATCCCCGCTCTTGAAAAGAGGAATTGCGAGGCTAGTTGTCCAATCTGTACGGAATCCCTATTGAATGATGTTGTTGAAGATTCCCGTAATGTGAGGTGCAAGAGTTTTTGAACCCCACTTTAGATATTCAGCTTGAAGTTCTAATAAATCTTTAGCTTTTCCAACACCCAACTTCTTAATACCCACCTCAATCTCTTGCATAATGAAAAGCTTAGTAATGGCGGCAGTGTTGACTAAGGGGGGAGAGGGTTCAACCTTAGGATTCCGCTCATAGAGTTGCCTTGCATACTCAAGCCACTAGTTTGCTATAATATTGTTTTCAGTTTGCTTCTTGCTCACTTGAAGTTCGTTCCAAAATAGTTTGGGGTTGTTTTTCCCAAGGAAGATTAGCTCTTCCCTCCTTGAAACCATGAAATCAATTTTTTTTCTTTCTTATAATCTGCTTGTAGCTTTCTAAGTCTCTATCTTTCCAGTTTGACTCTCTCCACCTTCTCCTTTCTTTTTTGCACTCCTCATCGAACCAAGCATTAACAAGAAAACAATTTGTTTCACGTTTCCTATTCTTTGCTCTTTTGCATTTTGTGAGTGCCCTTTGAATTAAATTAGTTAGCCGTTGATTATTAAGGCCTTGGGACAGAATTTCCTCCCTCTTACAAAGTCTCTCTAAAGCCTTCTTGAAGATATTACAGTTCTCTTGAGTCAAAAGAATTCTGCCCTTTGCAAAAGGTTGTTGAATGTGTTGATTTTTTGTCCCCGCCTGCTGCTTATCAATCCAAGAAATTCTTAGATAGATCGATTTGTGATCAAATTTTAAATCCCAGAGTTGTTCTCCAATCATAACTTCCTCCATTTTCTCGCATAGGCCATGCGAACAAATTGCATAATCCACCACACTTGCTCCATTGTAGGTATTACAAGTGAAATTACCAGAGTTTGTCCATCTAGGCAAACCATTGCAAATTACTAAATTGAAAGTTCCACATAAGGTAACCAACTGTTCTCCAAAGAAATTACAGCTTTTGTTGTCTTTTGAAATTCTTGTCCATTGATGATTTCTTTCTTCTATAAGCCAAATAGGATTGCAATCTTCCCTATGACAAAGAATGCTAGCTTGTTCACTTGCGGTCCTGGCGTTGAAATCTCCTACTAGAAGGATTTCACCTACTTAAGAATACTTCGCGATATCATTTTGTAATGCTGCAAAAGGGTCTTTATGGTCGAGCCCCCTCCTTTTGTAAATTTTCAACTACAAAGGGTTTTGTGAAACCCAACGTTGCTAATACTGGCGTTGATGACATAATGTTTTTCAATGTTTTAAAACATTTTTCGGCTTCATCATTCCACTGAAATGATTTTTTCTTTAATAGATTTGTTAGAGGAGTAGTCTTATGGGCATAATTTTCCATAAATCTTAAATAATATCCTGTCAAGCCTAGAAATCCTCTCAGTTTAGAGATATTTTCTTTGTGCCAATCGATGATTGCCTTGATCTTACTTGGATCAACCTTGACTCCTTCCTTCAATATTATATGGCTAATATAATCCACTTCTTGTTTTCCAAAAGTGCATTTTGACATTTTTGCATAGAATTGATGTTCCTCCAAAATGGTGAGTACTTGATCTAAGTATTAGAGATGCTCTTTCCACGTTTTGCTATATATGAGGATATCATCAAAAAATACTAATACAAACTTTCTAAAATATGGCTGGAATAATTCATTCATTGTGGCTTGAAATGTGGTTGGAGAGTTAGTTAATCCGAAGGGCGTACCTTGAACTCATAATGGCCCTCATGATTGTGGAAGGCAGTTTTTGCTATGTCTTGTAATTTAACCCTGATTCGATAGTACCCTAATCTCAAATCTAATTTTGAGAAATGTTTAGCGCCATGAAGTTCGTCCAACATCTCATCGATGAATTGGATAGGGCATTTATTCTTGGTTGTTATATTGTTCAGCCCCGTATAGTCTATGCACAACCTAAAGGATCCATCCTTCTTTCGAACTAACACTACTGGAGTTGCATCAGGGCTTTTGCACTTTGAAATGACACCACAACTTAACAGATCTTGGATTAACCTTTCAATCTTTGTTTTATGGTGATGTGGATATCTGTATGCTTTGATATTGACAAGTTTTTCCCTTGGTTCCACCTCAATTATGTGTGCAATCTTCTTTCTCAGTGGGAGCTCCATCGGAAGCTCTTGGAACACCTTGTTGTGTTTTTGACTTAGCTCCTGGACTTCTGGTGGTTTGGAGTCATGTCCTTCACATGTTAGCAACTCCATCTCTTGACATTGAATTATGTAAGCAGGTGCTCCTTTTCGAATTAGCCTTTCCATTTGATGTTATGTAACCAATCATGTTTGGGGTGGTTGGAAACTGTACAATTTGTACTTTTTCCCTAGCCACTTGAACTTGATAAAATGCTCTTAATGGTTAGCTGAGTAAGTACCTAATGTTTGCAACCATTGGATTCCCAACACCACTTCTACTCCTCCAAGAGGCACTGCAAAGAAGTCAAATTCTAGATTATACTCTTGCATTTGTAATTTCACCTTGTGACATCTTCCCACATTTTCAATCTTCTTACCATTTGCTACCATAGCTTTCATTTTAGGCACTAGGTATACGAATAGGTTCAACGTCTTAGCGACATTAACATTGATAAAGTTATGGGTACTACCAGTATCTATGACGATCGAGACATTGTTGTTTTTTATATGTCCCTTCGGTTTTAGTGTTTGAGGTTGGGATATCCCCGTAATGGCAGCTAATGATATTTTGGGTGTATCATCTTCTATTTCTAAGAGGCTGTCATGTTAATTTTCGGTATCGTCCTCACTTGATTCTTCACTTTCAAAGTCATCTTCTTCCTCGGTTTCACAGGCGTACAGCTTTTGGGGGTTTCTCTTTTGCAAACATCTAGACTTACGATCCCACTTTTCTCCGCAATATTTGCACTATCCTTCATCCTCTGGGCCTCCAAACCAAGTTTTTATCCTTCTCTTAGATGCGGTGGTGTATATTTTGAAGTTCCCTTATTTGCTGATTAGGGAGGCTTCCTCTTGGAATAATTTTTATCTAAATTGGTCTTAGTGGATCGTTTGAACTTGTTCTCAATGATCTTGGCCTTACGTCTTGCTTTCTCCATGGTAGAAACATTATGTAATTCTAACTCATCTCGAATGTGAGGTTTCATTGCATGTATGTATGTTTGCAGTCGTTGGTCATCGGTTAGTTCCGAACTAGAGTTTCCAAAGTTTCCCATTCACATGTATACTCATCTACACTACCCTTTTGCTGCAATTTGGTGATCAAAGTAGTCTTACTCGATTATTCCTTAAAACCTTTTACAAAGATCATTTTTAAAGTTAGTCCAACTGAAGGAACAGACCCTCGTTGTAGCCTTCCACCACGTATACCAATTGTATGTGTTACCATCCAATTGCATGGCAACATATTTGATCTTCTCACTATCGAACTGAATGTTATGGATGTCAAAGTATTCTTCATCTTTATTGATCCACGCAATGCATTGCCTTTCGTCACCATCGAATTTGGGTAATTTTGGTTTTACCCTTATCTGGTACACATGTGTTGGGGGAACTGATACCATTGGTGGAAGGTTAAAGAAGGGGACTCCAAGGGGCGGTGTCGTGTCTTGATGTTCTGGCATTTTGGGAGTTCTTGGATGAGGTGTATTGAAAAGGTGTGGTGGTGGGCTATGGCTAGGTGGCGGAACATAGGTATGCAGTTGTAATCTAGCCAAGGAACTTTCAAGATAATAATGACTTTTCTTTTGATCTTCTTTCAACGTATTGATGCCTTGCTATAATTTTGTCCAAAGTCCTGTGACGGTTGACGTCAACGCGTTATTATTTTTTCGATTTCTGCTTTCAGCTCTGCATACTTTTTGTTGACTTTTTCGTCAAGTAGGTCCAATCTAGCATTGATATATCACATTCTGGTGACTACTAGAATTTTATCTATGCTAAATCTTGATTTATTCTTGTTGGTTGTTTGTTCCTAGCCAACCATGATTTTTTTTTAAAATATAAAATTTTTAATAAAAATAAATATTAACATAATAACAAATTATTATATAATATTGAATTTTTATTACCCCATGGAGTTTGGCCTGTTGGCCACTCCGCGTGCCCAATATGCCAAAAAAGGCGGTTTCCCATGCGATCTTCCTGGGGGGTCGGGTAGGGTGCCCAAGGGATATAGTGGTAGCGACAGGAATCGACCTCGTGTCACGCGAGTATGAAACCGACTAGTAGTCGATTCCTTTGTACAAAAAAAAATATAATATTAAATTTTTATTAAAATATTAGGGTGCTAGGAGAAGGCGTGGATGGAGATGGGCCAATGTGGAGAAGAGCAAGGAGGGAGTCGAGTGAAAGGAGCAAGGGCATAGAGGAGAGGCGAGCTGAAGCAAGAGGGCGAAATGATGGGTGGAAGGGATGGGTCATGGTTCATGTGGAAGGAGAGAGGTCAAAGGTGGAAGAGTTGGCCAATGCGCCAAAGGGAACAGGAGTACAAAGAGTGGGGATGAAGGATCAAGGGAAGGGGCATGCAGAGGGCGTCCGCAGGATGGGTGCGAGAGCAGGCTACGCGAAGATGGAAGGCGGGTAGGCGCATTGAAGAACAGGCGTGAGGAAAATGGAGAGGAGGGCGATGGAATGAAATGCAGGGAGGACGACGTGCGACGCGAAGGGTGTGGCAGGAACCAGGCTGGAAGGAGGCGACGGGTGAAACGCATAGGGAAGACGATGTTGCAGAGAGTTGAAGCGAGTGCAGTAGCGACGGTGGAAGACTGTACGGTGGCAGCTGAACCGGTTTAGACGGCGGCTTGACAGAGCGGGCGTCCACAAGATTTAGTAGAACTTCAAGCCGAATATCTAAAGTGGCATTCAAAAACTCTTGCACCTCACATTACAGGAGAAACAACATCATTTAGCAAGGATTCCCTACAGATTGGACAACTAGCCTCGCAATTCCTCTTTTCAAGAGCGGGGATGTCAACGATCCCTCCAATTATAGGACCATAATGATAAACCCCTTGTTTGCAAAGTTATTTGGAAGCATGCTAGCAAATAGAATTAGCAAGTGGGCGGAAGAAAGGGACAAGCATGCTAAAGGACAAGCAGGTTTTAGACCTAAACATTCCACGATGGACCATGGTATTACTTTAAGGCACATCATTGAAAAAGTGTGGGAGAAAAAAGGGGAAGCCTTTTGTTGCTTTGTCAATTTCAAAAAATCTTTTGACACGGTTCCCAGGGATAAAGTATGTAACAGAATGGAGGAACTTGGGGTTCCTATACATCTTAGAGCAGTTGTTCACAAGCTATATGAGGAGGTCAAAGTCAAAATCAGAACATCAGATGGTATCTCCGAAAGTTTCAGAAGCGATATTGGGGTCAAGCAAGGGTGCCCATTATCCCCTACCCTTTTTGGCTTATATATTGACAAACTTGAAGAGTGGTTAAATCTAGAGGGCGGGGATGGCGTCCTCATGGGCAAGTATGTGATAAGGCTTCTTTTGTATGTAGATGACCTTATTTTGATTGCTAAGTCTGCTCTTGGCTTGCAAGAGCACTTGATTTCCCTTGAGCACTTTTGTAGAACAGTTGGGATGTAAGTAAATACTAGCAAGACGAAAGTGGTAGTTTTTTCTAGCAAAAGAAAACATAAACAACATAAGTTCTACTTTGAAGACAATACCCTTGAAGTAGTGGAAGATTACAGTACCTCGGAATCGACTTCGACAAAAGTTTGAGTTGGGAAGGCTGCATGAAAAAAAGAACTCTGGGAGGTTGGAAAGCGTTTTATGCTTTCCAAAATAGGTGCAGAGAGGCAAAGTTATGGGACTGGAAAACTATGCAAACCCTTTTTGGGCTCTTAGTGATCCTGGTTGTCCTCTATGGTTGTGAAGTTTGGGCCAGCAGTACCTCTAACTTACAGTGGAAGCAAATAGAAAAGATTCAAAAACACATGATCACAAGCAAGTTCAAAATTAAGAGTTCAGTGCCATACGAAATCATGCTAAGTGAAATGGGGGTGGCTTCTATTGAAGCAATCGCTATGGTGAGACTCATAAGATATCTAAAAAGAGTTGAGCAAATGGAAGAAGGTAGATGGCCTAAGATTGTCTTCAATGACATATTGTGCAAAAGAAAGAAGACTTGGATGCGACAAAATATTAAATGGCATAGCAAGTGGGATATGTGCTTGAGCACGTGTCCTATGAATAGTAAAGAAATAAAGACTTTCGTTATCAATAAGTTCCACAAGTGCACTTGGGATAAAGAGCTAGGGAGAAAGAGAAAGTATTATATTGAAGAGTTTAACCCTACCTACAATCAACATCAAAATGCGTACATAGGGGCCAATATACCTTGGAATGCCAAAATTCTCATTGCTCAATTAAGAACTAATTCCCATCGACTCCGTTGTGAGACCGGGCGCTGGAAAAGGACAAAAGAAGCTTGGGAAAAAAGAGTGTATTTTTTGCACCGCTAGTAAGGTGGAGACAAAAAAACACTTCATTTATGAGTGTGAAGCCTTTAAGGACAATAGGGACAGGTACGCAAATGTCTTGGAAGATAAATCCTGGGATGATTTATTTAACGAGGGGACTGTGGAAAAATTGGGGGCGCTCATCATTAAGTTGAACAGACAAAGGATTGAATTGTAGAAAACATCGTGCGAGTTGGTCTGTCGCATAGGCTATTCTTAGCCTCGCGGACGTTAAAAAATTTCCTTCCTTCCTACCAATGCAACAATAAAACACGAGAATTGAAAAAGATATATTTTTATAAAAATTGTCTCATATGTCTTGGAATTTATAATTGTCTTGGGCGTTTTTAATAAAGGATGTGTCATTTCATCACATCGAAAAGTAAATGACTCTATGTTTTATATATTTATTTATTAATTAATTATCTTTATATATATTTATTTATAATCTCTATTATTATTATTATTATTATTATTATATAGTTTTTATATATATAACATAGGGCCATCACAATTTCCAATAGATTTTTCTATTCACTCGCATATTTTATTTGTTTCTCTCCTAAATTAATCCTTGATTGTTGTAAATCTTCTTCAAACAAATCCATGGCGGATGCATATATGGCTCTGATAACAATGTTACATTTAAAAATGCGGAAGCTTATAAATTATTATATGTTCAATTGTACAAGACAATGTATAAATATATATTTTTGATAAATAATGATGTGATGTAGTACAATGAGCAAATATCCTAGATTATATTGGTTTGATGGTGAATTTTAACATAAGGTCACAACCCTTGCTAACGCACCTCTTCAATATTTTAATATTTTAATATAGTTTAATAATATTACCATTTGTCAATTCCTGCTAACTCTCTCAGTTAAGGTGTGGGTCTCGTCTACAAGGTGACCTGAGTTCAATTCCCCTTAGGGGTGACTTAGTTGGGAGGTGACACCCAAAATCCATCCAAGTTGAGGCTGGTGCAGTCCAGGATGGGTGCGATCCCCAAGTGATTTTGACCGCTTAGATGCCCTTGGATTGTAGTTTCCTAGACCAGAAGCTACTCTTCCAAGTTAGGGAGATTCAACCAAACAAAAATAATAATATTTCCATTTAATGTTCATAACAATTGGAACAGTTTCCCCCTGGAAGAATACTATTGCAACCCAAGTGTCCCTAAGCCGATTACAAGGCTCTGAATGGAAATCCAAGCAGCCCCTGCATCTAGGGCCTAATTCTCTCCTTCGTGATGCACAATGCTTTTCTTCCCTAATAGGCCATCCTCCAATTAGGTGAACTCTTTATGTGGCCACAATGAAGGGAATCCACCAACCTGCCAAGAGAACTACAATGCCTTGGGGGAAGAACAAGCTATCTAAGGTCAAACAATCATTGAGAAAGCTATCTAAATTGTGCAAATCCATCACAAACCATCTCCCACACGCCAATCCATCTCAGAAAATCCAGACAATCTAGGGGGTTAAGTATACTCCAGCTACCCCAAAATCTCATGAAGCATACCAATAATGGTGTAAACACTTTCGAAGTAACCTGAAAAACTAACACAACTCTTCCAATAGACTCGTCATTTAGGGAAGCCAAGCCAGGTCTACAAACGAGGGGGGGAGTCCCCAATGATGGCCCTAAGATATCTGATGATTACCCATTTCCATGTTCATCTTGTTACAATCTATAGCCTGGCATGATTGAACTCCACAACATGTGATCTAACGAGATCTTCATCTAGCAAGATCCTACTTGCAAGGAAGAACAAGTTTTGGTTGGCTCGAAGGACCCAAAGCTAGTCAACTCCAGACTAGAACCAAAGGAAGAAAGTGGAGTTAGATCTGAGACATGCACTCTCAAAGGCAATATCTCAGAGATCAAGGGTACCTTAGAGAAACATGGCTCCAATCTAAAGGTGTAGTAGACATTTAATGTGATATCCCAAACTGATATTTTGCCTTTATACTGATAGGTTATGGTGATATTTTTCCTTTATACTGATAGGTAAAAACAAAGCCCAAGGTATAGCACTTTCTTAAGATGATACACATGTGCCCAACACATCATTATCATGCCAAAGATGCTCACATGAGCTAGAGCACTCTTGTGCAGGGGTCAAGACCACATCAACTCATACCAAAAGATAACCCCCATCAATGAAAGAAAAAACCATCATCATAAGGGCATAAAATATGGAATGAGCACCAGGAGATGAGTACCCTAGCCCCTAGCATGATGATCCAATACCAGCTCAACCCAAACATTAGACCATCCCATCCAATATATGAATGTAAGCAAAGATGTCATGATAACGAGGATCTTCAAGATTGTGTGCACCCCACAATGCTCAATAGATGCCATGCTGCAAACCTAATCCATTGTGACGAAAATCACAACTGTAACGCCAATTCAACATGAGGGGTAACACATTACATGACCCATGCATCCCTGAGCCAACTTCAAGCCTCAATACAAGAATCCAAGCTACCCCATGTTGTATGTGGCTTGATACCTTCCTCCAATATACACAACACCAAACCTCTCCGTCTCGCCTCCATAAAGGCCATCCCCCAAGCTGTCAAAATAAGTCCAATGCCTTAGAGAAGAACACCAACCAAGCACCTAACTGAGGTCAAACAATCACTATGCAAGCTATCTCCAATGTGCAAATCCATCATGGACCATCTACCATGTGCCAATCCATCAAGGGCCATCTAGTGGCTAATCATACACCATGTACCACAAATCTCATGAAGCAACACCAAACATGGTGTAAATACTTTCAAAGTAACCCAAAAGCTAACACATCTCATACATCATACACTGAGATTTGCCTAGGTGGAAAAACGTTGTTCCTCTGAAAAGTGGAAAAGCTACAAGCTTTAGATGAGATTTCAGAAAAGTAGCTATGTCAACACTTCTTATGCCATTTCCAAGGCTATCCAACTTAGAAAAATCAAGACATTACTTGCAAAAGTTGTATTATGACTCACAAGCAATGTCAGCCAAACAATGGGTTTGCAACCCTTTTCCTAGATTCATCATAACAATTGTCATAAATTCCATTATTGCAATCCCAGAAAGTCTCGTTTATGCTTTCACAACTACAAGGCATGTTTGCTACTACGGAAAACGTGTATAGTAATTTTGTACTCGACATACATTTCGAACTACATAGCTGAGTCCATCATTGGGAGAAGGTGATTCTCATTGAACTATGAGGCACTGAGGCAGCAATGACCAATAAATATTCATCGTTTAACCAATTACATATGGATTGGCTTGGGTTAAAAAACTGGAATGTTATCCATAATTATTTATGGTCAGTCTATTATTCTTCAGCGTGTGGATGTTTCTCAATCTCAACTGCTTCACGAATGTGTCTTCTATTGTAATTACCAATGCACCTTCATTGGGATCACCTTCGCATTTTCCACACACACATAATGGTTGGTTTTTCGAGAATGCTCAATCACCGCTGATTTCTTGGTCCTGCCTATACGTGATATCTGTATAGTGTTCTTTTAGCCTAACCTTTACCAAGCGACCCGTCTCCCCAATGTACACTTCACCACATGAATAACGAATTGAGTAAACGCCATTCTTCATCTTCAGATCAATTGGTTCCTTAGTTTTATCAAGCATGTTCCTTAACGAGTTCAGGGGGGACAAAGCAGTCTTGATTTGCTTCCTATTCAGAACCTTGGCTATCTTATCAGTTGCCCCATGTATGTAAGGGAGGATCACTTCTCTTTCTCTCTCCAGTTCCTTGTCAAGGTTCCTTATTGTCGTGTCCTGTGCCTTCCTAAAGGCCTTTTTTATATCTATCAGTTTGTAACCATTTCCCTGAAGCATTTTTCATTGGTGTTTTAGCTCTTCATCAAGATGCTCACCAACAATAATTCGAACTGCTCTGATGGAAAGAGGTTTTAGTATACCAAGCTTCTGTGAAGGAAGATGATGAGAGTCAACGTGCAAGTATTTATCTGTGTGGGTTTTCTTTCGATATACCTGATGTGCAAGAGAACCGTCTGCTTTCTTGGTGATGAGAATGTCCAAGAGCAGAAAGCAATTGTTCACTTCTATTTACATGCTAAACTTAATGTGGTCAGAAAGGTCATTCAGGTGAGTAAGGAACCTATCCAGCTTATCCTTTCCATGAGGTCAAATAACATTGGTATCATCAACAAATCTCTTCTAGTTTCTTAGTTTCAAGGGAAAGGAATCAATGGCCTTTTTCTCAAAATATTCCATATAGAGATTAGCAAGTACAGGTGAGGGGCAAGAACCCATTTCCATGCCATCCATATGTTCAAATATATCACCACTAAAACTGAAATATGTGGACTTCAAACAAATTTTAACTAAACTAGCTGTTTCCTCATTTGTGATATCACGTATACAGTATAACTTCAATTGCATCTTCAACTGGAACCTTGTGTAAAGAGAAACCACATCAAAGCTGACCATAATATCATTTTCATCCATATGAAGATTTCTTATGTCGTTTACGTTAAAGTTTAGGGTTAGGTTAGGATTTATAAAAATTATTCTTAAGTGCATAAACAGAATTATAAAACAAAGTTAGATTTAGAATAGTACTACTGCAATAAATTCAAACATTTTTTTCATCTCTTTCAACTTTAACACTCCACTCATAACTGCGTTAAAGTTGGTCCTTGAGATGATTTATCAAATGCCATGTACAGTAACAATATTATAACTGATAGAAACAATAATGCTTGCTGGTTTAAATGCACATTTAGTGTTTTTCACTTCAGCCGGTTTTGCATAGGCTTGAAGCTACTTACAAAAAAATTTCTGAACAATTTTAAACACACAGAAAACTACTAACAGGCAGAAATAAACATTTGGACAGTCACACAATAAAAGATTTGACTCAAAGATTTTTGGCTAATCAGCCCTGGAAAAACCCCCACGGGGAAAACCAGTCAGAGAGAGGAGAGATTTATTATTTCCTTCAGCAAAAAATCAGACATTAAATTTACAGTCAAATATTCCAACTTATCTCAACCCAAAATTTGACCAGCAGCAAACTTTTTCGATTTCTGTGCATGACCAGCTCCTCGATTTCTGAGCCAACCAAACAGCAATAAATGCAGGCCGTACACTTCAAACTGACCTCGATTTCTGTGCAGAAATTGTACAGCATTTATTGCAGGGTCGTACCCTCGATTCCTGTGCCGTACGTACCCTCGAACTGTGTGCAAATTTAATGCTGTCCGTACAGCAATTAATGCAGGCCGTACAGACCCAAAACTCCTCGATTTCTGTGCTGGAAAATTAATGCAAACCGTACAGCATTTAATGAGCCGTACTATCCCTCGATTTCTGTGCAAGCAGAGTGCAGTCGTACAGCATTAATGAGGCCGTACTATCTTCTCGATTTATGTTCCTGAGTTAATGCCTTGTACTCCTCAATTTCTGTGCATAAATTTTTCCGGGAAAATGTGCCAAAACCCTAGCTCGAAAATCCTTCTCTCTCAGCTCTTCCTTCTCTTCTCCTGAAAATGAAAAGTAATTGTCCTTTTGCCTCCCTCAGCCTTTTGAATAACCCTAAGTGAGTTTCTAATCCAATGGTGGAAAACCAATCTAATCCAACGGATGAAAAACAATGAGAGTAAAAATCCCTTTTATTTATTTCTCATAAATAAAATTACTCTCACTCACTTAAATTTATCAAAAAGTG
>LPNX010958721.1:0-16913 GCA_001517045.1 Pseudotsuga menziesii
ATATATATATATATATATACACATACATATATACATATATACATATATACATATATACATATATATGCAGAGTAAAAATAATAGATATTGTTGTGAACATTCAAGTTTCCAAGTAGAGAATGGTTGTCAACAACAAAGTCCCTCCATTAAGTAAAAAATTGAAATGAAATTAGTAAAGTCGGTAGACTAATAATTACTAAAGAAGAAGAGACATCGAGACATTTGAAGGCTTCTTGGTAGAATGAGCTCCACAAAATATTTTGTTTAAATTATATTAATTTATCCAACAATGGAATACTATGCGACCTCATCTTGTATATGAAGGTATAAGAAGGAAATGTCCAAAGGCCATTTGGAGACATACAATTTAGCATAATGGCATATACATCATGTCAATAGGAATAAGCAGTTAAAATAGACATTTGATATAACATAAACCAATTAAATGATAAAGAAACAATTGGATATATATGTCTATGAATTCTTTGCAGAAGTAGGCAACTGAACTTGTGATTCATTCAACGTGAAGCAACACTTAGATAGTAATAAATTCAAAATTAAAAGAAAAATGATTCATATACTAATAACAATATTATATTTGAAAGACTAAGCAGTAAAAAATAATAACTAAAAAGTAACCATGTTTATGGTTGGGAGAAAAGAGTTTGTAGTATAAGTGAATTATTAGTGGCATGCTATTTTTTCAATTCTTCAGAAACTCCGCTAATTTTTTTCTTTCATGTCAACTATGACATTGTCCAATGCCAACACGAAGATGACTTTCTTCTGAAATGTGTGCAACAATTCAAGCATTGTGGAGATATCATTCTTGTAGTCTTCATAGGTACTTTGGACAAGCTCTCGAAGGAGTTTGTCTAGTAGAGCTCTCCGCAGAGTGCTATCAAGTTCTCTATCCTATTTTTGAGCATGCATCGAAGTTTGTGGCTATACTTGAATGATGTATCTTTGCCACAAACTAGAAAAAAATATGACATGACCACAGTTGCAAGTTTGGACAAGCTCTGGATCACTTTATTATTGATCATTTTTAAAAATAATAAATTAATGAGACATTAACAACCAAAATAATAATTTATTTTATTTTACGATAATGTAATCTTTATGATCTTGAAACCTAATTTTTATTGTACATTTAAATTGATCTAGCAAATTATGATTTCATTGGTGAATTAGTAGTCAAAACTTTAATTTAATTATGTAAATCAATAAAATAACATTTACATTTAATTGTTATTGAATTATATTTTATTTTATGATTAATGACATTATTGTATTGTTAGATTGATACAACAATGTTTGTTATATTGTACAATAATATTTTTTTCAGATTAACCACTAAAATTTTAATATCTTATTTAAATGAATAAAAAAACTTGTAGATTCATCCCTATTGAATTCTAATTTTTAAATAAATCATTTCACATTATAATAATACAATCTTTTTTATTATATTCTTGAATAATAATGCAATATTTTTATTATATTTTTACATAAATCCAAGAATCTTATCTAGCAACCAAAGTTTTAATTTTATATTTAAAATCAGAAAAAAAAACCAACAATTGTTTTGACTATAAAATTAATTAAATAATTAAACAATGAAAGTAGGGAGCTAATATACTATACGGTGCACATATATGTGTAAAGATGGAAGCTATTCTGCTTTCTCAGCCATCAATAGACCATGCACCAATGATAGTTCTGTAAGTATATATAATTTTTTTAACTATAATAAAAACAAGTGGAATAAGCAACGCAGTTGCTTAGTACCTGCCATTTATGTAAGAAACAATGTAAAGTAAATTAGCATTAGACATCATTCATGGTCATTTACAACTCCATGAGCGATTTAGGCGTTAAGTATCCCTTCATAGTGTTAGGAGAAATTTTTGGTAGACATGAAACACCTAACACTAGACACTACCATCCATAGCCTCATAAGCGATTTAAGGCATACATAGCCCTTCATAGTCACCAGAACTATTTTTTATAAGCATTATGCACCCAACAATAAAGTAGTAAGTGATATATTGATTGAGATGTATATAATTAACGCAATGTAGTGGACCATTCATAACTTAAGAGTCATTTAAGACTTACACTGACCTTTATAATCTCAAGAGTGACTCAAGGTCTACATAGTCTGTCATACTTCCATGAGTTATTTTTGGTAAATATTATGCACTAGTAGAAGAATAATAAATGTTGCATAATTTGAAATATACATTATGGATGTGGTGAAGTATGTTACTTCATGAAATGTAAAAATTAATAAATAAGCATTATAATACTAAAAACCATAATGCAAAACTATTATTGAATCTTTAACTTATAAAATTATTTTTTATATTTAATATTATATTATGTAAAACAATAAAAAAAATTAATTACTCAAAAATATAAACTAATTATTTTCTCAAAATTTAGAATTTTTTTTTTTTATAATATCCAATTTAGTATTTAAATTTTAAACGACTTTTATAAAAAAACTTTAAAATAAAAACACTTGATATACTTAATTTTTTAATATTGTCATAGTATATACTTAATTTTTTTTTAATGGTAATCCAGAAAGACCTAAGGCTTTTTTTTGTATCATTCATTTCATTTTTTTAGCATGTCTTTTTCATTTATTAGTAATTCCAGAGGGTAGTGATTTTCTTATCTCATTCACTATATTTTTTAGGTCATATGTTTTTCATTTATTAGTAATTCCAGAGGGTAGTGATTTTCTTATCTCATTCACTATATTTTTTAGGTCATATGTTTTTCATTTATTAGTAATTCCATAAAATAAGGTAGTAATGTTAGTTTTAAAATTAAATTATGTTGATTATATTTATTTAAATTAAATTATAGGAATTTAAAATTTTTAATTTATTAATTTATTATTAATATTTTTAATTATATATAATTTGTTAATAATTTTGATAAAAAAATTTAATAAATTTTTTTAATATTTATGACAAATATTTTGATAAAAATTTAAATTTATTTATTAATAATAAAATTTTTATTAAGAAGTATTTATACCAAATATAAATTGACATAACAATTAAAAAAAAAATTAAACTTTTGAATTCTATGATATGTCAATTAATCATAATCAATGTATATTTATTTTTTACATAAATTATTATTAAAGATTTATTAAGGATTTAATATTGTATTATTTAAATAAATACTTTTAATGATAATAATGTTATTTAAGATTAATAATTTTTATTAAAAAAAAATAATTAAAATAAAAAAAATAAAGCCTTCAAAATAAATTAAGTTATAAGGCCAAGTAAAGCTATTTTTCATTGGGAAAGTTAAAATAAAATTATTTTTATTCTTGATCTTCTTTGTATCATGATATTTAAATAATTTAATGGTTTCAAGGTATTTTGGGGTGGGTTAGTAAAATGATCAATTTCATTAACAATATTTATTTTTATTGTTTAAAATTATTATATTGAAAAAATATTTTGTTAATCTAAATTAAGGTTTATCAATCTTGGTAGGGTTTATATTTCTTAATGTAAAATATAATATTGTAAATATTTATCATATTATGTTTTTTCTCTATTCCATTAGTTAAGATAAGCTTTAAAATCTCTAGCCTAGATTCTAAGAGTATGAAGCCTACTCCGTATTCTAAAAGCATTAGCATCTATCCTTATCTTTAATAGGCATCTTGAAATCTATGTTTGTAATCTAAATATTTAATCATGACTTTAGACTCTATAGAAGTACATTTCAAGTTAATCAAAAGAATGAGGTCATAATATTTATATTTAGATGTAAAATGTTTCTTTGCCAAGGCATTTGAAGAATGCACATCTTTGTTTCAATAAAGCCTTATCATTATTATTTTGTAAATGCACATGTAATATTATTGCACTTTCTTAATTATGATTATTTCTATAATATTAAATATGTTTAATATTATTTTAATTTATTTTTTTATTATAATTAATTTTTATGACATTGACTATGTTGAAATTTGAAATTTATAATAAATAAGGAAATATAGAAAGACAAGTCTAATTAGAATCTCCTTTTGATCAAATACCTGTCTCTTGACCAAATTACCATTATTTTATTTAATATTAATTATATTTTATCTTTCATTTCTTTTTATTAAAAAATATATTAGTACTTTATTTTAATGTATCACATTCATCAAATATTATATCTCAACTTTAAAAATAGTGTTACCTTATCTTAACGTATCGCATTCTTCAAATATTATATCCCAACTTTAAAAACAATCTCACTTTATCTTAATCTATCACATTCATCAAATATTGTATCTTAACTTTAAAATAATGTTCCTAGAGTTTATAGGACTTTTTGGTTATTTATTCAATAAATATATAGAAGTTTGTTTTGTTTATATAACTTTTCCCTAGGTTTACTTATGTAAAGTTGAACACTTATTTAATTTTTTATAATTCAATAAAGATATAAAGTCTGTAAAGATTTACATCCTTCTTTTTATGTTAGATTTCCAAGTGTATGCAACGAAATTAAATTTAGTTTTTTCTTTTTTTTAATTGCTTTAGACTTTTTTTTGTCTCTCTTTTAACTTTGTTGTAAGACATTATTAATAAAATAAATTAATGTATTTAGTATTTATTCTTTTGTTTGAACTTATTCTTCACAAGCTTTTTTTTATCATTTTAAATAACTATTTACATAATTTATTTATTCCGTTTCAATATTTCTTTGCGTAATTTAATTTGTTCCATTTCGGGGAAAGCTTCGAGACTTCATCAACTTTATTCAAATTTAAAACTCATTACAACTAGGTATGTTTTCACTCATAATATTAGTTTATAATCTTGATCTAACAAGTGCTAATAGGATCTTCACAACAGGTGGCACACTGAATGGACGACGGGTGATAGCAAAAATCATATACATAATAATTTATTTGTTGAAAAACGTTGATCAGGGATATGAACATAACACGTGGTAGACTGCATGGACGAAAGAAATCATCTACATAATAATTTATTTGTTCCAAAATGTGGATGCAATTTATTTGTTCCAAAATGCGGATCAGGGATCTTCACACATGGACAATAGGTGATAGCAAGTGGAGTATGCCGCGGTCACTGCCTTCACCCATCAATGGAATATATCAATCGAGAGGCCTGGTTGGCGAGCTGATTTTTTCTTGCATTTTTAGTTGCAGAGAATGCTGAGCTTGGTGATCAATTTCCTTACAGGGTTGTAGTGTATTCAGTAAGGTTTCTGACTTCACTATGTCTGTTTTCTTCTTGATGCGTTAAATTCCTGCAATTTGTTCTAGCATTACGACCATTTTTTTCCAGGCTATGGAGTGTTTGTTTTTTTTGAATCCTGCATCAATCTCAACTCGTTTTAAAGTGTTCTTTCCTGATTTGGTCGCTTCTTTATATATTTCTTCAAGCTTCGGCGAAATTCTCTCCATCCTTTCACTCATTCTTGTTTTTGTTGAATCCTGCATCAATCCCAACTCATTTTAAAGTGTTCTTTCCCGATTTGGTTGCTTCTTTATATCTTTCTTCAAGCTTTGGAGAAATTCTCGCCATCCTTTCACTCATTCTGTAGTGTCTTGACCACTTTGGAGGTTATTGTACTGCTTTAACCGTTTCTTTTGCAAATACAGACAATTGTCCCTTATACATAGCACGAACTTACTTGTTTCTTTACCTGCATTTGAAATGACGGGTTCCTTTTTACTCTGTCATGTTTTATACAGTTCACGCACTGCAATTTGTCATGTTTTATACATTTCACGCACTGCAATTCGAATCGGGACATATTTTAATGCCTTGAAAAGCTGCTCGCAGGGTTTTCGTCGATATGGCCTAGTAATATCTCGGTAGCGGTGGTTTTACAGGGTATTTTAATATGTGTAGGGTCGAATGGCAGTGATTTTGTGGCTCAACAAGACATTAATTAGGACACTTTAACGAAGTAAGTTTGGAATGTTTTTGTGATAACATGTCATTATGTGTCATTCCTTCTGCATCATGGTTTTAACTATTGTCATTAGATTTTGTTCTTCCCACGAGAACACACTATTCAAGGGGTTTGGAACTCAGGTAGGTTGGTCTTCATTTTAACGGCTAGACGACAGTGCCATCCTGTCTCTTCCACACTTTGCTTCCTTCTTGCTTGCCTTCTCTTGTGATATTCGCGAAGGTAAAACGCCAAAACGGACAAGAAAGATTTCAAGGTTAAACTACATTGTGAGATGTTTTAGGATTCATTGCTATTTCAGATAATGAGGATTTAACTTGGGCGGCCAAAGAACATTTTTATAATTTTACTTGGCAGCTCTCGGATGTAGGCAGGGCAGAGCCCACTAAAGAGAAATAAGGAAGGAATCTGTATCTATCATTTTCCACATGCTTTCCTTCAACTGCAAAAATCCAACCTTGAAGCCGCTTTCCAAGAACATTTTGATAATTTTACTTTGCAGCTCATTACTCAAGGTAGATAAGGGAGGAATCTGTACTTGTAATTATCTATAACGATGAAATCTGTATTTATCATCATCCATGAAGGAGAAATCTTTATTTATCATTTTCCTTTTCGTTGCCAGAAGCATGTGCGAGGGACCGTCGACAGAGAGGGATTTGCTCAGAAGGAACTCCAGCTTTAGACTCGCGAAAAGGTGGTCGGGACCGTATTTTGCGACCCAAAATTGATGGGAATCAGAGGTAAATTCACAATGCTTTACATAATTTGTAAAGAGAAATTTCATGTTGTTCAACCAGATCGTTAAATGTGCTGTTTGAATGTTGTGTGATCGCGTGAAAGGTTTCTTAAATGAAGTGACCAAGATCTTGGAACGCAAGTTTGAAAAATAAAATCAAGCGGCCAAATCCTAACGCGGCGATCGCATTTTGATGCATTTGCACTGCGGCTTTTGCTTTTATTTGGTGTGTTTAAGAGAGAGAGGAGCTAAGAGATTTGTTTTGAGGGCCTTTTTCAGTGAGCGTTGCTGGAAAATATTCATTTGAAGGAGTGGCTGATCATTCATAAAAACTACTTCTTTGATCCGCATCATGCTAGCATGCATCACGTGTTTGAATAGCATCTGAATTACGTGACACACAACGGGTTGCTGAGCCTGAGCCTGAAAATGGACGAAACGATTCGCTGGAAGGTGGGCACATGGAAGTCTGAACGTTCAAATTCAGTCTTTGAATTATAAATAACATAATAATAAAATATAATAAATGCTGATGTCATAGTAGCCATGTGTCAAGTGAAAACCAGATACCAAACTCCAAGGCTGACATCATTTCTTATTGGCCAATTAGAAGTTGACAAAATAGCAAAGGCAAATATTTTTATTAAAATTTAAAATATTTTTTGGCAAACTCCAAAGCTAAACTTTACAAAACAGATTTTAAATTTTTGGTCAAAGGGAAACTAATACAAGGTCAAAGGGTAAGCGATTACAATATACCTGCTGTGGCAGGTATAATAATAGCGATAGGAAATAATATTAATTTCAGCGATAGAGTTTAAGATTGATCAACCCCACCCTAAATGAAGGTATCTTAAAAAATGTTACCTTCAAGCTATGCATTATAACAATTACACAATGACAATAAATCATTTTAACACAGGAAACACTGTATTATTGGTACGGAGAAAATCTAGTTGGAAAACTATAATAATTGAGAATTTACTATTTAAAATTTTTTTTTTCAAAGATGTCCATCTCTTTTCTAATCAAATTTAAACACATGTTCTACAATCTTAATGAAAAGTTTTATATTTCTAAAAATAGAAAGGATTTAAAATAATTTATAAGTGACATTTATTTCTCAATGTCACAATATTTTGAGATAAAATAACTTTAAAAAGTTAATATTAGAGAAAATTTCAACTCAAAATGGGTCTTTTAACCATAATTCAAATTCCATTTCATCATGTATTAGCCAAAGAAATTGCTTTAAATTTGAAATATCGTATAGGTCTTAAACAATTTTTTAATATAAATTTGGAGATAGGTATCATAAAAAAAACTACTTTTTTTGTTCGTATTTTCGACACATCTCCATGTATTTTTACTCAAATTTCGATCACGAGAGTTCGTTGGATACAAAATTAAATTCCACATCCAAAGAGTACCCACTCGACATACTTTTGACGGGCCCCACCACCCCAAAAACAAGAAATGCTTGTCATCATCACATTTTTTCAGGAATTTCTTGTTTTTGGAGTGGCGGCGTCCGTCAAAAGTATGTCGATTGGATACTCGTTGGATGCAGAATTTAATTTCGCATCCAACGATCTCTCTCGATCGAAATTTGAATAAAATCACAAAAAGATGTGTCGAAAATACAAACAAAAAAAGTAATTTTTTTCTTTTCTTCGTCCAAAATTAATAAATATTATTTTAACTATTATTTTATTATTTTTCTTTGGAGGCCCATTTTGAGTTGAAATTTCCTCTAATGTATATATGAAAAATGACGATTGTTAATGAAAATTTTAAACTCATAAATGGAAAGTTTTGCATTTCTAAAATAGAAAGGATTTAAAATAATTTATGAGTGACATTTATTTCTCAATGTCGCGGCATTTTGAGATAAAATAACCTAAAAAAGTTAATATGTATGGAAAATGACGATTGGTGTGGGATAACTGACACTCAAATCGCCTCTCTTTTTCAGCGATTTGTTCCCTATATTCGTTTATAAAAACCGGTGAAATCGTAATTCCATCTATGTGCTGCGGAACTATGACATAAAATTGTTCCCCAAAGGTTTTGGCCTATTTTAAGATAACCCGGATACTCAAAATTCCAAAAAAATAACCAGAAATCGGTAGAACTGTGCCTCGCCAGAAAACTGAGGCGATTTGAGTGTGAGTTATATCACGCCATGACGATGTACCCTAGAATTCATTGTTGTGTTGGAACCTCGCAATTCGATCCTATAAAAACTCGTTGTTCTGGCAACATAACATGGTTCCGTTCAAGAATCAGTTTCATAACAAACTCGTTATTTGTGCATAATCTAGAAAATGGCATATATTTAAGTTGTGCTTAACCTCTAGTTATGCATAACCTATTAAATCATAAATATTTTCAATGTATAGGTATTGCCCGAATGCCACAGACCCGACCTGACGTTAAGGCAACACCGGTTGAGGGAATATCAATAACATTGTGTGAGCAAGAAGGTATTTGTTAATATATTTATTTCCCCTTATTTTCCCTAGGGATCTGAGGGAAAAGGCTCGATAATCGGATTTGGGTAAGGAGGCAAATCCTACAAGTCAGATCTGGTATTTCTAGGTGGTTCTTTAAGAAACAGTTTCAACGAATTCAACCAGGAATGCAAGTAATACATATAATTTACATAAGAGAACAAAAATCCAGAAATGATGCAGTAATAATCCATCTACATGAAACAAATTGCATGGAAGTTTACACCAAATGAAACTACAATGTAAAATAAACTATACTACTTCAAACCATGGAAATAGTATTTGAGCCCATACCTGAAGTTCAATCAATGAATGAAGCAACAAGCGAATAAAGATTAGTTGATAATATCATAGAATTCAACGAAAGAAACTTTTAAGCATTCATATCAAATACTTTCCTCAGTATAATGGAAATAAACTCCAATATAATGGAAATAAACTTCTTGTTAATTTTAGAATACCATGAAGGAAAAAGTAACAACTGAATGGGACAAAAAAAGCACTTTTTATCTATACACAATAAGCCATAAACTCAGCTCACATCCCAACTTAGAAATGCAGAAGATTTCTTTCATAGCCTTTGGCAAAGTGACCAGGGAATAACAAAAATTAATTAACTTTCGTGATCATGTCTTCCTCATATCTAAGGAAAGTTTTAGTTGGTAACTTACACATCTAAATATTTATTTCGTAGCCTTTTGGAAAGTGTCTAGTAATAAAAAGAAATAATTAAACTTTCCTAATCATGTCTTTCTCTTATCTAAGGAATTTTTTAGTTGGTACTAGAAGCTTTCCTAAAATTTTGTTTACGCATATAAGGAAACTTTAGTTGATAATTTTTTTCATTCAATTTTTTATTAGTAATTTCTATGGTATAGCACCAATCATAATCAAAAGAATGTCACGTTGAGAAATAAATTCCCTTCTCCTTTCAAGCAGACCCCTGGCCCAACAAAAAAGGATATGGAAATTGGTGGTGAACTGTGGATTACTGAAAATAATGCGGGGGGAAATGGGTTCCTTGTGGGCTCATCCTTCAAATGCACTATTGTGGGGATAGGAATCTTGGAGACCAGGGTTAGCATTGGTATAGTTGATGAAGAAGAACCATCACCTTCTCCATATGGCCCATCAATGGGCATGGTTGTAGTTGACAATAACTTGGGACATGATAAGGGGCTGTTAAAAAGCTACCCACTCTCCATTTTCACAGGTCCCAGCTTCAGGGGGCTCCCGGTTCCAATATCGAAACTCCCCGGGGAAGACCTCCCTCCATTGATTTGTTCGAAGGACTCACCTCATCTTCCTACAAATAGTGGGGCCATCAAGGGTGGAATCAAAACTAACTTCTATCCCATTAAGATTTGCAGTGTGAGGAAATTCAAAAAGGGCCCCAATATTGAGTCAATGGGAAAAGAAACTAATCCATCTCATCTCCAATCATCAGCAAATTCAGGGCACTTAGAGGAATTAAATCCCTTTCCAAACTTCGAAAATGAAATTCACATCCATCAATATTCGTGGACAGAGGGGCCTCCAAAAGCAACTTTCCCTTCAAAGGATCATGGATAGGGATCATCCCGATGTGATATTACTACACGAAACTATGGTTTCAGCACAACAAGCGTGCATTTAAAAAAAAAATCAAATAAGACTGGGAAGTGGCATCTATTAATGCCTTGGTTTAATCTGGAGGACTTTTGGTGGCTTGGGACCCTAAAAAATCAAAGTAAAATCTTTTTCTGTGTCTACATGGATCTTACTAACATGTTTCTTCAAGGATTTCCTAGAGGAAATTAATCTCATCAATGTGTATGGGTCGTACAAAAGCAAAGAATAGTTCTAGAATAGGGTGGTCACTGAGGGTAGTTTTGATCTACCAAATCTGGTGATGGCGGGTAATTTGAACTTCACCTGGTCGACAGGTTAGATCTAGGGGTCAAAATCAAAAGTGGAACCTTTGAGTGAATATTTTGTGGAATTAATGGGTGATGGAAACCTTGTGGATGTGGAGTCGGTTCCTCTGGCTCCTACTTGGAGTAATGGTCGGATCGGTTTGGAGTGTGTGGAAAAACGACTCAACATATTTATGTTGAGTGAGATACTGATTGAAAAAACAACAAAGTATAGTTCTGGGGTCGATTAATCCAGACTCTCAGACCACCACCCTATTTTTCTCGAATTCAAAATGGGTGAATCGAGTCCTCCAAGACCTTTCAAGTTCAACCATGAATGGCTAAATCCAAAGGGTTACAAAGAACTAATAATCAAGGTATGGTCCACTGATGACTATGAGCGATATTTGTCTCCAATGGATTTACTCACAGAAAAGTTGAGTAGATTAAAATTGGAGACAAAAGCCTGGGTCAAATCGTGTGCTGCTTCAGATAAAAAGACCTTGCACGATATTGAATTAAAGATCTAGAGGTTATTTGAAAAGAACACTCTAGGGGCATGGAATCAGTTTGAGAATGACCTTTTTCTACACCTGGAAAAGGAGAAAGACACTATTCTCCAGTTTGCTTACGAAAAGGAAAGATTAGCGAGCCGTATGATATGGCTAGAAGATTGCAATATGACCAAATTCTTCCATAGATATGCGGAACATGAGAGAAATATCAACACTATTTGGGTGGTAAAAAACATAGAGAATCTATTGATAAAGGATCAATAGGGCATTACAATGGAGGCTCTCACCTATTTCCAGTCATATTCCAGTGCTGAAGGGAACTTTTCAGTTATCAACCAACTGAAAGTTGTAGAAGACTATCCTTGAATCTTCGACAAGGCAGAGGGTGATGAGATGTTTAAGCCTGTCCAGATGGTAGAACTAAAAGAGATGGTAGAACTAAAATAGGTTGTCATGGCCTTGACAGGGCTGATGCACAATCATGGACTCCTTTAAGGACACTTTAGATGCCACATAATACTGGAATAAACGGAAAACTCTGATTTTAGGTGACAAATAGGGGTACTTACCTAACTTATTTGAAGATGAAGTAAAAAGAGAAAAGATAGGTAATTGAATCATATTTCATAATATATAGGGTTTATGCAGAGAAAATGTGTGCAAATGATTATAAAATTAGTTTCTGTGAACGTGGGTTTTCAAATTTTCAGCACATCTTAACATATATGTTTATGCGAGTGTAGCAATATATGAGGTAAATGATGTCCATTTGGGATAAAATCTTGCAGACATATAAAGGACATATGGGCCTAGTTCAACACTATTTATTCAGAATTTTTCATGAATTATTTTTTTTATTATTAATTATTGAAGTCAGAAAAGCTTGAAATTAAAACCTTATGTGCGGGTCAACACTTTAGGGGCAAAAATTAATGAAATCCTTGATTTATTAATATAAGATCACAGATTTTGATCTCGTCTAGTGCACCATATAGTTTTTATGGGAAATGGTGATGGAAATCAAAAGTTATATAACAAACAATCGATGTGTGTATTTTCGAAAACTAACGTGTCATTTAGAAAAATAATTATAAATAAATAAAACATAGTTTTGAAGGAAAAAATCATATATTCAGAATCGTCATTTCGTACTCTACAATATCGTACATTTTCATAAAAAAATATTGTGTATGTCATATCAAAACACGGGATCTAATTTGAGCATATTGATAGAGTTCTAAAAGACAAGCAATAGCCCTGGTTGATTTGTCCTAGCCAATAGGTTCGGTATTCTGAAGCTACTTCGAAACCTAATGCCAAACCTTAATCCCACCAATTATTTAAATTTTCAAATAACGCATATGCGATATAGCTTATCCATATCGCATATGCGATATAACGCATATGTGATATGGATAAGCTATATCGCATGTGCGTTATATCGCATATGCGTTAATAGAACATATGAGAAATTTATTGACCATGGGGAGACATATCAAATATTAGTGAGATCTATTGAGCAGATTACCATCACATTACATGTTAAATCATCTAATCATCCTTAGTGAACCCATAAAGTAAAATATGCATATAAAAGTCGGAATCCATTTAGTTCAACCACTACTTTTGTGTGTTGGTAAGCAATTGAATAACCTATGTTTTCTTTATAAATATTGCATCTATATCAATTTAATGACTTTCTTGGTATTATGAATTCATGGAGATGCATGGGGTAAAGGTATACCTTCCTTCTCAATGATTTGTTGCTTCAAAGACACAATCAACATCAAACCCTCCTTAGTTGTTTCTACCCATCCAATTAGTGCTTATATTATTGAGAAATAAAGTTCCAATGTTGAAAGTATCAAAACATGAATTCTTTGATCTACTCTCACACTAAGGATCTAATGTGTCAATATGTTGATTTTATGGTTTATTTCCTTCTATCCATGAGTTGTACCATTGCATTTACTCTATTTGGATAACACACGACAAAGTATATATATTCTCAAAAGTTCTCTTAGTTGTTCATTTTATAAACATTGCTAAGTTTTATGAGAAAGATTTAGTGGAGGGGGGACAAATTTGGGGGTAGAGAATTACTCCATTATTCCCAAAAATCATTCCTATTATGATGAATTTCACCTCGATGCTAGTTTGATTTTGCCTCCCAATTTTGATTCCAAAGAAAAAACATGTATTTAATATTCGACTGTAGAACAAAAAATACATTATGTAGTTTCTAAGGAACATTGATCTACGGTTCATGGCTTGATAGATCTAATAGAATATATCATAGGTGAGGCTAGGAGAACCTCACCTTTCAATGGAGAAACCCAAAAGAACACTTAGACCTAAAACCACACCCAAAACCCAAATAGAAAGAGAGAGACACAAGACTTGCACAAGAAAAGTTATCTTCATTAGGAGGTCAGGTGCCTTTCTATAACCATTAAAAAGGGACCTCATTGATGAGGCCAAAACAAGCATAATAAATGCTACTCATTATTTATACTAATATATCTACATAATACATTGCCCAATATGTAATGGGGAGTGTGGGCCTCACATACAGCCCATTCCTCCAGATTTAAGTGGAAAGCCTCCCTTCTTTCCCACCTCCCTGTTGATGTTGGAAGCCATGCTTGCAAAGAGGAGAAGCCAAAAACTAGAAGAGGTGCCGAGCTTTGTTGAAACTAGATGATAATGATGATGTAGATGGTGTAATATGTGAGCACATAGGGATTCCCATACAGTTGTTGGTGTACATCTTGTTGTAAATACACTAGAGGGAGAGATCTGTATTGTTTTAGATCCATGAACTTCCTCTCTTTCCAGATGCGAGCATGTGGGGATGTCCATACAGTTTTTATTCGTCAACTTGTTGTAAATAAAATGGACGGAGAAATCTGTATTATTTTAGATCTGTGAACCTCTTCTCTTGCTGGTGGAGATTTGCACCGTTGGGGATAGGAGAACTGTGTATCCACTCACAAATGGATTGATATTGAAACCCTCAGAAGGGTGTGATATGGATTAATACAAAAATCTTGAAGCTACCTTGAACCCTAGGAAGGCCTTTTGTGCAAACACAACTATGTCGTGTATGGACTTGGGCGAATAGAAAATATGGAACAAAACTAAGTAAAGTGTTGTAGAGTACTACAAAAATGGAACTGAAAGAGAACCAATCTGAAAGAGAACTAATACTGTGGCAAAGTAAAACTAAAATAATATAAAACCAGAGTTGATCTAAAAAACTGCTTGCAGCAGTGAGTTGATCTATGTGCGTTATATCGCATATGAGTTATGGATTATTCATATCGCATATGCGTTATATTGCATATGCGATAAATAGAATTACATTTAGACCTAATTTATGTGTTATGGCTTCTAGATTCACAATGTCACTTGCTAATTCGAAGTTGTATGGGTGGTGGGTTCCCACTATAGATTACTTCATGGAAGTTCTTTAATGTTGCTAGCATAATTGAACTAGGTAAATTCTAATGGTGGTATATAGGTAAATTTAAACTAATTTGTTTTTTTCCTAACACATCATTGTTCACCACCCTCATCCTCATCATCATCACCACCCTCATCCTCATCATCATCATAATCACCCTCATCCTCATCTTCATCATCATCATCATCACCCTCATCCTCATCTTCATCATCATCATCATCATCACCCTCATCATCATCAACATCATCATGGTCATCATCGTCATCATCATCATCATCAAATGTCATTGTTCCCTCATCCTCATCCTCATCCTCCTCCTCCTCATCATCATCCTTATCCTCCTCCTCATAATCATCAGCATCACCCTCATCCTCATCAACTTCATCATGGTCATCATCATCATCATCCTCATCCTCATCCTCATCATCATCATCGTCAACCTCATCATCATCATCACCCTCATCCTCGTCATCATCATAATCATCCTCATCCTAATCATGATCATCACGGTCATCATCATCATCATCATCATCACCCTCATCCTCATCATCATCCTCATCATCACCCTTATCATCATCATCATACTCATCATCCTCCTCATCATCACCATCATCCTCATCATCATCTTCATCGTCACCCTCATCCGAGTTCTCATCGTCACCCTCATCAGCATTGTTCATCACCCTCATCCTCACCATCATCATCATCTTCATCGACAGCCTCATCCTCATCATCATCATCACCCTCATCCTCACCATCATCATCATCTTCATCGACAGCCTCATCCTCATCATCATCATCATATTCATCATCCTCCTCATCATCACGATCAACCTCATCATCATCTTCATCGTCACCCTCATCCTCATCATCATCATCACCCTCATCCTCATCATTATCAACCTTGATACTCATCATCATTGTTCATCACCCTCATCCTCATCATCATCATAATGATCATCATCATCATCATCATCATCATCATCATCATTGTCATCATCATCATGGTCATCATCATCATCATTGTCATCCTCAACATCATCGGCATCCTCATCCTCATCATCATCATAATCCTCATCCTCATCATCATCATGTTCATCACCCTCATCCTCCTCCTCCTCCTCCTCCTCCTCCTCCTCCTCATCATTTTCATCATCATCATGGTCATCATCTTCATCGACACCCTCATCCTCAACATCATCAGCATCCTCATCATCATCATCATCATAATCCTCATCCTCATCATCATCATGTTCATCACCCTCATCATCATCATCATCATCATCATCATCATCATCATCATCATCATGGTCATCATCACCCTCATCCTCATCCTCATCCTCATCCTCATCCTCATCCTCATCCTCATCATCCTCATCCTCATCCTCATCCTCATCCTCATCATCATCATCATCACCCTCATCCTCATCAGCTTCATAGTGGTCATCATCACCATCCTCCTCCTCCTCCTCATCACCCTCCTCCTCCTCCTCATCATCATATTGATCATCCTCCTCCTCATCACCATCATCCTCAACATCATCTTCATCATCACCCTCATCCTCATCATCATCAACCTCGATCCTCATCATCATTGTTCATCAGCCTCATCCTCATCCTCATCATCATCGTTCATCACCCTCATCCTCCTCCTCATCATCATGGTCATCATCATCATCATGGTCAGATCATCTTCATCGATAGCCTCATCCTCAACATCATCAGCATCCTCCTCATCATCATCATCATAATCATCATCCTCATCATCATCATCGTTCATCACCCTCATCCTCATCATCATCATCA
>LPNX010958721.1:27186-41933 GCA_001517045.1 Pseudotsuga menziesii
CAATCTACATAAACATAACTGTTGGCTCGTCAACAGTGGGCCACCGGTTCGGATGTCTTCACGCACCGGTGCCTCACTAGGGGCCTGCATATAAAGTAGCATATATGTATGTCAATTTCATATAAAATAGTGAATCATAGACATATATAATACCTGTAAGGAAAATGATGAACTACCAAAGAAAGCGAAATAGACATACCTGTTTGGGGGGAAGAGGTGGGTTGACAACAACCTCGGTTTGGTGCTCTTCAAGCACCACTGTCACAAAAGGTTGCTACATAAAGTAACATATATGTCAAAGTGATGTGTAAGTTACAAAATGATTTTTCCAAACAAAGCGAAACATAATTAAAAGCATATTTCAAATAATACCTGTGTCTCCAAATCTACCTCTGCATGAGAGGGAATAGGCTGCGAGACAATATACTCATCATGGGAAACCTGCATAAAACATGTTACATGTCAAAATTAGGATACATATTGAATGTTACTTGATCAAGATATGTACACAAACGTACAAAGAAAGCGATCTACATAAACATACCTGCTGGGTCATCAACGGTGGGCCGCCGTTTTGGTGCTCTTCACACACCGGTGCCTCACTAGGGGCCTGCATATAAAGTAGCATATATATATGTAATTTTCATATCAAATAGTGAATCAGAGACATATATACTACCTGGAAGGAAAATTATGAACTACCAAAGAAAGCGAAACAGGCATACCTATTTGGGGGGAAGAGGTGGGTTGACAACAACCTCGGTTTGGTGCTCTTCAAGCACCACTGTCACAACAGGTTGCTACATAAAGTAACGTATGTCAAAGCGATATGTAATTTACAAAATGATTTTTCCAAAAAAAGCGATTTACATAATTAAAAGCATATATATAATTAAAAGCATATTTCAAATAATACCTGTGTCTGCGAATCTACCTCTGCATGAGAGGAAATAGGCTGCGAGACAATATACTCATCATGGGAAACCTGCATAAAACATGTTACATGTCAAAATTAGGATACATATTGAATGTTAATTGATCAAGATATGTACACAAAAGTACAAAGAAAGCGATCTACATAAACATACCTGCTGGCTCGTCAATGGTGGGCCGCCGGTTTGGTGCTCTTCACGCACCGGTGCCTCACTAGGGGCCTGCATATAAAGTAGCATATATATATGTCAATTTCATATCAAATAAAATAATGGCCATTTGACCTATTTGCATAAAAATAAACAAAATACTCTGCGTTTTGTTATTCCAATGAAATAATTTTAACCTAATGACAAACACATCATTTGTTTGTATGCATGTACATATTTCCGATGATTAGAAAGATTACATGCACATTGGTGCATTTTTTTGGATACCAATATTAGAGATGATATGAGGGGGACTATAGGCATGGCAATGCATTTGCATACCCATAATTTTTTGTAATGACAGAAATGTCTATATGCACTTGTATGTTGTGGGTATTTGACATGTTCTAAGAGATTAGAAGGAACTAATGTACATGTCTTCCTAGAGGTATTTGAGATGTTCTTGGGATCATTATGTAACTATATTTTGAGTGGATGTTGTGTTCGAGGTATTATAGGCACATTGATGCATTTATATACGTCGAAGTATTTGAGATGGAACACATGTTGGTATAGGGAGTTCACCTTTTTATTCCAAGACTTAGATTAGCAGTATCATTTTTTGTGAATACCTATGGGTAATGACTCTTGAGTTGGATATAGAAATCCATATTGAGAACAATGATTGTGGGTAGTAAAATTTAAGGAGAATTTTTTGAAGTTAGTGAATGTTGGGAATCCAAACAAAGGATGGATCAAGAGGTATCGATGGTTTTGGAAGAACTATATAATATTGTACAATGTGGAAATGGTTAATGAAAGAGTGTAGTATCAAATGAACCCAAATGTCAAGAATTATTATGTCTATTTTGAAGTTTCTGGTGGTCACATTAGTACACTGGTTGATTTATTTGCACAAATAGAATCAAGAATCACATGCCCAAAATATACCTCCCAAACTACACAAACTACAAGCCAATAGTGTCCCATCATTTAACTATGCGAATTGGAATCCTAACATACATGTAGAGTGGATTAGTGGTACGTATAAATTTACTTGCATTTCAAGTTTAATATTTTTGTTTTGCTCCTTCCAAATACCTAGTGGAGAAGAGCCAGTGACGAAACAAGGTGACCTGTAGTGGATATGGGGTGATTAGTAGTGGAGATAGTCATTGTGTTGGTTGAACTCAATCTTGAACAAACTAGTTACCATAAGTGGTTTATAAAAGTACTTTATGTACAAAGTAATTGTCAATATTTTCATGACCTTAAAATTAATTTTCAAAAAAACTTCTTCTACATTTTGAAATAATATGAATATTGAAAATTTGAAATATCATTTTAAGCCACATCCTCTTTAAGTCACATCAATCTTCAAGTATTTTTACCAATAAAAAATACACTAAAACACACTAGAACTAGACAACTTGGAACTTTATGGCTGGCATGGCATCATTTTGGATTCGTCACAACTCAAAACTAGTATGGTAGATAAATAACACACCAAAGTATATGTGGTAAGAATTTGGAGGAAATACAAGCTTGGGAATATGGAAAATTAAGCTGCATTACTACTGTAAAGAAATGCACCACCAATGGATCCTCTCCCCTAATGCGGCCAAGTTAGCCATGAAACTAATTCTAACAACCTGTACAATGAGAACATACTCCAGTTTACATGGAATCTTTTTAATACTAAGAAAATACCTCCAACTATACTTCATATCTTGTATATTCGCACACATAGTATATCATAGCTAAATGGAGCTGCTCAACACACTACAACTTAAGGTGATGGAGAAATATCTATGAGCAACATATAAACTAACAAATTTAAGTTACATTAGGAATCTTGCATGATTGGGATTGAGATATTTATGCATGACAATTAATTTATGATGCACTCAAGACTTTGTAATGATTGTCAAGGGCTGAATATAGCCAACTAAACTTTGTGTAGCTTAAACCCCTTTAATGGTGTGCAACACTTTGTTTTCATGTCGCAATGATATTTTCTGTTTAACATAGTTTTCAACAAATAAAAAGCTTTTGCTAGTCTATTTCATCCTTTCTATTTTATAACATTTGATTAGGCTAAACGCTAATAATGATATAAAATTCAGTAACTATGTAATTATGGGCAGTGATTTGACTGTTAAGAATTTAAAAGTTTAATGCCAAACAAAATGATCATTGAAAGAATAACAAGCATAGTAGAACAAAAGAGAATACAAAAATTTATCCCAAGAAACCCTACATACATACCATTTGGGGGGAAGAGGTGGGTTGACAAAAGAATATATATAATTAAAAGCATATTTCAAATAATACATGTGTCTGCGAATCTACCTCTGCATGAGAGGGAATAGGCTGCGAGACAATATACTCTTCCTGGGCAACCTGCAAAAAACGTGTCAAGTATCAAAATTAGGATACATATTGAATACATTGTACAATCTATAACTTATAAATATATATAAATAAATTTGACAAATTAACAAGTATAGTTCCTACCCCTATTGGTGAAGAACCAAACCCATAGGCAATATTGACAGCCGGATCAATGTTCTCAACATTGATCGATGGACTATGCGACTATGGTGTGCCATGGGACACCAGCTGTATATTTGTTCACAAATATTGTTAGATAATTAAATATAAATAAATTGCAAAACAATTGAATATTTTGACATGAAACAAAATATAATATTAAAATAATGAGTTTTACTTACAAAGTGAAGTAATCCATCATCTCGGAAGTCGGAAGCAGGGCCATAGCATAATCCTCCACATGATGTGCAAGGGTGTGGAGTAACACGACGCTCTGAAGACTCTGCATCTCCTCTGTGATCTGTAGATGGGCTCGCCGTAGAAGTGCCAGCCCCTTGGTCTACATTTCCTTGGACATCAGTCGCATGCTCAAGCAATGTCTCTGCCATGTCAAGTAATGCCTCTTGTGTATAATCAATGACAGGACCTGTAGGAGGGTATACCTGAGGGGGTTTTGGTGTGCGTGGTGGGTGTGGCACACGGTTGGGATCTGTCCTGGCTCCTTCTCTATATTGAGGCATCCCATGACCAACACCCTGGTTGCCTAAGAGATCGAAGTAGTTAACATGTTTCCCTAGGATGAATTCTGCATACAACTTCCTAAGGAAATAAAATGGGATGTCGCTATTCCCATGGGGGTCTTCATCGAAGACCATATACCAACGATCCATCCAATTAGCCTTTATATTTGCTTCAATGCACCAGTCTATGGAAATGTGTGCTCGACTGGTGGGTGGAACCAATCTGGTGCTGGGGTCTCGGAATAATGAAAATAACTGGTCTTTAGTAATTTTAAGGTCTTTTATGTCTTTATGAGTCAATCCATCGGAGTAGTATTGGCTCCTAGATTCTCTGTATGAGGTTATGTTGTACAGAGATCCTTGGGCACCAGAAATTGTGTTTGTTATTGTGTCCAAGGCATCGGCTAAATAATTTCTCAATTGACCCCCCCCCCCTCTAATGGATGAGCTAAGGCGCCTCAATGATGCCAAGCGTGCAATAATCTATGTGTTTCTATCTTGTTCCCCCTCCGGGTCTGGGTTTGGTTGTGGGTTACATTGTTGTGGGTTATTAGATGGTGGGTTTTGCACATTCTGTTGTTCATTTGTGTTGTCTGTTAATATTTAAACATAAAATTGCAAGTTAATTTACTTAGAATCATTATTTGGTTGTTCACATTCAATTATTTTTTTAAATTTGTTCAAAATAATTATAAAAACAAAGAAATTATGAAAAAAATTAACGAATGGAAGGTTAAATGAAAATCTTTGAACTTGCATAAATACTTGCCATTGGAGCAATCCACCTCGGCTCCACCTCGAACTCGGCCTCGACATCGAAAAGGTTAAACCCAAATCACACCTGCGGTTTTTCGCTTCTCCATTTTTTCGCTGCTACGTTCATTCGCTCTCCCGATGTTGTGAAAATGGGATTCTGCCTCTGTTTTATTTTTTTCTGCTTTTAAATATTGCAAGTGCGATATATTGCAAGTGTGATATATTGCAAGTGCGATATATCGCATATGCGATATACTTCTTTTGTGGTCCCCTTACAAAAAAATAACATGTTTTACAAAAAATTGCTTTCCAACTTCTTGAGGGTCTCCCCCCCACTTGTTATATCCAATACTTCATTGATTTAAATTTTGGTGCATCCATACAAATGCTTTTTCTTACCAATTATCTCCATATAAGGTTATTGAATTAGAACATAAGATTAATCCCTTGTGGGATCTAGCCATATCCAACCTAGTTCTTCCCCTAATGGCTCCTTTTCCTTCCTTATTCCAAAAGCATAGAAGTGGTTCCCTGTCAAAGATTCTTGTGCTCTTAATAAGATCACTATAGAAAATTGCTATCCCTTGTCACAGTATGATGATTTTCAAGGGTAACAAATTCTTTACCAAGACACCTATAAGATTGATTTAAGACTAAGTTTCTTCTACATCCAAGGATTTTCATTGTGATATATCTTGAAAAAAATATCATTTTTAGTAAAATGTAGGAAGAGAACCTATGTGTGCACTTGGTACTAAAGCTGCTTCGAACTAACAAATTACAGGTTACTCACAAAAAGTATTATATTGGGAAACCTCCATTCACTATCTAGGACTTCTTATTGATAAAATTGGAATAGGTGTTCATCTTGCCAATGTACAAGATATTGTTAACTGGCTCATCCCCTCATTGTTATTGCTTGAAAAAGTATTTATCAGTGGCCTAAATTTTTATCAACATTATACCACTCATTTATCTCACATTTCATACCCCTTACATCAACTCTCCAATCCACTTGTGTTTTCCTAACAAAGTTAATGGATGAGACTTCTTGGAACTCAAACACTACATTGTATTTGAAATTGGTTTTGCACCTTTTGGATTCGCAATATCCCTTTGAGATTGAGACAAATGCTTCACACTATGCTACTAGTGTCATATTAAAATGGGTTGGTCATCCCACGAACTATCATTCCAAAACTTTGACAAACTCCAATCTGAAGTACAACACGTATGGCAAAGAATTTTGAGCTCTAGCGAAGGCCTTGAAGCAATGGTGCCATTATGTTTTGGATAAGGAAAACAATTTTTTTTACTAATAATCATCCCTTAATCTTTTGAATTCATAGTCTAAGAGTTAAGAACAATTCCATCTCAAACATGCCTCCTACCTACAATAGTTTCACATGGTCTTTAAATATATGAAAGGGAGTTCAAATTAGGTGACAAATGTGTTGAGTTTCCCTCCAACTCAACTAATGCACATTTTGGATGTTCCTTGTGTTGCCTATGAAGCTTGGAACAACTATATGCTACTAGTACTTTCTTTGGGTTAGTTTGGTAGGCCTTTAATCATCCCACCCAAATTAATTTGTATTTGGGAGGGTTGGATGTTTATGCATAATTAAATTATCCTACCCAACACTATAGGCTACTTAGTTTTGATTTGGGAAGCTCATGCCTCTTGATATGGTGGACATTTTGGCCCACTTAAGATGCGTTGACAGGGAAAAATGACCCTTCATCAACAAGGATAGAGTGTCCAATCGGAGGTACCAATTAGAACCTCTTTAATTTGTGATGGCACTTTTGACTACTATGTGGACCCAATTGTCGTTTGGATGTGTACGCTTTTTTGTGATTTTATTCTATTTTAAGACCCTCTTATGTAGATATATTTATAGATGTAGAATGCATTTCTGCCTAACTTATCCTAGCCATGAGCTATTCTTACAATTAAGCTAAGAATGAGCATGAACCACATTAATTTTCATATGGAATAAATTCATATACATATGCAACCATATGATTCACTTAATATTAATAGAGTGAAAATAGATGTAGATAAATCAACAACCAAATACATTACTAAAGTCCCTCTCTCATTCTAGTACAAACACTTAAAGAAGATTAAAATATCAATTGCCTCAGAGAACTCACAAGTGTGGGTTTTCTATGTGTAAACGAATCCCCTAAAGAACGACCTACTGTGATTGACATTGTGGGTGTACTCCAAAAACATCTAAGAGGTCCATTTCTAAGCGTTGTTGGCATTCCGATCAAGCATAACACATTTATTGGGTAGTTCAAGTACTAATCAAGGCAAAAAACAACGCATATGCGATATATCGCATATGCGTTGTTTTTTTCCTTAATTAGTACTTGAACTACCCATATGTGATATTTAACATTACAAAATGCATATACGATATACATTTCCATGAGCCTTAGCCTTGTGTTTGGGCTCGGGTTATTCCGAATGTACCATCAATAATGCTTATGCGTTCTTGATTTGCACTTCGGAAGTGCGTTTCTGATTTCCTAAGCGGCACCAAAAAGTGGAACCAACTTCGTGCGAGCGCCCCTCACCTAGATCTAAAACTTGTGGGCCCGATGGATGGTCAATGGAGCTATTCAATGATTGTCTCGATCTAATGGGGTCAGATCTCATGAGGGCTATGGAAGAATCAAGAAATAGGGGGATGATCTTGGGGCCCATGAACTCAAATTTTGTGGCATTAATTCCAAATAAGTTAGTTATGGAGGACATGGGATATTTATTCCCGATTTCCCTATGCAACTATCTTTATAAAATTATAGCGAAGATTATAGCAAACATGATCAGGACCACTCTCTCGAGGGGCCTATCTACAAAGCAATTCATCTTCTTGCGAAATCACCAGATACTGGAGGCGATGGGCATGGCCCTAGAAGTATTTCATAGTGTAAAGCAAAAGGTAATGGGGGATGCTATCATGCAAATTGACCTAAATAAAGCATATGATTAGGTCTCTTGGGGTTTTCTCAGGTTGATCCTGATACATATTGGCCTTCCCTTTAGTATGATGAAATGGATAATGGGATGCGTAACGGTGGTATCTTACCTAGTTCTTGTAAATGGAAAACCAACGTGGTTCTTCCTAGCAGAGTGTGGGTTGTGTCAGGGATGCCCGCTGTCTCCATTTTTTTTTTTACTGGTAATTGAGGGACTGAGAAGATTATTATTGAAGGCAAAGGTTGCTTCAAAAGTTACATGTATTAAGACTAGTAAAAAAAAATCGCCACCCATCTCATGTTTGTTGATGATTTAATGATATTGGGTTCTATATCCATATCAGAATGGGAAGTTATCAATGAGATTGTCCAAAACTATTTTCATGTTTCGGGCTTAAGTATCAACAAGGAAAATTCATGACTCATTCTGAATGAGGCTTCTGACTCCCACATGGCCGCGATTGAATGCCTATTTCACATGCAAGCCTGTCAATTGGTGGAGGGCACAAAATACTTGGGATAATTCCTAAATCCCAATGGATACAATTCAAGGGATTGGTTGTGGCTTTTGCAAAGGTTTGAACATAGGATAAAATTCTGGGGATGGAGGTGGCTATCCATGGGTGGGCGTTTAACACTGGCTCATTCTTTCCTTACAAACATGGAAGTGTTTTGGTTTTCGTTATGTAAAGTACCAAAGTCTATCATAAACAATATCAGATGATGATTACGGTGTTCATCTATTTTGGGGATGTAGCGCAGACCAAATATCACCTAGTCCACTAGGAGATCATCATCCATTCCGTGGAGCAGGGTGGTTTGGGTTTGAAGAAAATGCATCACTTCTCTTTGGCTCTAAGAGAAAAAAGCCTCTAGCTGGTTTTCTTCAGAGACAGTCTGTGGTCATAGGTAATCAAACAAAAATACATGCAAATATTTTCAACTATACAAAGGGTGAGATGCTTCAAAAATCCCGGTAGGAACATCTCCAACATATGGGTTCGTATCCTTGGGGCTTTCAACATTTTCTCATCCTGGCTGGCTTGGTTAACAAGGGATGAAAGAGAGGTTTGGGTGGGTGAAGACCCAATAATTGGTGGCCTAGGCACCTATGTGCTATCACAAGATATGATGTTCCTTCTACACTGCAAATGGATTTACTCCCTTTATCACATTGCTACGGCTCCAATCAAGGGGTTATCCCTTCAAGGTTGGTTGATTGCAGTACAGTTGGGCCTATATGGCATTTTGGAGGAAGAATGATCAGTATATGTCCTTGGGTTAAAAATGGGGGTGATAACTCTGGTCGCTTCCCCATACTGATTGTGTTGGTCATATGACATAGTTTTAGGAAGGATCTCGATGAGGTTGGCATACCAGAATCTTATAGATGAATATCCAATCCTACGTACCTGGTGGTACAAGTTATGGGATTGGAAACTGCCTCCCCGCCTTACCATTTGTTGCTGGTTGGCGATGGAAAACAAGATTCTAACATGGGACAATTTAATTCACAGATGAGCAATTGGCCCAGATATTTATTTACTATGCGGCCTATGTGATGAAAGTATTTTTCATTTGTTTGTATCTGTGTGAAGGCTCATTGACCCAATGATCCCCCACACAGATTGATAATAACAACATGGGGCGGTGATTCCATTTCTTCATATGCCTCCCCTTGGGGCGGTGATTCCCTTTCTTCATGCTTTACTTCTTGGCAGGGAAAGTTCTCGAAATTGCACACTCTACAATGTTTCATCCTCTGGGAGATTTGGCGTAGCGAAAACCTCATCATGTTTTAGCGAAAGAGGTCATGTCACACTATTATTGCAGTTAGATGTATTAAATCCTTTACAGAATCTAGTGGTGAACTCACTTCACGTGGAAGTGCTCTTAAAAAACAAAGGGTGTCGAAGGCAGTGCCCCTTGCTCACAGGTCTGTAGGTTTCTTTGATGGTGCATCCCAAAATACATCACGTCTTTGTGGGGTCGGTGTCATTCTTATGTTGGAGGATCGCAGCTATTACAAGTTGTTGATGAACTGTGGTACGGGATCAAACTCAAAAGGAGAACTATTATCTTTGTGGATGCTGTTGTGTTCCTCAAATTTTATCAACCTTGATGGTATCCATATCTTCAGTGAATCTAAGGTTGTTATCGACTGGGCATTGGGTTTGCAACAAATTCACATTCTTCAGTTGGACTCCTGGTTGGGCCGTATAAGGAGATTGATAAACTCCTTTCAAGAGCTTTCTTTCTCCCATATATTTCGGGAGTAGAACTCTCTAGCGGACATCTTATCAAAGCAGGATTTGCAGGCGGATGTTGGTTACATCTTTTTTCAGATATGGTCGTCTAACGGTCCGTTTGCGGGTTGGGATCACCTAGAGACCTTCGTTTGACTACGATATGTCATGGTGGTGCTCGGTTCTTCTTTTGGTTGGGGTGGCCTTGCTCCCTATTTATTTGGTTGATGCCGTGGGTTGGCCTTTTGTTCTTCGTCTATTAACCTTCTATTTGACTATTGCTAGTCTGTCTATTATCTTTTTATTCAGAAGTTTCTATGTTCTGATCTATCTATATAGGACTTGGCTCTCTTTTGTACTACAGTTCACAAATATTTTATTAAAAATATTCTCTTTTTTGTGAAAAATATATTTTGAAATTTAAATAAATATGAAAAATAACAAAATTTAACCAAAAATTTAGCTAAACTTTATAAATGTTAAAATATTAAATATAGTTTTGTGTAATTAATAAAACAGAAATAATAATCTCTACCTACGAGGCTAATAAATATAAACCTATACCATGCCAAAACTCTTATTCTTATTATTTTATATAACATATATCATTTTTAATGTTCTATTGTATTTCTAATATTGAATGAAATACAAATTAAGGTGTCTATCATCCCAACTTTATCGATTTACACATCTATCAACCACAAATTATACACATCTATGTTGAATACAGTTTATCTACCATTATAATTTCAATGAAATTTTAGGGTTTGGAAGGGCACATACATTGAATCAACTCTTGTTTTCCAATAGCTTCTAAAGTGACATTCATCTTTTTAGTAACTAAGACTCCTTAAAATAAATATTTTCCCTGTTTAATATTTTCGTAAAATATGATAATATATTTTTTTGTTCGATAAGGTGACATTCTTCTGTATTTCAATGTTAATTTTAATACTATTTTGATGTTATGTTTTAAAAAAATCACTTGTTATTTTCGATATGATATTTAATATTATTTTTAATGTAGTAGATTTGTTGGTTCCAATCTTAATAAAAGTCACTTAAATTTACGATTTGAAACATATTAGTTTGTTGTATGGTTATTTTTTGATGAGTTACAAAAATTATGTTATTTTTTAAGGTTGTGGTATATTTTGTTATAAAGTATATTTATATAATTTTTTATAAAATTTTGTATATATATATATATTAGAGGAAATTTCAATTCAAAATGAGTTTTTTAACTATAATTTAAATTCTATGTTATCATATGTTAGCCAATGAAATCGCTTTAAATTTGAAATACCGTATAGGTTTTAAACAATTTTTTAATATAAATTTGGGGATAGGTATCATAAAAAAAACTACTTTTTTTGTTCGTATTTTTGACATATCTCCCTGTGTTTTTACTCAAATTTCGATCGGGAGAGCTCGTTGGATGCGGAATTTAATTTCGCATCCAACGAGCTCTCCCGATCAAAATTTGAGTAAAAACACACGGAGATATGTCGAAAATACGAACAAAAAAAATAGGTTTTTTTCTTTTCTTCCTCCAAAATTAATAAATATTATTTTATTATTTTTCATAGGAGGCCGATTTTGAGTTGAAATTTCTTGTAATGTTTTTTTAAGGAAAAAATTATGTGGAAATCTAAAGTATACATATAAGTATACATATATATTTTTATAAAGAAAAACAAGCAGGAAAATTAAAGGGATCTTTCTCCACATTTTGGATGCCATTCTTAGTAAACTCGTCTACTAAGTATCGTGTGTCTAACTTGAAGGATTTTAATAAGCACTTGCAAGCATAGAACTAACAAAATTCCCAACACCAATCGGTTGACCTGAACCCTTATAACTTTATGTTTGGAAGAATTTCATCTCACCCTCGAGCGCTTAAGTGAGAGTGGGATAGTTGGTGACTCCCCATCCCTAATTGATCCATAAGGGGTAAACATATCACAAGCAAGATTTAAACCTCTATGGGGAGGATAAAAACTTCTCCTCTTAATGATCCAATGTATACACAATGAACACACACACACACACACAATTGTGTGTTTGTGTGTTAGAATTTTGTTTCCTCTCAGAGTGTGTGGTAAAATTCCTTTTGTTTAGTTAAGGTCAAGTTACCTTTGCTTAGGTAGTTGGTTGGTATTAATGGGTTTAAACCATTTAAAATGTTGAGATGTTGTTCTAAATTAATACTTGTGTTCTAATTATAGGTGTATGTGTTACTTGTGGGTATTCTCACTTGTATATTAATTTGTGAGACATAAGTGGTTTCTAAGGTATTACCTACACCAAAAAAAATGTTAATTTAGAAGTTGGCTTTAAGTTGTAGGTCCCCAAATTGATGTGATAGTATCCTCCCTCACTTACACACTAACATCCTCAACACTTCAAAGTAATTCCTTGTAGTTCATCTTTAGATTATGGTTATTACCTATGTAATGTCTACATTAATATATTCTATAATGCCATATCCCCATATTAGGATTTTGTTCCACATTAATAATCTCATGTTATTGCATATAAGAGTTTGGTAAGTGACTCATGTTATAGTCATAGTAAGCACATGGGTTTCCAATAAACAGAAGTAGAAGAGTAGATATTCAAGGATACTAGTATTAGAGTAAAGAAGAATATTATTACATAACTCAAATACATACATGGTTAAGTGAACCTACATTGTAAAGGGAACTTCCAAATTCATAAAGAAATTGATGAATCCTTATTTACCTCAAAACAGTCCCAATAAGTGAATAATATTGATTTGATACCACCTGAGGGTGAGGAGAGAAATTTTATTAATGTGCATTTAAGGAGTATTAATGTAGAACAAATCCTAATACCCAAAATCCAAATTCAAATAAATTGATAAATATTTTGGCTGCTTTACTAACTTAAAACAACCCCTAATATGTGAAGTATAAATATTTAATAATGCAATTCAATATGGATAGGGATATATACCATTGTAATAACATGGATTTTGTTTGATGTGTTTATACTCTATTAGTTTTCCATTAATAGTTTAATAAGGAGAGTTTCATAGGAGGAAGTCTTTTCCTTTAGTGTTTGTTTTCTATTCGCTAAAAAAAAAGTCTTTACTGAGGAGCAAATGCAAAGGAACCTCATGCAGGTAGGGTATTTGCTTAGCTTTCTTCCCAGGGTAATGGTAGCATAGATAATGAAAACAGGTGAGTGAGGCACCTCTAAAGCAATGACACCTAGGTGAGACTTTAAGTTATGAGGTTCACTCGGTGAGTCTTTAAGTTATGCAGTTCATTCTCTTGTGTTTGTTATATTCCCAAAATAAATGTTAGACTCTAATCATAAGAAACTTGAATTTGGGAGTGCCTTTCTCAAAGAAATATTGAATTTGAGCGCTTGCTTGAAGGAGAAAGAGGAAGAAAAAGAAAAAAACAAGTTTGATTGTATCATAACAATTGATATTAGTCTGAAAATCAAATGATTATAAGATTAAACAGATATTATCCTTGAGTCCAATAGCATTTTATGGTTTCAATTCATTTCTATAATGCATGGGGAATTCACCTTGTTGAGCAATATCTTATCACATTCATTCATAAAGGGAGGTTTTTTATTGTGCAAAATAAGGTCAATATATTGTAGGTATTGGGGGGTTGAGACTAGGGTATGGGGGTTTAGAGGTATTGGAGGGGCATAAAAAGGGGTTTCTAGTCAAATTAGAGAAAATATCATAAACATAGGGGTTTTTCAATTGGAAATATGTATTGGGAGGGGGGCTCAACAAAAGGATTTTTGTAGGTAATTACCAATATTTAGTGAAATTAGGGGTATTCTTCAATAACCCATGAACAAAGGTGCTACGACATGGTTCACTGAGTGAAGACCCATGGTATAATGCCACAATAGTTTGTAAGCTCTATATATCCTACTCATAAATGCCCCATCTTCTCCAAAGGTTCTCAAAGCCACCTACTTAACCAAGGGTTCTCAAAGCCATCTCGTGTGCTAGGATTTTTGTTGCACGGAAGAGGTGCATTCTACAGCCCAGTAGGGGAGAGATATGTAACTTCTTTCGTTTGCATCCTAGAGTTGACACACGTCCTTTATAAAAAATAATAAATTATTATTAAAAATAACATGTTGGCTTAAATTAAATTTAAATTATTTAGAATTGAAAATATATAAAACAACATAAATTAGATAAGCTAAAGCCATATACATTGGATTGCACATTTCCTAACATTTGCACTATAAAAAAGGATTTCTGCCTTGAGATATTTGATCCCTCTAGGTGCTTAGTAGCTTCCTTTTTAGATGGATCCATGGTAGTACCTTATACTAGTTAAAAAAAAATATCAACCAAAAAACAATTGGAAATATAAAATACGACTTATAGGTTAATTAAAAATGAAACAAAAAATCCCAAGCACTTATGTCCAAGAAATTTATTTTTCTATTCTTGTAGTGCAATAACATTTCAAGAATAATATGCTTTTTAAATTAAATTTTTAATAGATACAAAGAAAAAATTGTTTTCAAGTTGCTCGCCCTCAACAAATATACAAGGTTATGATGGATACCTCTTTTGTTATATA
>LPNX010958721.1:42096-53566 GCA_001517045.1 Pseudotsuga menziesii
TTTTGACTAGTTGTATTGACTTAATTACACCAAAGGCATTTTCACAATGAAATAACCTGTCTCTAAAGGTTCCTCATCTCCCTGGCCATTAACATCCCGACATGTGTCGCGTCGGCTTAGCGAATGAAAACTGAACAGGTGTTCGCGTCGTCTATTTTTTCGTTTTCACTCTTATTTTTTTCACACCATATTTACATTTTGTTAAATCACCTAAATACATAATACAAATTACACATTGGCACATATTGCATAGGGTTTTCATGCAAATTTTTTCAGGCCGTAGTTAAATTTTGTTAAATTATCTAAATACATAATACAAATTGCATATTCACACATATTTATTTTGCCCTTTTTTGCAGCCAAATCACATTTTTCTGATTTAATTATGATGTCATTTTTTCACACCGTATTTAAATTTTGTCAAATCATCTAAATACATAATAGAAATTGCATATTGGCACATATTGCACAGGGTTTTCACACCGTTTCTTTTAGGCCGTATTTAAATTTTGTTAAATTATCTAAACACGTAATAAAAGTTGCACATTGGCACCTATTTAATTTGCCATTTTTTTCTGTCTGTTTGTATTTTTATCGATAAATCAATTCTTCGGTCTCAAATTGAGGAAAATTAGTCTTACACCCAAAAAATTGTTGATATTAAGAAGCTTCACCAAAATTATCTTGCTATCTTAGTAGTAGCCCAAGTTTCTAACTTACATGGCAAGAAACTGTTGATATTTAAAGAAATTGCAAAAAAATTACTATGTGAGAGCAACGAGTGATTCTTTTGCTACCATTTAAGCTTTTTCATACTGGCCTTTCTCAAAATAGTGTTTATCGGACTTTATAAATTTGATTTTATCTTATTTAAAGTCTCTGGTGAAATTAGATACATTTATCAATTTCTCAAAATAGTGTTGATCGGACTTTATAAATTTGATTTTCTCCTATTTAAATTTTGTGGTGAAATTATATACATTTATTAAATTGTATACTCTTCCTTTTTAGCACTGGACTTCCGACTTCCAATTTTCGGTTCGGGTTTTGGAAGTTGGCTCCTCGATTTTTGAAACCTTTTCCATTTCCGCACTTCACTTTTCAGACTTGGCAATTTCCCAATTTTTTAGTAACATTTGTATATAACATTAAAAAAAAGGAGGAAAATGCAAATATTTAAATAATATTTGTATATAACATTTAAAAAACAAAACAAAATGCAAATGTTTAAGTAATATTTGTATATACCATTTAAACAACAATAGAAAAATGCAAATGTTTAAGTAATATTTATATATAAAATTAAAAAAACAACACACTTTATGAAAATGAAAATTGCATGAGTGTTGTTAGCTCTGAAATTATATTAAATTAAATTCATTTGATAGCTTTGGTGGGAAGTCTCATGTGAATTACGTAAAGGAAAGTCTTTAGACATCTCCTCTCCAAGCTTCAGTAGATTCTCAAGGTTTTTAGTTATTTTTAGTTTTTTTGCAAGCTTATTTTATAGTTAAACCAAAACTCGTAAGTTATTGGGAAGAAATTATTTTATATTGTAAAGATATTTAAATGGGTAAGTTAGATGACAATTTTGACCATAACTAAAATTGGTTCAGTTGAGTTTCAATATAAATAAAATTTCAACGATAGCCTTACCTCTTTATCAAATGAGGAATCAGAACCAGTATTGAACTTCCAACTGAACCAATTTTAGTTATGGTCAAAATTGTCTATTTTTTAAATGGGATTTCTGGACTTCTCCACTTTTTGATTCGAAAATCAGCGGAGAACCATTTTTTTTGTTGTCCATTTTTTATGGATATGTGTTGGCATGATAAGTAATAAGTTGAAAAGTAATTATTATTTTTTATTTTAAAAATGATATAATAATCCACAAATAATTACTTAAAAAAATTAATAATCACGATAACTCTTATGTTATCATGACCATTCATTATGGGTAGTATGGAATTTTAATTATAAAATAAGTTACAAAATCGTTATTATTTTTAATTTAATATAAAATTTTAATTATGAAAATTTTAATCTTTAATAATTTGATTAGAATAAGGAGAAACACAAAATTAGAAAAAGTTAGAATTTTTATTATCACTTTTTAATGTTTTATATAAATTTAAAAATTAATAATAAATTTCAACTTTAAAACTTGTTTCAAAAGTGAGAACAAGCTTTTGGCATTTATTTTCTATGTTTTAAGAGTTTTTTCAAAAATATGGTCTCTGATTTTCAATATCCGAAATATTGGAAATCATAAATGGCGGATACCCCAAATAACTTTAACAAAAAAATGGAATTTTCAATTTCCAATACCCGAAAATAAAAAATCGGAAATAGAAAATGAGCAATCTCTAAATAATAAAAACATCTTTATAAAATGAAATGACAAACAACCTATTATTTAATATATATATATATATTGACCAATTAAATAATTTACTTCGACCATCCACTTAAATCATAGGTTTTTATTATTATTATAATAGTTTGATTAAGGTTTTCAATATCCGAAATATCAAAAATCGTAAATCTCAAATAACCTTAATAAAAAATGGAATTTCTGGTTTCTGATAGCAAAAAATCGGGAATCATAAATAGAAAATGGGCAATCTTTAAATAATAAAAAAGATCTTTATAAAATGAAATGACAAACAACATATTACTTAATATATATATTGACCAATTAAATAATTTATATTCTACTGGTTCTGATTCCTCATTTGATAAAGAGGTAAAGTTATCGTTGAAATTTTTTTTTTATTGAAACTCAAAATAATATATTAAAAGGATGATCGCCAATTTGTAGAATTAACAAACTTAATATGAGATTGAATTTTTTTTTCAGTATAAATGAATTTATCAGAAAAAAATTTTGATTATATCTATAGCAAGATATAATTTGGCTATAGATTGCATAGTTTTATTCACAATTTATTTTAACTCTTATTGGGAAATAAAAAATTAGCAATTCGGAAATGGAAATATATGGAAAACAAAATTAGCATTGAAAACAAAACTATAATAAAAACAAAAACGTAAAAACAATGAAAACAATTTTGTTAATTTAAATGAATACAAACAAAATGAAAACGTTTTCCATTTAAATGAATTTATAATTAAAAATAAATAAAAATAACTATTTTAGGAATATGAAATCTATGTACTATTTTTCAGAAATAGGATTGGGAAGCCAACGAATGATTTGAACAAAAACTCGAGTCTCCGGTTTTCGATATCCAAAATATCAAAATCGAAAATCCGGGATACACCAAATACCCTTCACAAAAATTTGTCATCAAGTGCATTAGGGTGACGAGTTCAAACGTTAAGTCAATAATAAAAAATAACAATTGATTGTTATTTGATAAGGAGAGTCACTTCACTCCATGATTCCTTATTAAGAAATTTATCAAATAAGAATTAAAATAAATTGTAAATAAAACTATGAAATCTATCAATTTTATAATAAATATTAATTGTTCTTTGTATCTCTTAATGTACAAAATGAAAATCATGGGAAACATACACAGAGATCAAGGAAACAAAAAGACTAACGATATTGTGCATGTTATAGATATCCATTACAACGGTATTATTCATGCTTAATAGATATTTAATGGTAAATTAGCATGAATATGGTGCATTAGATATCAATGTAATGTTATACATGGTTTTTGCTAAGGTTATTTGGGGTATTGTGATTTTTGATTTCTAATATTTTGGATATCGAAAAACTGGAGACTCGGGTTTTTGTTGAAATAATTTGTTGGCTTCCCAATTTCCGATTTTTGATATTTTGGATATCGGAAACTGGAAGCATCCATTTTTTTTATTTATAATGTTGATTCATTTCTTCGATTTTTGATATTTCGGATCCGGATATCGAGAATATGATTTTCTACTTTTTCTTTTCCATATTGGAAACTGGAGATCCCATATGCTTTTTGACTGAATGATTGTTTCCCAATTTGCGATAAGCTTGCTCTCCACTCAACAACAATTCAATTCTTCGGTTAATAATGTTTATATATATTTTTTGCTAAAACCAATTCAATTGACATAAAATAAATCTAACCTAACTATTTGTTATAATATTTTTAAAGATATAATAATATATCAAACTTACATGTAAACCTAATACACTTCAAGTTAATTAACCCATTCATTTTCAGAGAAATTATAAGATAATATATTTATTAATCTTAGCAATTTGCAAATTTCTATTACAATAAAAAAAATAGAATTTATGTTTAACGAAGTGCGGAACTTTGATTTAATAACTTGATCCATTTTATAAAGATTCATATCAACTTGATTACCCAATACACTATCTTTATTTTTTTTTAAATCCACTTATTATCATGAATGTTAAGTTACACTGTACACATTTATAATAAAAACTAATAATAAAAAAATTAATGACTATTAATCTGTCACAGTAATCTAGGGACTAAAACACAGTCTCATAAGATATTCTAGACAATTAAGCATGAAAATGGAATAATGGTGCTGCAATAGGAGTAGCAGCTCTGTATAATCAATAAAGAAGAGTAATAGCATACAATGATCGTGCAAGATGCATGAATTTCAAGACAATTCGAATTCCCAAGGAGGTCATTCGAATTGAATGAATGGATGTAGCTTAACTAAATGTCAGCCACAATCAACACACTTAGTTAACCATAGAACTAATCAATAACTGACTCTCACATTAAGTCCTAACCGAATCGGAGTGCAATAGATGACTGAGTCTAACTGTATGTCCAACTGAAGTAGGTAGCCCATCCATAACTCCAAGTAGCTTCGATGGAGTTAACTGAAGTGACACATATCATTGGAAATGGTTGTAGGCGCATGTGTTAGCTCCAGTTCATAAATAATGACAAAAAAAATCAAATAATGAATTAAGGTGCCTTCACAACTCAGGTTAATTGATTGTAACAATCAGTTAGAAATTAGGTGCATTTATGACACTCATATCACCCCAGAAATGCTCCTTGTTTGAAAGAGGAAGCCCAGTTAGCCTCCTCGAATGAAGGAGAAGGATTAGTTGGACTCCTTGACTGAAGGAGGGTGTGGGTGTGCTCATGCTAATGTCATATTGTGCTCATCTGATTCCAAGTAAGTCAATTAAACTTAGGATAGTGGGTAAATAGGCCAAAATTGACGAAATAAGTGTGCATGTTAAGTAAATGACTCCAACACCCCCCCTTAAGCTATACTCGGGAGGAGTAAAAATAAAATGCATGAAATGCTAGGGCCCTAGCAACAAATTCCATAGGTCACCCTGTACAATAATGTAACTCAAACAATGCTCAAAAATAAATCTAAGTAATGAAAGACAAAAAAACCTAGTGGGAAACCCCCCCCTCAAGCTGAACACTGAAAAGTAACCTGATCACCTTGATGAACTCACCCCTAACAGTGAACAGAGGTAAGTGAACTTCTTCTCTGAAAATCTCTTGGTGAATATGTCTGCAATCTGCTCATCAGTAGGGCAGTATTGTAGAATGATGGTCCTGTCATGCACCAATTCCCTGATATAGTGCATGTGTATCTCTACATGCTTGGTCCTCTGCCTGTTAACTGGATGTGTGGAGATATTAATAGAACTTTGATTGTCACAAAATAAAAAAGTGGACAAATTACTACCAATATCAAACTTTGAAAGAATGCCTTGCAAACAAACAGCTTGGATGCAAGCATTCAACGCTACTCAGTACTCGGCCTTTGCTGAAGACAATACTATGGCGGCTTGCTTTTTGATAGACCAAAAAATAGGGCCACCACCAAACATGAATACATATATAGAAGTAGACTTCCTATCAATATAATCTCCTGCCCAATTGGAATATGTGTAACCAATCAGCTCTAGCTCGAAGTCTGCAGCATAGTGAATGCCGAAGGTCCTAGTTCCCTAAATATACTGGAGGATCCACTTGGATTCCTTCCAATAAAGATAATGAGAATTCTGCATGTATCTTGATACATCATCCATGGCATAACATATATTAGGCCAAGAATGGGTTAAGTAAATCAAGATACCAATTAGTTGGCAGTATATAGCGTAGTCCCTGGGAGGTGTGTTTTTTCCTTCTTCAAGGTTGATCCATGAAATGAAAGGGAAGGGAGAAGCCTTACATTCAGCCATGTTAAAATTAAATAACAGGTATGATATGTATTTATACTGAGTACCATGATCCCATCAAAATTTTGGGCAATTTCAAGCCCCAGAAATTGCTTCAAGAGCCCCAAATCGCTCATCTCAAATGCATCATGGAAGGCAATTTTTATGACTGAAATGGAAGCAACAATGCTTCCAATAATCAATAGATCATCAACATATAAAACAATAATAATCAAATTACCATCATATTTCTATAGATAAACATTCAGATATGATTTACACCTTTGGAAGTTTTGTGAGAGAAGGAAGGCATCCATCTTGGAATACCACTCTCTTGGGGCTTGTTTTAACCCGTATAGTGACATTTTTAGTTTGAAAACCAAAGATGAATATAAAATGTATCCATCGGGTTGATTCATGTATATCTCCTCATGAATATCTCCATGTATAAAGGCATACTTAACATCCATATGATGCACCTCTCAGTGCTTGGATGCCGCAATTGCCAAAACTAGGCGGATGGAGTCCATTTTTGCAACCGATGCAAAGGTCTCATGATAGGCCACACCTTGGACCTGGGAGAACCCTTTTTCTACCAGCCTTGCCTTATATTTGCAACTGCTACCATTAGTATCAACCTTTGTCTGAAACACCCACTTGCATTGAACTAATTTCCTCCCTAGAGGAAGAGAAACTAGCTCCCAAGTAGCATTCTTTTGAAGAGAATTCATCTCTTTGTCCATGACAACTTACCATCTCGGATCTTTCCGAGCATGGCAGTAAGACTTAGAATCAGAACTTATCATTAAATAAAAAGTTTCAAACATCAAAGAGTCATGAAAAGAGAGCGCAATACCTACTCTTTGGAAATCGGACCGGGTTCTTCTTAGATCATCGAGATTTCTAATGTTGTCACTAGCGGAAGAAAGTGTCTATCTGGCCCAAGTCAAGAGATGTGTTTGCACTTCAGGTTCTAAAATTGAACTTAATGCCTACTGGTCACTGATATCAGATATCAGAGGTTCCAAATCAGGTACTAAATCAGAGTCAACACCCTCAATTTCATCATCCAAATATTCAGTAGAATAGGAAGGAAATTCAATAGTTTTCTCCTTCACTAGTCCTACCTCTTGAAGAGGCTCATCAAGCTGGACACTTCTTTCAATGATGATTTATTTTTTCAGATATCTAGCAGCTTGAAACCTTAAAATTCATCAAGATATCCAATAAATAAACATTCAATGCTTTGTTGTTGCAAAGCCTTCCTCTTATCATGTGGAATTCGGGCCCATGTAGTGGAACCAAACACTCTGAGATTCGACACATCCGGCTTGTCTCAAAATTAGGATTAGAAAGGGGTGTTCCCTTTCACATATGAGTGAGGCACTCTATTCTAAATGTATTTTGTAGCATTCATTGCTTCAGCCAAAAATTTTGCAGCCAACTTCTTTGATTCCAACATGCAGGTGGTCATGTCCTTAAGAGACCGATTCTCTCTTTCCGCTACACTGTTCTGCTAGGGACTGTAGGGAACTGAAAGTTGGATCTGAATTCCACTTTTGGAACATATATGTAGCAACTCATTACTGATATATTCCCTACCATTATTAGATCTCAAAATCTTAATCTTTTTTCCAAATGCATTCTCAATTAGTGCTTTCAATTCAGTGATGTCAAAACCCCAAATTTTCAAAAAAATTTAAACTTTTATAAATAGCGTAAACTCATATTATTGCAATAATTAAATATTGATTAGTTAATGCCATTAATTTTGTAACTGAATGATCTTTACTTTTGTTTAGAATACATGCTGAGTTTCTTGTTAGTTTTCTGATTATTTTCTGTTTGCAACAGCAAGGGAATATGCTATGTTAGACTGGGCTTACTTAGCTACTAAGCTAACGCAACAGTTTTCTTTCTCTTACAGATACCCAGGTAAATTTTTGGGATTGCTGCTTAACACATCTTTTAAAGTAATAGAAATCATATGCTGTTACCAAATTCATTCAATAAAGAAATATAGATATAATGCATGTTAGCTAGACTATTCAGCTTCCTACAGGTAAAGCTTTCCCTGTTCTCCTTTTGATAAAGAAGAAATTCAAAGATAGATAGTTAGAGATACTAGAGAAAACAGATAGCCATTTTCAATTACACTAGAAACATTCACTCATACTATTTATTTTCTAGTTCATAGCTTAAGTCTGGTTTATCATGTTCGATCCTATTTTACTTTATCCAAATGCTGTTGACTTGTTATGCAAAGATTATAAATTCAGGATGTGTTTTACTGCAGCTAATTGTAAATATTGAATTAAGTAAAGTCCATAAATGCTCATACCTCTAGCAACTACAGGATTTCCTGTTTAGTTATAAGTCTATACTTAGTAAACTTTCAAAAGTGCGGAGTGATAGAAATTATCTTATTTCCACGATCAATAACTGATTAAAGTTTTATGTGCACCTAGGGATCTATCATATATTATCGTAATCTCCTTTACTAAGACCTCCCCAGTTTAATAAACATCAAGATGAAGGTAAAAGCAAATTGCATAAGTATTTATCCAGTTATCACACATTAGTTCCTGTAATTCTTTGCACATGACAATAGTTACAATTATACTATTCATCATATGAACTTAAACTAAAAAAAAATAGAGTTCCTATAACTTATATCAAAGCTATTGATTTGCATTTGTCAAGACTTAATAACCCTAAGCCAAAATAGTTTTAGGGTTGATAAAGAACATGCCATTCCAAATAAAATAGAAGGAGTATACATGGTTATAACAAACCCTCCTTTTGTTCAAAATCTAAGTTCTATCATAATGAACAGTACTTATCATTAAGAAGAAAATATTAGACTTAACACTTCGATGGTAGAATAGAGTAAATGATCATAAGGAATTCAACCTTATGAACTATGTTAACTTAACTTTACATCCATAATATTATAATCATTATAACACAAAGTTCATTTGGTTATGTTATTATGTAAAGGTATACCCTCAAGCGAGGTCTAATTGTATGGTCTGCATTATAAATACCAAACTAGGGTTATCAATATTATAGTCATATTATAGTTTATAGTTTTCAATACAATGTTTTATATGTTAAGGACTAACATTACATCGTATACATTGTAATGCAGGTAAGGTCAAGGTTACGACCTTTTATGGAAATCTCCATACTATGATTTTGGTTTGCCATCCAGATGATTTGAAACATTAACAAATCGATCCACTCATTAGCAATTATTTTAACGCTGTCATGGCTGTCTCCTCGCCATGCACTGGATGTTTAAAAGGTTGACTCGCCCTTTTACTTGCCTTAGTCCTTCCCTCACCTTCGGGCTTGAGCTCTACAAACCCTGGTGGTTCATTACGGTCGATTTCTTGCCTTAAGCTGTTCGATTGTAGTTTTCACTCGTTGTGTCCCTTACAGTTCAGTGCATAAGTCTGTGACTCAGTCGATGGTAGTATTGGAGTCATTTCTGGTCTAAGGGTTACTTCATTGAGTTCTAGTGAATATTTGGCCATGGCATGCATGTGAGACTTTTGATTCCTTACCAATTGTGTCTCCTTTTGGAGAAGATCCTCGTTTTACTGTCAGCCTGTTATCGCCGGAAAAAGGAAGGGTTTGGTTACCCTGGTTCTTGGTCGCTTGTTTGCTTTTCGGTGGCTGTTCGACTTCAAACACTGCAGGTAAAAATACAGTTTGTACCCGTATTATTTTGTTTTAAAAGGAAAAAGAATAGATTAGTTATGACATTGTTAGGGTTTCTAACATTTGACTGCCCTTCGATGGAAGATTCGACCTCCTCGATGCAATATGGAATGCTCAACGTTTCGGCTTCTAGCTCCACCGGTAAGCCTGGTCCCCACCGTGGCATACCTCCTTGCTGGTTGTGATGAATGGTGCACTTCGGTGGTTACCTTGGTTCTCTGCTAAAGTACTTAGCTGTAGGTTGTTAAATAGTTTTGTTTTTACCAGGGTTACTCCCTGCGATGAATGTATGTAAAAGATCTTGGCCGAGGCTGTATTTATATACTTGTCTTTACTTAAGATTTTTATTTTGTAGAGGGAAGAAACCAGAAGATAGATGACTATCAATCTTTTGTAAGAATGAAGTCTCGGCTTTGTTTTAATTTGCTGGTTGTGCTCTTAAATTAACTGTTTCGTAACACCACTTGTCTTTAAGGCGTTTACTGCATTGAAGTTTATATTAAGCGTTTATTCTCTTTAATGTGACTACTCCATACAGAAATAAATAAAGTAAAAACCCTTCATCACTCGCTCTATGTGTTTAAGGTCCAGCCGTGGGTTATACACGGTCTGTCAATACAATATTTTTATATTGGAATATCTGTGTTTATATGTACTTACAGGTTGTACGCCTTTTAATATAGTTTTATTTTGGCTACAGGTTAATGTATAAAACAGAGATATAGCCACTCTATTTATCATTTGAAAGAACAGGGTTTTACCCTCAGTTATATTGAAACTTTGATTATTGTTTTTCCCTTTCTTGTGGTTAATCTTATATACGATATAAAAGGGATTTAAAATGAAGAGTTGCTTCTGTGTTTTATTCATTAACCTGGATGTAAAAGAAATATTATTATTCTTCTTTTAATAAATGATTTTTTTTTCTATAAGTACTTACATGTTACTATGCTAAGCCCTAGTTGGTAGTAAAGCATTTCGTATTATCTTTCTGTGGAAAATAAATCTTTAAGCTCGACAACGAGCGACTTACAGTTTTCTAAAAAAAAAATGTTTTATTTCTATTAGTAAATTCTTTATGATGCTGTTGAATGTAATAGATAAATATATCTAGGGTTTGTACCCTTAAGACTGCATAGTATCTATTATATTCTGTATTCTTGTATTATTATAGAATATGTATTAATATTATAATTTATTTAAATAAAAGAAGCTCTGTTCCTCAAGTTCTTTCCAGTTTATAAAATGTTGTTACAATTTCTTACTGACGAGTTTTATAACATGATTTCTAATCATTTAAGAATTAGAAAACAGAAAGTAAATTCTTAGAGTTAAAGAATCTATTGCATTCTTTTTGTTTTCTTTATGTAATAACCAAAGTAGAACTAATTCATAAATTTATTTTATTTGTTTATATACAGGTTCTAAATAAAACCAAACTGCAGTTATATACTTATATACTGCATAAATATTATTATTATAGTGTACATAATGTTATTATATGATAGGTGTTATAATACTATATTACTTTTTTAATATTACCTATGAATATTATTTATCTATCGTTTACCAATATCTATATGAGTTCAGTAAATAATT
>LPNX010958721.1:63245-153362 GCA_001517045.1 Pseudotsuga menziesii
ATTAGAAAACTCAGTTCAGAAGAGTATTTCTTCTAAACACTGAGATACTGTGCTAGAGTACTATCTGGTGATACCAGATGTGGAAAAACACAGTATTACTAACAAATTTTATTACTAACATTCCAAGATACTAATTTTACAGATACTAATTGATTACTCAGACATAGAAATAATTATAACATACATTCATTTATACTCAGAAAGACATAAAGAAATGAATGAAGAACCTGTTTAATGCTGTGGACAACAACAGCAATGGGAGGCCGTTCCTCCCTACCAATTCCTGGAGAGCGCTCAGACAGCGACTTCTCAGGACCCCCGAGCTTGCTCTGGTCTCCCTGGCTGGAACTAGGTGCAGCAATTCAAATACCAGTCTTCAACTCAGTATCAACTCAGATCTATCAGTCAGTTTTCTCAGCTCAAATAGCTGCAAATAAGAATCAAGTTTCTGCAGCAATTCACTCAAACACTTCCTTACTGTTTCTCCCTATTTCCTCAAATGAAATTCCTGAATAACATTCAGCTGAATGAATTCTTTCTGGAATAAAAACTGAGCAGCCTTAGCTCTCTTCATTGAGTACTTTTAAATATTTCCTAGGTCTTAGTTGGGTTAACTGTCATTTAATGAGCCACCTGCTCACATTCCACTTTCTTGGGGAATCATGACCCCAAATATAGGGAAGTTGCTACCTTCAACTTAGGAAGTGCTTGAGGATGCTGCCACTTGTCTTTTGCCTTTCCACCTAGTTCCATCCACCAGTTTGACCAGTAACCTCTTTTAATAGCTCTCCCATGCTGTTGTCTCCATAATTTATTTATTATTAATAAAATATTCTCAATTACACTCCATAACTGTTGACTCTGCTGAGTCATTAATCCCTACTTAGGATTAAGTTTAACATAATGTCTCAGAAATAAAATAAAACAATTTATATAATTTTACAAAATTGGGGTATGTGAATTTTTCATAGACTTCGGACTTCTTTTTGATGAAAAAGACCCATGCGTAGCTGGAAAGGTCATCTATGAAAGTGATAACATACCATGATCCATTCATGGATGTGGTAGGAATTGGTCCACTGATATCAGAATGTATCAGCTCCAAGATGCATGATTCTCGGCTTGCCTTCCCCCGATCAAACTTACGCTCAGGGTGCTTTCCAACAACACAACCCTTTCAAATTATGGTGGTAGCTTTGATGACCGGGAGGCTTTCATCCATGGAATTTTTTATAATTTCTACAATTACTTGAAGTTTAGATGGCTGAATATTTCATGCCACAGTCTACTAACCTCATCTCCATGAGTCAGTAATGCGGTGGGCCTTGCATCCGCCACAAAATGGGAGAACTCATAGGATTTCACATGATGTTTTGCAATGCCTTTTGCTACAAGTTTTCTAGATGCAAGTTCAGTGGTCTCTACATCATCTAGGATAAAGTAGAGTCTCTTGGGAACTTGAGTATGTGTCATTTTACAAACACTTAGGAGGTTTTATGCAAGAGATGGTACATACAGAACCTTGGAAAAATAACCATGCTCAAGATTTATAGTACCTTGTCCTTCGGATATGATGGTGGAGTAATCTCCCATGTGGATGGGAATGCTTTTTCCAGTATCCAGGGATGAGAAGGAGTCTCTGTCTGCCATCATGTGATTTGAAGCTCCAGATTCTATAAGTAGAGCTATTGGACTTCGAATTGCTTTCCATGAGAGCATGTGTAATGTCCCCAACCCTCTGACCGGTGAAGAGGATGCTATGATGTCATAAAACATCCGGGAAACCGCCCCATGAACATGAACATACATAAAACCTAAATGCTTGAACATAAAGCATGCTAAGTTGCATAATCATTCACATACACAGCAAAAGCAAACATACATTCATTCAGGCATTCAACATGTTCATCATCATTCATTAAATGTCAAATATGATTGCAGAAGTAAAATAGATAAGAATACTTATCTTATAGAGAATTTGTTCTGCAACCAGCTATGTCGTTGCAACGCTCCACCCAACCATAGGCCAGCATGCTCCTTAATCTCTCATCAATGCTTCCACCCCCGAGCTGGGTATGATTCCCCAAGGAATGAGGAACAAGCAGGCTTACACATGGCCAAGGGTTCACAAAACACAACCAAGCCAACACAGTTGGGTTTATCAGGCCATCAACAAACCAGCCAATCCAACACAGTTGGGTTTATCATGCCATCAAGGAGCTGGGAAAGGATAAATTCTAAGTTGGTGAGCTCATTGAAGAGCTAAGGATACCTACACTAGAACTAGCCTCACTTCTAAGACACCCACACACACCCAACACAAGGAAATCACTCCCTTCTCTGCTACACAGTCCCTTAGGCCTTGACCTCCCTTCCAATGCTATTCAGGGGTTATGGACAAGAAATATAGCCCTCTAGCTCTCTCTGTGTGGCTCCCAAACACCCCAGGTTTATAAAAAAACCAAGCCCTCGTTCCCACTCCAACACAGTCTGAAGACTAACCATTGCATACAGACAACCAAACAAGCTATTCACAGCTTGGACAGGGAAAGTAACTCCTAATTCATTCTTGGCCCTATCGTGGCCAAAATGACTCCATAACAGCCTATAGTATCCTAAAACATAACAGCAAACACAACCAACAATAAAGTGGTGGAAACAACAGTCTTTTCTCAACAATGAAGCCACGAGAAACTTACTCAGTCTTGTAATGGGAAAGTAAACAACTCTCAGCACGTGCCTGAGAAAGAACATACACACATGCCACAATCGGTAGGGAAATTAGACACCCCCATCCCAGAATGTCAATGGCCAAATAGGCACCCCCATCTCTCTGTGTGAGGAACAATCGTGACTGGGAGAGTGCCCATGTAGTCGTGGGGAGAATGGAATAATGGGTGTCATGGTTTTTCCTACCAGTGTGAAGGTCAACCCGCTGGTTGAGTGTGCGTGTGAGCAAGGATTGACAGTCCTTCCACACTCCACTCCCCAACAATAACTACCCCAACTAACAGCAGAACTTTAATGAGGTAGTTGGATGAGACAAGGGAAGGTGAGCAAATCAAAAGGGTGGTGACACATGGCTTTTCTCCTATGGGCTCAAGGTTTAACAATTCCCTCTACCTATCATGAGGAATGTCATGCCCTTTTCAATATGGTTGCAATGACATAGTTGGTTGGGGTTTATTTAATTAAAATGCACAATTACATGATGGAAAACTAATATGTGTCGTATATCACGATATAATATCAGCAACAATTCCAAACGTCGAAACATAACACAACCAAATTGATGGTGGGGTTTTTCCTTTAGCTCCACACCACGATTCATTATAATATATACATCGCATACATTTAGCGCAAACAGGGTCAAAACTGGGGTGTTACATTCCCCTCCCCCTTCAATAGCACTGTCCTCAATGCTTTACGAAATTTGAACAAAATGCTACACTGGTACCGCCTCAGTGTTCCGCAAAATTGAACAAAAATGGATGTACCAATCGCATGGCATCCTCTAGCTCCCACATATCCTCTTCAGGTCCGTAGTGCTCCCATTGCACCTTTACCTGCCCTATGGCTCGGTTCTGGAGCATTGTGACCTTCTTGTCGAGGATGTGTATTATCTCGATTCGGAACTCTCCCTCGGATTCCACCTAAATCACATCGTAATTTATCACATGGTTAGGATCATGTACATATTTCTTAATCAAAGAAACATGAAAAACATTATGAGCTCTAATGCTAGCAGGCAATGCAAGTCTATATGAAACTGGGCCTATTCTTTCAAGCACTTCAAAAAACCTAGAATATCTTGGCGATAGCTTTGCACAACTTCCAAGCTTCAAGGAACTCTTCCTTGCCCTCACTCTAAGGTAAACATGATCCCTAACACTGAACTCCCTATTCACCCTATGCTTATCTGCATAGTTTTTCTGTCTATCTTGTGTTGCTTTCAGATTATGCCTGATCTTTACAACCTCCTCCTCCATTTCCTTGAGCAATTATGCTCCAAGCACAACCCTATTCACTAGAGTATCCCAAGTCACATGTGTCCTATACCTTCTCCCATGCAAAGCTTCATACAGACTCATCCCTAAGGATGTTTGTTGTCCATTGTTATAAGCAAAATCCACCAAGTGTAAGAAATATTCCCACTTGGTTGGTTTGTCCATCACGTACATGCAAAGCATATCTTCAAGCATCTGATTAACTCTCTCCGTCTGGCCATCTATCTAAAGATGGTATGCAGTGCTGAATTTTAGCTTTGTACCCAAATCTACAAACAAGCCCTTCCAAAAATTGGAAGAGAACTTGACATCTTGGTCAGAGACTATTGCCATAGGTAATCCATGCAATTTGAAAATCTCCTTCATGAATATCTTTGCAATGTCATCAGTCTTATGCATAGAATTAACCTGTATAAAATGTGTTGCCTTAGTCAACTTGTCCACCACGACCATGATGGAATCATGTTGTCTCCAAGTCATTGGAAATCCTGTAATAAAATCCATGGAAATAACTTCCCATTTCCATTCTGGAACTGGCTAAGGCTGCAACAAACCTGCATGGTGTTGATGCATAACCTTTACATGCACTTCAAAAAGTATTCAACCATGTCCTTTTTCATTCCTGGCCAAAAGTACTGTTTCCTGGTGGTAGCAATTGTCTTCTAGTATCCTGGGCGACCAGAATACGGAATTTGATGGATTTCATCCATAACAACTCTCCTCAACTCTGCTACATTTGCAATATAAATTCTTCCTTTATAAGTAAGAAGTCCATCTTCTTCCAGTTTATATCCCTCATACCTCTTCTCAAGACTTTGCTGCTGCAATTTGTCTTTTACTAGATCATACAATTCGTCTCAAGCAGCATGATTAACAATCTGTTGCCTCAAATCCGATTGGAAAATACTAAGAGATGCCACATGTATTTCCTACACCTTCCTGCTGAGTGCATCATCTACCTTATTCAATTTTACCTTTATGTGATTGATTTCAAAATCAAACTCACATAAAAAATCCAGCCATCTCACCTGCTTAGCATTCAGAGTGGGCTGATCAAATAGATACTTCAAACCACAATGGTCTATCCTTAGTTCGAATCTTCTACCCATCAAGTAATGCCTCCACATCTTGAGAGCATGTACTATGGCTGCAAAATCTACATCATGAGTAGCATAGTTCTTCTCATGCTCCTTCAAATTTCTCGACTCATAACATATCACATGGTTGTCTTATATAAGGACTCCTCCAAGCCCTTGTACGCATGCATCAATACACACCACAAAATCTTTCTCTGGATCTGCAACTTTCAATACTGGTGCACTGGTGAGAAGATTCTTCAACCGCTGGAAGCTTTCTTCACACCTTGATGTCCATTCAAATTTTATCCCCTTCTTTTGCAAAGAAGTGATGGCATGTGCAACCCTAGAGAATCCTTTAATGAACCTTCTGTAGTATCCTCCAAGTCCCATAAAAGATATTACATCTATCACATTTCTTGGAGTATGCCAATTCATAATGGCCTCAATATTTTCAAGGTCCATAGATATACCCTCCTTAGAGATAATGTGACCCAAATACTAAATTCTGTCTCTATAGAAGTCACACTTTCTCAGCTTTGCATATAGTTGATGCTCCCTGAGCAATTGCAATGTCAACCTCAAATTCTCTTCATGTTCTTCCTCATTCTTAGAATAAACAAGAATGTCATCAAGGAAAACAAGAACAAACTTGTCCAAATACCTACTGAAGACACTATTCATAAGGCACATAAATGTAGTTGGTGCATTTGTGAGACCAAATGGTATCACTACAAACTCATAATGTCCATACCTTGTTCTGAAGGCTTTCTTATGAATGTCTTCATCCTTGATTCTCACCTGATGGTAACCAGAACTCAAGTCAATCTTGGAAAATACCTTTGCTCCTCTCATTTGATCAAAGAGGTCATCAATCCTAGGAAAAGGATATTTTTTCTTCACAATAACCTTGTTCAACCATCTGTAATCAATACACAACCCGAGCGTACCATCTTTCTTCTTTACAAACAGAACTGGTGCTCCCCAAGGAAACACACTCAGCCTCATTTACTTCTTTTCTAACAACTCTTGCAGTTGCATATTCAACTCTAGCATCTTCAGTGTACTCATCCTATAGGGTGTCTTGGACACTATTTATGCTCCCGGCACAAGTTTAATTGTGAAATCAATGTCCCTCTTTGGAGGAAGCCCTGCAATCTCATCAGTAAACACATCCCTGAATTCCTGTAACATCAGGTAGTCCTCCAACCTAGGAGTTTCATCTCCTGTTGGCTCCAAAATATGAGCTGCATACAACTGGAAACCTTTCCTATAGAACTTGTTCAACTACATGGTTGAAACCTGCCTTACTGAAATCACCTTTGGAATACCTTTCACAACTACTGGGTTTCCTTCTTCATCCATGCATTCAAAAGTCTTGTTATAACAGTCAAGATTTACCCTGTGAGCTTCTAACCAATCCATTCCAATGAGAACATCATAGGAACCAAGTGGTAGAACATTCAGATCTACACAAGTGATCAATCCATTCATAACCAATGGACATTTCTCTACCACTTCACTAAACTTTCTCTTAGTTCCAGTGGCTAGCTGAACTAACCAAGATTTCCTATGCTTTACTTTCTTAAAAGAACAAATCTCCACTAGTCTAGGAGTAATGTAACTGTGAGTAGAACGAGGGTCAATCAAAATAGAAACAAATTGCTCAACAATCTTACCTGCAACTTCAACCACAATTGACTAGTGATCTTCCTGGCGATCCTCCAGTGCTGCATAAATCCTAGGGACTGGGCTTGTTACTTGACCCACTGTTTCTACTTCTTGAATGTTATAAGCTGGCCTTGCACTCTCATTCTCGAGTGGACAATCTCTGCACATGTGGGGTCCTTTACATATCCAACATTGGAGTGATCCTATATTCTATTGTGGATCCTTAGGATTTTCTCCTGTCACCCCAACTAGCTTACTCGTAGCTTGGGATGGCTGCTTCTACCGATTTCTGAAGTTAGAAGGTTTGACACCTTTCTCTCTTTGGTCAAACTTCTCATTCTTCTCATCCTTCCATGCCTTATGGTAATCAAATTTACCTTTGCTTTGTTCATAGCAATACTTAGCCTTTCTTATTGCTTCTTCAAGAGTTCTAGGTTTGTCAAACTCAATCCTGTCTTTGTAAGACTACAGTAATCCACTCAGAAACCGTTGGACCTTCACTTTTTCATCCCTGATATACCAGACATACCTCAACAATTCCAAGAACTTATTTGCATACTCTTTTATGGTCTGTTGTCCCAAACTCAGCTCATGGAACTCCTTAATCTTATCATCATAGTACCTATCAGAGAGATATTTCTGCTTGAAATACTTCTTGAACTATTTCCACTTAAGTCTCCTTTCACTAATCCTCTTTACTTGCTTAAAGTGTTCCTACCAAATGGATGCCCTTCCATTAAGATTGAATATGGAAACTCGTGCCTTAATGTTTCTCGAATAACCCTAAACTTGAAAGTACTTCTTTATCCCAAGAAGCCAGGCTTCAGTCTCTTGTCTAGTCTTTAATTCACCATCAAAGGTAGGAGGTTTAGCCTTCTTAAATTAATCTTGAGAGCGATCCCTATGGTGTTTCCTTGTTTTTCTTTTATGAAAAGATAAGCTTGAATCCCTGTTGGATTCTTCATAGTTAGATGATCCACTAGAAGTCCTTCTCCTTCTCCTAGTACTACTCTTACTGCCTTCTGGTATTGTTGTACCTCGCCCAGAGTCTATCTTTCTTTGCAAGTCCATCAAACTCTGTAACATAGCATCATTCAACTAATGCTACTCTTCCTGGGCTTTAATTAAGCTTCTCATGGTGGCTGCAACATCTGGCAGTGTCTCTTGGATTCTCCTTCCATTAGACTCCATGTCATCATTTATGTTGCAGACATTTTCTCCCATGGCATCTCTCACACGCCCGTAGGAATATCGAGCATCATATCTGTCATGGGTCCTCATAATTGAACCACCACATACTTACCCAACTACACCACCTGGAATACTGCCCTTGAAGGTGTCTATGATTATGCAAATGTGTTAGTAACACAACTGTTAGATGCATAATATTGATATAAATCAGATCTACTTACCTTCTCTTGCAAAAATCAAAAAATACAATTTTCCCCAAACACAAAATCTTCTTCTTTTTCAATCCTATAATCCACTGACAATGTGCTGAAGAAGGTCACTAAAAACTAGCTAAAACTCGTCAAGAATTCCCACTTGAAAAGCTCAAAAATTCCCTCGTCAAATTGGGTCTCATCCCATCTAAAATTCTAACATTTCACCCAATCAACAAATTTCTTCGACGCTCATCAGCGGTCCCTGCAACTAAAATTTTTCGATGTATCGGATCTCTTGTTGTCTTAGCTTCCAGACTACCATCGGCGATGCCAAGGACTAGTGTGTGTCGATAATCAGGACTGTCATCCACTACGGCATCGATGAAAAGACTATCTCCCATAACACTGTATCAGCAGTCAGAACCACAAAGCACTATGCATCGAGTGGATAGTCATTTAGGTAGTCGCAATGGTAGCAACCAAATTAACTGCGCGTTCCGTGGACCATAAAACCTGCCTATTCGAAACCACAAAGCACTATGTGTCGGCGACGCAGAACTAAATGCTTCCACTGCGTTGGAGACCCAAACAACAAAAATTTTCCGATGCCCATCGGTGGACCAAACCACTAACTTCTTCCACGGTGTGAGCGACCCAATACACTAACCTTCTCCAACGTATCGACGATCTGAACAACTATCTTTTGTCGACGTCTTTCGACGCATCGACGGCTTCATCATCTAATTTTCGCTGATAGTTCAGCAAAACTTTCTTCTTTATCCGCCGCCACGTCGGCTACGCCATCAACTAAATTTCATCGACGGCATCGACGGTCCAAACAACTAATTTCCTCCGACGATGGTGACATTTCGGTGAATCCATCATCTAATCATCAGCGATCCAATCAACTAATCTTCACCAATCACCAATAGTCGATATCAGATGTTCTTTCAACTAAATTGAGCTGGCGTTTCAGTGGTTTTCAGCTGATTTCCGCTGAAACTGCAGCTCCCACATCCACTATTCTCCACCAATGGCTGACGAACACTTAGAAAAATTTTCACCAATTTTCTTTCGACTGTACTCTGTCGGGTGGGCTTCTGCCTAGATCTGCACTGCATTGGAAGAGCTTCCCACTAAGTTTTTCGATGAGCCAACAGTTTTGGCACTTAGAAAAATTTTGTAGAATTTTTCTGTCATAAAATTCTAATCTGTGCTGGGCAGAAGGAAACCTGCCTCTGCTAGCTGATATTTCATGGAACATTCAATCCCATGCTGTAACGTCGGCTCTGATACCACTATGTAACGTCCTCGACCCTTTGACCAGTTAATAGGATGCTACGGTGTCATAAAACACCCAGGAAACCACCACATGAACATGAACATACATAAAACTGAAATGCTTGAACATAAAACATGCGAAGTTGCATAATCATTCACATACACAACGAAAGCAAACATACATTCATTCAAGCATTCAACATGTTCATCATCATTCATTAAACATCCAATATGATTGCAAAAGTAAAATAGACAAGAATACTTATCTTATAGAGAATTTGTTCCACAACCATCTACGTCGCTACAACATTCCACCCAACCATAGGACAACATGCTCCTTAATTTCTCAGCAACACTACCACCCTCGAACTGGGCATGATTCCCCAAGGAATGAAGAACAAGTAAGCTTACACATATCCAAGGGTTCACAAAACACAACCAAGCCAACACAGTTGGGTTTATTAGGCCATCAACAAACCAGCTAAGCCAACAAAGTTTGGTTTATCAGGCCATCAAGGAGCTGGGAAAGGCTAAATGCTAAGCTGGTGAGCTCATTGAAGAGCTAAGGATACCTACACAAGAACTAGCTTGACTTCTAGGACACCCACACACACCCAAGACAAGGAAATCACTCCCTTCTCTGCTACATAGTCCCTGAGGACCTGACCTCCCTTCCAGTGCTATTCAAGGGTTGTGGAGAAGAAAGCCATCCCTCTAGCTCTCTTTGTGTGGCTCCCAAACACACTAGGTTTATCAAGCAAACCAAGCCCTCATCCACATTCCAACACAGTCTGAAGACCAACCACTCAATACATGTATCCAAACAAGCTATTCACAACTTGGACAGGGAAAGCAACCACTGACTTTTTTTTGGCCCTATCGTGGCCAAAACGACTCCATAAAAACCTACATCAGCCTAAAATGACTCCATAACAACCTACATCAGCCCAAAACGTAACAACAAACACAACCAACCGAAACATGGGGGAAACAACATTCCGTTCTCAACAATGAAGCCACAGGAAACTTACACAGTCCGATAATGGGAAAGTAAACAACTCTTAGCCCATGCCTGAGAAAGAACATACACACAGGCCACAATTGGTAGGGAAATTACACACCCCCATCCCAGAACGTCAATGGCCAAATCGGCACCCCCAGCTCTCTGCGTAAGGAACAATTGTGACTGGGAGAGTGCCCATGTAGTCATAGGGAGAATGGAATAATGGGTGTTGTGGTTTTTCCTGCCAGCTTGAGGGTCAACCCGCTGGTAGAGTGTGCGTGTGGGAAAGGACTGACAGTATTATCACACTCCACTCGCCAGCAATAACTGCCCCAACTAACAGCAGAACTTTTAATGAGGTAGTTGGATGAGACAAGGGAAGGTGAGCAAATCAAAAGGGTGGTGACACATGGCTTTTCCCCTATGGGCTCAAGGTTTAACAATTCCCCCTCCCTATCCTTAGAAATATCATGCCCTTTTCAATATGGTTGCAATGACATAGCTGGTTGGGGTTTATTTAATTAAAATGCACAATAACATGATGCCAAACTAATATGTGTCGTATATCATGATAGATTATTGGCAACAATTCCAAATGCCAAAACATAACACAACCAAATCTATGGTGGAGATTTTGCCTTTATCTCCACACCATGATTCATTACAATATATACATCACAGACATTTAGTGCAAACGGGGTCAAAACCAGCGTATTACAGCATGACCTCTTTCATGATGGGGACCTCAATATTGCTGATCTCTCCTCTAAAAGCTTTCTGGAAGATTGATGTGATTTCTCTCGAGGAGAGAGGTAGCTTCATCAAGTTTCTTTTTCATGGAGGCATGTTCAGGGTGGAATCCCTTCCCGTAGTATGAACACTTGACTTTTTCCTTCCCATGGTGGCTTTTTTTTCTATATTCTTCTTCAAGCCAGAAGGCTCTTCTTACTGTTGATTTTGAACTTTAGGCTTAGGAGCTTCGAATTTGGTTTTTTCTTTCTTCTGCTGCTTTCATTTCCCCTTTGAATCCTTGGGTCCCGGAGCAAAGAGGGATTGATAATTGGAGGATCTGATGATCCCCATCTGGACAAGCTTATCATGCTCACTTGTTAGGGACTCAATGAAGGCATTGAGTGAAGGCATATTCCATATAGGGGTTGTGAGCTTCCATGCATGGAATGTAGAAACAAACACCGAATAATCAACTCCAATGTTTGTGAGAATGGTGAGGATGAGATAATCATCCTCCTTCTCCACCTCACATTGCTTCAATAGAAGGACTATATGCTTGAATTTTTTGAAAAATTCATTAAGGGTCTCGAAAGTGCCAGGTTGAAGGGACATCAACTTTTTTTCAAGCTGATAAACCCTCAAATAATCTTGCTTTCCATACAGGGAGGCAAGGTGGTCCCAAATCTCTTTCGGAGTCTTCAATCCCAAGAAGTGGAATAGAAGATCTTTGGAGATAGAGAAACACAAGAACTCGAATGCTTCATCTTTCTTATTCAAAAATATAGCCTTATCTATAACATGGGTAGGCTCTTCTTCTATATCCATAGTGACCCAGTAGAGTCCTTTGCCATGAAGCTGGATCTCCATGTCTCCTTTCCATGAATGGAAATTGAACGAAGTCAAAAGATCTACGCAAGAATCCATATCAAACTATTGTAGTGAATGCAATGAGCCTATAAAACCTACAAATCAAAACAATAAAGTCACTGTAAGGTCAAACAGCCTGCGCATTTTAGGATTTCATCACACCCAGCATAATTGTTCAAGCAGGTTTGATCAACAATTCCTTAACTTGGGGTAATAAGTGGTAAGCCTTTGCTTCTAGTGCAATGTTGGAATTTTGAGCTTTTGCTCAAATTTTCATGCAAGATCTATCAAAAACCATATTTTTGAAGAGAATAAGCTTCATCCCTCCATGAGCTCTGATACCATATTAATCTGTCATAGTAATCTAGGGACTAAAACATAGTCTCATAAGAGATTTCAAACAATTAAGCATGAAAATGGCATAATGGTGTTGCAATAGGAGTAGCAGCTCTATATAATCAATAAAGAAGAGTAATAAAATACAATGATCATGCAAGATGCATGAATGCCAAGGACAATTCGAATTCCCAAGGAGGTCATTCATCCACATTTTTCCTATTACTGATGAAGAACTAGGTTGGATCTTGGCTCGTGATGGCTTATTTCTTTTGCGATTTGTAAAGGTATACTTTATTTTCCAATAAGAATTTCAAGATCAATCAGTTTTGCATTGGATCATGTAATTATGTATATTCCAACATATATATCATGAAATTGTTGTATTATTAGATGAATTATCAAACAATAATTTTCATAAAAGTGTGAAAAAATCTATAAAACTCAGTTTTACTGAGTTATCTTTGTTTATACAACATTGTTGTGGTGAATAATATTTATCAAACTTCACACCTTAATTCCAACATTTGATTATATATATTTTAACATATGCAACATAAATTGTATGTTTTATGATTTTAGGAAGAGCTTCATTCGAGAGTCAGATTCTGATTAAGCAACTCGTTTTTTCATATTTTATCCAACATGTTTTTAATAGCATCCAAATTAATATCAATTTCGGGTATACCCGATTTTCGATATTTCAGATATCGAAAAGTGGAGACTCAAGTTTTTGTTAAAATTTAAATTATATGTAAATATTATTTAAAGATTGTTTATTTCCTATTTTCTATTTCCCATTTTCGAGTATTGAAAACCAAGAAAAATAATTTGCTCGCTTCCCAATTTTCGATTCCCAATATTACTTAAATATTTACATTTTTCTATTGTTTTTTTAATGTTATATACAAATATTATTAAACATTTGCATTTTTTTTGTTTTTTTAATGTTATAAACAAATATTATTTAAATATTTGCATTTTTTTCTTTCTTTAATGTTATATACAAATGTTACTCGAAAATCGGGAAGCTGGAAGAGCTAAGATTTCTGGAGATTGTGGCACAAGATAAAATTTAATATTTTTTTAATGTTAGATACAAATATTACTTAAACATTTGCATTTTCTTTTGTTTTTTTAATGTCATATACCAATATTATTTTAATGTTATATACAAATGTTACTCGAAAATTGGGAAGCTGGAAAAGCCAAGATTTCTGGAGATTGTGGCATAAGAGAAAAGTTAAAATTTTAATGGTTAAGATATTACTTATATCCCATTTTCGATTTTCAATATTACGAATATCAAAAAGCGGAGACTCAAGTTTTTGTTAAAATTTAAATTATATGTAAATATTATTTAAAGATTGTCTATTTCCTATTTTCTATTTATCGTTTAAGGGTATTGGAAACTTGGAAAAATAATTTGCTCGCTTCTCGATTTGCGATTCTTGGTATTACTTAAATATTACTAGGTATAAATATGACTTAACTATTTGCAATTTTCTATTTTTTTTTTAATGTTATATACAAATATTACTTAACATTTGTATTTTTTTTTACGTTATATACAAATATTATTTAAATATTTGCATTTTTTTTCCTTTAATGTTATATACAAATGTTACTCAGAAATCGAGAAGCTGGAAAAGATAAGATTTCCAAAGATTGTGGCACAAGTTAATGTTCTTTTAATGTTATATACCAATATTACTTAAACATTTGCATTATATATTGTTTTTTATGTTATATACAAATATTATTTAAATATTTGCATTTTTTTCTTTAATGTTATATACATATGTTACTCATAAATGGGGAATCTGGAAAAACTAAGATTTTCCAAGATTGTGGCACAAGAGAAAAGTTAAGATTTCTGATTTCGAAGTCTGAGGAGCCGACAAAGTTAAGATTTCTGATTTCGAAGTCTGAGGAGCCGACTTTCGGAATCCAGACCAAAAAAATTGAATTTGAAGACATTACACAAGCTTCTTAATCAGTTCACTTACTCAATGAAGAGAGTTGTACCGACCGGCAAAGGTTGGCAACACCGTGAATAGTGATAATCCTAAAGTGGGGAACTGGGGAATTGATAACACATTCATCCCCTGTTTATAACACATGAAATATCAAGTTTATTGGTACACTCTAATATATATTAGATCCAAAACTATTTAGGGTTCGTAATGTACACTGGATAATAATGTAATGAATTTTATTAAATAAATAATGTAATGTGTATGATTTTTGATTTACTAAATTGGTACCGGAGATCAGGAAACAAACATTAATGTATTTCATAATATTTTATTAATAAATAAATAAATTATGAGACAACAGCTTAGGGAAGCTATTAAATGAGTGTTTACCGGTCGCTTGGTGGAGGAGACTGGGTGGAGAGTATACTGACAAGTGGTAGCATCGTCAAACTACTCCTAACTATTGCAGGTGGTGATTTCCCTATATTTGTGGTCATGATTTCCCAAGAAACTGGAATTGGAGCAGGTGGCTCATTAAGAAAAAACTGACCTAGAAGACATAGTCATTGTTATAAAACTTCCCATTGAAGACTATTGAGGCTGCTCATTCTGGAAATGTGATCATTTAGTGTGAATGAAGTGCATATGAGAAATTCGATGGAGGGGACTTATTGAAGTGAGTTTGAGTGGTTTACTGCTGAGGAATGAACTTGTGCAACTATTTAGGCTGAAGTTCTTACAGTTGTAAATAGGTTTGAATTATTGCTTTACTTTGACTAGTTAGGCGATAGAAGGTCTTAAGGATACATCCTTCACCTAGTACTCTACCAGGAGGACCACGAAACATGTTTGGGGGTCCTGAGGAAGTGCAGACTAAGCTTTCTCCAGGATTTGGCTGGGAGGAATAGCCTCCTTAAGCTGATGTCACCTCATCATTTCACAGGTTTTTATTTGTTCAGGTTTATTTATAATTTATTTACTAGTTTTCAAAAAATGATTACTAGTTTTTAAAGATATGCATGTTACTGTTTTATTAAACTTTATGAAGAAAAGAGCATTGTTTATGGATAAAATTAGTGTTTAGTAAATCATACTTAAAAACAATAGTGTTATTACTAAATGAAAAATGAATAGATAGAAATTACCACACTGTATTTTTCCATGCCTTTTATAAGGCAGTACTCTAGTACAGTTGGTTGTTTAAGTTAGATAAGTAGGTTTGTTTATTACTCTATAGGAAAAATGCAAAAGATTACATTTATAGTTTGTATGTGCTTCATTACAAAAAACTAGCAGTATTTGTTCTGTCTTCTGAAAGTATTTGTCTTATCTAATTACAGGAAAAGAATAGAATATATATTAATCATTGGTAGTCATACTAATCACAGAACTATTACTAGTGGTAATATTATTTATAAACAAAATAAATAAAGTATAATAAACAAATATAGGGATAGTAAAAATAGTATTTAGGGTTTTAAACTAGATAGTACTCCATAGGTCTATAATAATTTATTTCCTAGTTCACATTTATATTCTGTTTTCAAAATACAGATGTTGTTTTTACTGTAACCCTAGAGGTTTATTTAGGGTTTACAAGAGATAGGTTTTATCCCCCAAAAAAAATTCCACATTATTAATCATATTATAAAATTTAATAGCTGTAAGTAATCATTACTAAAAGTAAAAATAGAAAACAAAACTCAAACCATTTCTCATTACTGAATTGTAGGTTAACTAAAGATAATAACCATTCTAAGAGAAAACAGAGTAGATTATTCACCTAATAACATGTTATAAATTCAAAATAGTAAAAATCAATATAAATCATCTATATTAAATGAAGTTGTAAATTAAATAACACTATTAACAAATTAATAGAGACAAATAAAATAAGAGTAATGGCCTATGGCCTTTATAAATATGAGTCGAGGCTAAGCCTCCTCGAAACAAATTATACAAATATAAATGAAATAGTAAACCGAAATGATAACCAATACTTTCATAACCCTATATCTATTTACAGGTCTCGTTGGATAAAACTTCCAGCAAATACCACTTAAAATTGTAACTAATGAGACCGTGGTTGAAATAGTATCGTTACAGCTTAAGTTGAATGTGAAAAACATAAAGTTTTACATCTTTTGGGTCGTAAGGCACTTTCAAGAAAATCCCAGGTCACGACAACTATAGTCTTCTAGGTTTCTTACCATAATACCCTTTAGGGTTTAAAAGTTCTACAAAAAAAAAACAACATGAAGAAAAACCTAACAAGTAAAACCCAGGCCGAGCCCATAACTAGCAATGAAGCTTCTCATCTTTCCAACCTCCATAACAACAATGGAGGTTTACAATGGAGGAGAAAACCTCAGTAGAACCAAGGCTTACTGGGGTTTTTGTGATCGTGAATGGGAGAGTTGTGCTACCAGCTAACCCCAGTTTTCGTGAGAAGAACCTGCACTGAAAATTAAGCGTTAGTTACAGTCTTGTTTTAAAAAGAAAATGTATTTATAGTTTAACATTGCTGAAACATGAAACTCTGTTTGGGTAATTACCTAGCAGCGTTCTTGTTTGGAGAAATCATGGAAGTAACCCACCAGCAATAGCTTTTTGGCACCTCAGATAGTAATGCAAACACCACGAAGGAAGAAATCAATCTAAGGTATAAGCACATGAACCGTGCTTAAAATGTAAAATCTAAGTTCACAAGTCGGCAGCCAAAAACCAATTTGTTTATGCCAGAATCATACACAACAGTCAACAAGCTTCGAAAACCACCTTATGTCCTCATAGAATCTAGCTCACAGTGTTAGGCATCTTGCAATTCGGAGGTGTTTACAGGGTCATGGTGGCCATGAGCTCATACCTCGGCCACACACAGTGGAAGGAACCCTCGCTCTTTTGCAAGATGAAGATTAGGGCAAGATCAAAGTCAACTTAAACCAATGGTTTTATACTCCACATGTCCTTCAAGATTTTCCATCCTCGTGGATATATTTTCAATAGTCCTTTATGCAATTGTTAATCTGCAATCAAAATTATTACGTATCAAAACCTATAATCATTAAATCAATGCAATTTCTATGATTTCCAATAATGTATTATTACCATGAATTTTTTGATTCTTAGTTTACCTATTATAGGTCTAAGATAGGAAATATCTTCTAGGATAAATCAAGATAAGATAAGTTCTTATGTTAACCATGTGTGATAGAACATAGTTAAAAAGACATGTGTTTAGTATTAAACTATATTATGTTAATCAAAAAACTTATCTCATAGTTTTTACTAAATCAACTTGTGTGAAGGTATAGTTATAGCTACAAGCACACCAAGAAATTGAGGTGAAAAATACAAGTAAAAATATTTTCAAGGTAAAAATTGTAACAGTTGGAAGAAGAACTCTTTCAACCAGGTCCATGACTCTTAATGCATTGTGTAGTTGAAGTTACAAGTATGTGCAGTCCATAAACTTATATAAGAGTCTTAATTAAATTTCTAACATCCAATTAATGAGTAAACAGTTAGGATTCGAGATAGTTTTGTTCATATAATGAGAAAAATATTTAATTATAAACCCTAGGATAAGGGTAAAAGGAATATACCTCGAATGAGTGTGAGGAATTAAGAACTTTTACAAATAACTCTTTCAATAAAATAGGCTAGATTTATAGTTATCAACATAGGGTAATTCTTTTGTAGTTTACAAAAGATTCATATACTTATGATCAAAACTAAACTCCAAGTGTTTCACTGATATAAGCAAAAAGTTTGAGTACGATAATTTCTTCCTAAGTAAACTCTAGATGAAAATTACTGTCAGCAAAGAATGCAAGTATTCATTAGAATTTAATCATAATCATCCAAATGATTTAATGTCATTTTGATAGTATTTGACTATGAAATTTTAACCCATGCATAAGTAATTTTGTTTTAACATCCTTACAGAGTTTGACGACGTAATCAAGATCAACGTTACCTCTTATGGAGACAGGCTGCTTTTAAACATTCTAAATATATCATCATAATCATGCTAGAGAAGTATCTTCTTGACTTGAATATAAATATTATTTTTACTCGAACTTACGCTTACCTGTTAAAACCTGTAAAGAAGAATCATTCCCACTATGTTAGCTTTAATCTAAGTAATCCTTGATCATCCCTAAGAAACTTTCCCTTACTTGAAAAAAGAAATCAACAGTATACCTAGCATCAATAAAATACAAGTTTCTTTTCTAGATAAGCCTCTAGATAATACAAATTCTTATAAAGAAGTAATATGTGTTTCTCTTACAAACTGTTTTATTTTCTGCTAACAGTTACGGGTACATTAGCGGTGACATTTGACATTTTATGTCAAATGAAAAATTTTAAATTTTTACGAATTTTTGAGTTATTAAATTTGGTATTAGAGCACAAGGTTCAGGCACTAGGCATGAATGTGGCTAAACTTGCATATGTGGAACAATAAATTTAAAAAAACATACTGATGTTATTTTGCTTTGAATGATAGTCCTAGAGAATTTTGTTTTCTGAGTGAGTCACAGGTATGGATATATTGGAAGAATATGCAGATGAGGAGTCTCCTTAACACTGAATCAAATAATTTTCAAATAGAACCTTTACAAGAAGAGATAACTAATAATTCTTCTGAACTACTACAAACAGTTAAGGAAATAAAAGCAAATATGGAATCAATTAAGAAAGAAAATGAGAGGATTCTGAGAGATCGGGAGGAGCTAAATTAGATTTTAATGGAAATATTTCATACTGAGGAAAAAGATAAAAGAATTGAGTCTGAAGATATGAGTTATCAACATAAAGATAAAAAGACTAAACAAGTTAAAAATGAAAGTAGCTCATCTTCTGAAGTATATGGTGATTCACATAAACAAAACTTCCATTATACTAGTGACAGTAGTGAAGATAATCACCATACTAGGAAGATAAATTTTAAACCTTACGAAGAAATATCTAGGGAATTCAAGAAGATCAAGCCACCAACATTTAATGGAGAAACTGAAAAAGGGGAAGAAGAAAAATCATGGATGTCCAGGATGAAGAAATACTTCCAAATTTATAACTACTCTAATCAACTGAAGGCCATGATGGCTATTTATAATCTTACGAGAAAATCATATATTTAATGGCAGGACTTAAAAAGAGTAAAAGGTATAAAGGAGAAAAATATAAATTGGAGTACATTTAAGAAATATTTCAAAAAGAAATTTTTATCTGAACAGTATTATGAGGAAAGGGCCAAGGAATTTTACGAGCTGAAACTAGGAACAATGAATATGAAAGAACTAAATAGTAAATTTCTAATTCTGCTTAGGTGTGTGCTGTATATTATGGACAAGAAACCTAAGGTATAGTAGTTTCTTAGTTGTTTACCTTATCATATAAAGGACATAATTGAGTATGACAATCTGAAAAATTTAGAAGTAGCAATGAGAAAAGTGAATTTTTGTTATGAACACAATCGTAAAAAGGAATGTATGAACAACTGAAAGGCCAAAGAAATAATAACTTTGAACAAAAAAAGAAAGATTTTTTACCTAATCAAAATTTTAAGAATAGTCATACCAGAAATTTTCCTAGTAAAAATTTCCAAGGGAATAAAAGTAATTCACAGACCAATCCAAACAATCAAAAGAATAAAGAATTTGCTAACAACCACAGTAACTATACAAATAGTTTTGAACGCAAGGAACCCATAAAGTGTTGGGAATGTAATGGTCAACATTATGCATCAATTTTCCCTAATCGGAAGAGGATTGTTAGCAACTTACACACAATATAGGAGGATATGACTGTTGGTGATTTAGCGAGGACAATGCTCAGGATCAACGCAACATTAGAGAACCAACAAGAAGATTATCAAACTTCCATGGTGGAAGTAGAAGGTAAGATAAATTAAATACCCATATCTATTTTAATTGATCCAAGAGCTAGTTTAAGCTATGTTTCTCCTAGTTTAGTAGAAAGGTGTAAGCGTTCAGTTGAAAAGTTTACAAGATCTTGGCTAGTTCAGCTAGCTACTGGTGTAAAGAGAAAAGTAATTGGCTTTGTTAAGAATTGTGGAATAACTATGGATCAGTTTGAAACCTCTATTAAGCTCAATGTGTTACCTTTAGGTTCATATGATGTGTTAATTGGTATGGATTGGTTAGAACAACATAGGGTGGTCCTGAATTGCTTTGATAAAACCTTTACTTGCATAAAAAATAATGGAGAGTTAATAAAAGTAAAAGGGATCCCTCGGAATACAACCATAAGGTATATTTCTACTTTGCAGATTAAGGGAGTTGCTCGGAAGGGCTGTAAAGTTTTTGTCGTAACAATAATTAATGAAGAATAGACTAATAACAGAGATAAATTAAAACTAGAGGATATTTCGTTCCTAAGGGAATATTCAGATGTATTTTCGGAAAAAATTCTGGGACTACAAATGGGAATTAGATTTTACTATTGAGCTTGTACCTAGTGTAGTGCCCAGCTCAAAATCCCCTTATCGAATGAATATACTAGAATTAAATGATCTTAAGTCGTAGTTAAAAGAACTCATAGATAAGAATTACATTAGACCTAATGTGTCTCCCTGAGGGGCACCTGTCATCTTTGTTAAGAAGAAAGATGGAACTCTATGACTATGTATAGATTATTGTCAACTAAATAAATGACTATCAAGAATAGATACACATTACCCTACATAGATGATCTGTTTGATCAGCTACGTGGAGCAACGATGTTCTAAAATATTGATTTACGATATGGATACCACCAGGTGTGAATCAAGGATGAAGACATCTTTAAAACAACTTTTAGGACTCAATATTGACATTATGAGTTTGTCGTTATGCCATTCGGGCTTACTAATGCCCCAGCTGTTTTTATGTTTCTGATGAATAATGTAATGCACAAATATCTAGATAAATTTGTGATTGTATTTATTGAAGACATCTTAATTTACTCAAAGTCTGAAGGGGAACATAAAGAACACTTAAAAATTGTCTTACAAGAGTTACGAGAATATCAACTATATGCAAAATTTAGTAAATGTGATTTATTTAAAGATAAAATTCAGTATTTAGGTCATGTGGTGACTAAAGAAGAAATTTATGTTGACCCCGAAAATATAAAGGCATCGAGGATTGGCCAGTCCCAAAATACGTAACTGACATCCGATCATTCATGGGGATTACTGGTTATTATCGAAGATTCATCTAAGGGTTTTCAAGAATTGCAAATCCTATAACCTCTTGGCAAAAAAAAAGGGAAGAAATTCGATTGGAATTATATGTGTGAAGATAGTTTTAAAAAGTTAAAAACATTATTAACCACTTCACCAATTCTAAGAATTGGTGACCCTAATAAATATTTTATAATATGTACTAATGCATTCAATGATGGTTTAGGTGGATTGTTAACTCAGGAAGGACATGTCATTGCTTATGAGTCTAAGAAGTTGAAGGTTCATGAGAAGAATTATGCGACCTATGACTTAGAATTAGCTGTTGTCACACATGCCTTAAAAATGTGGCATCATCATTTAATTGAAAGAAATTTTATATTGATGATAGATAATAAAGGATTGAAATATCTGTTGGATCAACCTAACTTGAATGCTGGGCAAGCTAGGTGGCTAGATTTTATGAGTGAATACGATTTTGAAATACAACATATTAAAGGAAAGGAGAATAAGGTTGTTGATGCATTAAGTAGAAATGCAAAGTTGAATTTTACAACAGCTATCAGCACTTACAAGATAGAATTGGAAGAACAGCTAGAATATGGAATAGAACAAGATGAAAATTGTCATAAATTACAAGTAAGGGTAAGAGAAAATTTAATAGAAAATCTAAGTACATGGTACAATTTGAATGAAAAAGGATTATTATTGTATAAAGATAGATTATACGTACCTAATGTACCTAATATTAAGCTGTTAATTTTAAATTAAGTTCATAAAACTCCTTATTCAGGGCATTCAGGTTATCAAAAAACTATAACCATGCTAAGAAAAGGATTATTTCTAGCTAAAACTAAAAAATGAATTGGCAGAATACATTGCTAGGTGCTTTGAATGTCATCAAGTAAAAATTGAACATCAGCATCCAGTTGGGCTACTTCAGCCATTGCTTATTCCTAGCTGGAAATGGGAGATAATTAGCATTGATTTTATCATGGACTACCTAGAAATCAGAACTTAAATGACTCAATAATGGTAGTTGTTGATAAATTGAGTAAAGCAACCCATTTTATACCTGTAAAAACTACTTATAAAGCTGCAAATATTGTTGATATTTTCTTAAAACAAATTTTCCGGTTGCATGGAATACCTTAATGTGATAATTTCAGACCGAGACCCTAAGTTTATAGGTAATTTTTGGAAATCTTTGTTTAAAGGGTTAAATACTACATTAAACTTTAGTACCTCTTTACATCCTCAAACTGATGGACAGACTGAAAGATTAAATCAGGTATTGGAGGATCTGCTCAGAATGTATGTAAAGGAGCATCCAGGTAAATGGGAAGATTATTTACACCTGGTATAATTTTCTTACAATAATCATTATCAAGCTTTAGCTAGGTATAGTCCTTTTGAAATTCTGTATGGAAGGAAATGCAATACCCCCATCTATTGAAGTAATCCAGTGGACATGCTAGTATTAGGACCTGAATTATTAAAAGAGATGGAGCTAATTGTAAAACAGGTACAAGGTAATTTGAAAATTGGGCAAGATCGACAGAAAAGGCAAGCATAACTTAAACGAAATCCAAAGGAGTTCTAGGTAGGTGAACATGTTTTTATCAAGGTGAGACCTAAAAACAATTCTCTAATTTTAGGTAGTTGTGCTAAGCTAGCACCCCAATATTGTGGTCCTTTTGAAATACTGTCTAGGATAGGACAGGTAGCATAACAATTACCTTTACCACCAAATCTAAGAGTTCACAATGTTTTTCATATTTTTGTATTAAAAAAATATGTACATAATACTACTCATGTTATTAATTGGAATAATGTGCAAGTGGAACCCAAAGGAGATTTTTCGGTGGAACTAGATTGTATCCTCGAAAGGAGGGAGATCTCGCTTCGGAATAGCACCATTGGTCAGGTGAAGGTGCAATGGAAGCACCTTAGTCCAGAAGAAGCCACCTGGGAATCGAAAATTCATATTCAAGATGCATATCCAATTCTATTTCAAGGGAACTTTGAGGATCAGGAATAAATAACATTGAGAACGATGTTATAAATTAAGTGGGGGTGTACGTCACATGCCCCAACTTGAAAAAAAAATTAATGTTATTGAGGAACATAATGTTATATTTTATGCTAATTTTGTAATTGCTGACCAAGTGGGGTCAAGGATAATTAATGTATTTCAAAATATTTTATTAATAAATAAATAAATGATGAGACAATAGCTTAGGGAAGCTATTAAATGAGTGTCAACTGGTCACTTGGTGGAAGAAACTGGATGGAGAGTATACTGACAATTGCCAGCATCCTCAAACTACTCCTAACTGTTGCAAGTGGCAACTTCGCTATATTTGTGGTCATGATTCCCCAAGAAAGTGGAATTGGAGCAAGTGGCTCATTAAGTAAAAACTGACCTAGAAGACCTAGGCATTGTTATAAAACTTCTCATTGAAGACAGCTGAGACTGCTCATTTTGGAAATGTGGTCATTCAGTGTGAATGAAGTGCATATGAGAAATTCGATGAAGAGGACTTATTGAAGTGAGTTTGAGGGGTTAACTACTGAGGACTGAACTTGTGCAGCTATTAAGGCTGAATTTCTTACTGATGTAAGTAGGTTTGAATTACTACTCTAATTTGACCAGTTAGGTGATAGAAGGTCTTAAGAATACATCCTTCACCCCATTTTCTATCAGAAGGGCTAGGAAACAAGCTCGAGGTTCCTAAGGAAGTGCAGACTAAGATTTCTCTAGGAGTTGGTTGGGAGAAACAACCTCCTTAAGTTGTTGCCACCTCAACCTTTGACAGGTTTTTATTTGTTTAGGTTTATTTATAATTTATTTACTATTTTCAAAAAATAATTACTAGTTTTTCAAGATATGCATGTTACTGTTTTATTAAAGTTTATGAAGAAAAGAGCATTGTTTATGGATAGAATTATTGTTTAGTAAATCATATTTTAAAACAGTAGTGTTATTTCTAAATGAAAAATGAATAGATAGAAATTACCACACTATATTTTTCCATGCCTTTTATAAGGCAGTACTCTAGTACAACTGGTTTTTTAAGTTAGATAAGTAGATTTGTTTGTTACTTTGTAGGAAAAATGCAAAACATTACTTGTATAGTTTGTATGTGCTTCATTACAGAAAACTAGAAGTATTTGTTGTATCTTCTGAAAGTATCTGTGTTATCTAATTACAGGAAAAGAACAGAATATATATTAATCTTTAGTAGTCATACTAATCATAGAACTATTACTAGGTCTAATATTATTTATAAACACAATAAATAAAGTATAATAAACAAATATAGGGACAGTAAAAATAGTACTTAGGGTTTGAACCTAGATAGTACTCCATAGGTCTTTATAATAATTTATCTCCTAGTTCACATTTATATTATGTTTTCAAAATACAGATGTTGCTTTTACTGTAACCCTCGAGGATTATTTAGGTTTTACAAGAGGTAGGTTTTATCCCTAAAAACAAACTTCCATGTTCTTAATCATAATATAAAATTTAACAGCTATAAGTAATCATTACTGAAAGTAAAAATAGAAAACAGAACTAAAACCATTTCTCATTACTGAACTGTAGGTTAACTAAAGATAATAACCATTCTGAGAGAAACCAGAGTAGATTATTCACCTAATAACATGTTATAAATTCAAAACAGTAATAATCAATATAAATCATCTATATTAAATGAAGTTGTAAATTAAATAACACTATTAACAAATTAATAGAGACAAATAAAATAAGAGTAATGGCCTATGGCCTTTATAAATATCGGTCGAGGCTAAGCCTGCTCAAAACAAACTATACAAATATAAATGAAACAGTAAACCGAAATGGTAACCAATACTTTCATAACCCTATATCTATTTACAGGTCTCATTAGATAAAACTACTAGCAAATACCACTTAAAATTGTAATTAATCAAACAGTGGTCAAAATAGTATCATTACAGATTAAGCCAAATTTGAAAAACATAAAGTTTTTACATCTTCTAGGCCATAAGGCACTTTCAAGAAAATCCCAGGTCATGACAACTATAGTCTTCTAGGTTTCTTACCATAATACCCTTTAGGGTTTAAAATTTTTACAAAAAATCAAACCAACATGAAGAACAACCTAACAAGTAAAACCCAGTCCAAGCCCATAACTAGCAACAAAGATTCTCATCTCTCCAACCTCCATAACACCAATGCAAGAGAAAACCCTCAGTACAACCGAGGCTTGCCAACGTTCACGTGGCTGTGAATGGGAGAGTTATGCTACCAGCTAACCCCATTTGACATGAAAAGAACCTGCACTGAAAAACAAGTGTTAGTTACAATCTTGTTTTAAAAAGAAAATGTATTTATAGTTTAACATTGCTGAAAAATGAAACTCTATTTGAGTAATTACCTGGAAGCATTCTCGTTTGGAGAAATCGTGGAAGTAACCCACTAGGGACAACTTTTTGGCACCTCAAAAATTAATGCAAACACCAAGAAGGAAGAAATCAATCTAAGACAGAAGCACATGAACCGTGCTTAAAAACTAAAATCTCAGTTCACAAATCGGCGGCCAAAAACCAGTTTCTTTACACTAGAATCATACACAGCAATCAACAAGCTTCCAAAACCACCTTATGTCCTCAAAGAATCCAACTCACAGTTTTTGGGTCGGAAGGAAGCTCGCAATTCAGAGGTGTTTACAGGGTCATGGCGGTCATGAGATCGCAGCTCGGCCGCACAAAGTTGAAGGAACCCTTGCTCTCTTGCAAAATGAAGATTAGGGCAAGATGAAAGTCAACTTAAACCAATGTTTTGATACTCCGTGTTTCCTTTGAGATTTTCCGTCCTCATGGGTAGCTTTTCAATATTCCTTTATCCAATTGCTAATCTACAATCAAAATTATTACATATAAAAACCTATAATCATTAAATCAATGCAATTTCTATGATTGCCAATAATGTATTATTACCATGAAATTTTTTATGCTTAGTTTACCAACTATAGGATTAAGATAGGAAATATCTTCTAGGATAAATCAAGATAAGATAAGTTCTTATGTTAACCATGTGTGATAGAACATAGTTAAAAAGACATATGTTTAGTATTAAACTATATTATGTTAATCAACAAACTTATCTCAAAGTTTTTACTAAATCAACTTGTGTGAAGGTATAGTTATAGCTAAAGGTGCACTAGGAAATTGAGGTGAAAAATACAACTAAAAATATTTTCAAGGTAAAAATTGTAACAGTTAGAAGAAGAACTCTTTCAACGAGACCCATGACTCTTAATGCACTGTGTAGATGAAGTTACAAGTATGTGCAGTCCATAAACTTATATAAGAGTCTTAATTAAATTTCTAACATCCAATTAACGAGTAAACAGTTAAGAGTCAAGATAGCTTCAAGTTCATATAATGAGAAAAATATTTAATTTTAAACCCTAGGATAAGGGTAAAAGGAATATACCTCTAATAAGTGTGAGGACTTAAGAACTTTTACAAATAACTCTTTCAGTAAAATAGGCTAGATTTATAGTTATCAGCATAGAGTAATTCTTTTGTAGTTTACAAAAGATTCATGTACTTATGATCAAAACTAAACTCCAAGTTTTTGACTGATCTAAGCAAAAAGTTTCAGTACGATAATTTCTTCGTAAGTAAACTCTAGATGAAAATTACTGTAAGCAAAGAATGCAAGTATTCATTAGAATTTAATCATAATCACCCAAATGATTTAATGTCATTTTGATAGTATTTGACTATGCAATTTTAACCCATGCATATGTAATTTTGTTTTAACATCCTTGCGTAGTTTAACAACATAATCAAGATCAACATTACCTCTTATGGAGACATGCTACTTTTAAACATTCTAAATCTAGCATCATAATCATGCTAGAGAAGTATCTTCTTGACTTGAATATAAATATTATTTTTACTGGAACTTATGCTTACCTATTAAAACCTGTAAAGAACCATCAGTCCCATTGTGTTAGCTTTAAGCTAAGTAAGCCCTGATCATCCCTAAGAAACTTTTCCATACATGACAAACGAAATCAACAGTCTACCTAGCATCAGTAAATTACAAGTTTCTTTTCTACTTTCTGGAAAATTACAACTGCTAAGTTGAGAACTATAGTAACACAGTTTCTAAAGATAAGCCTCTAGATAATACAAATTCTTATAAATAAGTAATATGCGTTTCTCTTACAAACGATTTTATTATCTGCTAAAAGTTAGGGGTACATTAGCGGTGACATTTGACATTTTATGTCAAATGAAAAATTTTAAATTTTTACGAATCTTTGAGTGATTACATATACTAAGCTTAAAACAAAAAAATAGCCTTATCTTAACTTTGAAAAAAAAATCATCCTCGGCCTTTATATGAGGCCAAATAAGAGGAGTAATGGTATCAGGCCAAATAAAAGGGCCAATGGCTTGATTCATGGAAAAAAATGTTTGTAATACTTGCAAATTGTTTGAAAATAAAACTTTAGAATAAATTGTTAAAATTTGTATGGGTTTTCATAAAAAAAATATTTTAAAAAAAAACAAGCTCTTTTATAGAGTTCCTGTCAGCGAGGAATAATAAACAATTTATCTAAATAGTTCATCTTAACCTTTAGTGACATTGAACACATGGACTCCCAATAAAACAAAGGAATACTAAGTTGTTCATCTTAACATTTAGTGAGAGTGAGAGTGAGCACCTGGATTCCCAATAAATACTAATAGAAAAGTAACTCATTATAACCTTTAGTGACATTGAACAAATAGATTTAAAAGACAAACCTCCCAAAAACACAAAAGCAAACACATAATAATAAGTGGTTCATCTTAACTTTGAGTGAACGTGAGCACATGGATTCCCAATAAATACTAATAGAAAAGTAACTATTAATCTAATAGTATTAGAGTAAGTGAGGGAATATAATGTCAAATACTCATACACCTACCTACCAAAGAAAAACTACACATAAAGTGAACTTCATATTTGACAATGTTTTTGATGTATTCCTCCTTAGCTTAAAACAATGAAAATATTGATGTATTGTGGTTTAATACTACCATTTTAAAGTATTACTGAGGGACTTGAGGAGTGTTAAAGTAAAGTTAATTTTTATTAGTGTTAATTTTGATTAGAAAATGAGTTATAAATAATTTAGATTTAGCATATAGTTTTGGTACATGGTTTGTTGTAGGCTATGGTATTGTTTCATAGTATTACATGTAAAAAGTATTTACAAAGTGAATTAGAAGTGAGCAGTGACTAGGTATAATGAAGATCTGTCCAAAAAATTTCAGCATAAGTTTTCCAAAATAAATGGTTGTGTCTATGTAAAATTGGTTCTTATATTTATGATTTCCTAATAATATGATGCTCGTTTAATTCCTAAAAATGGTTATGAGAGCTTGAAAATGTTGTAAGTTTGCAGACGTGTGCTATCTGTGGAAGAATATTAGTTGGTTCATAAAGGCTACCTGGAAGCTGTAGATGGCGGTGGCGTCGTTATTTGTCATGCTTCCCATGTGAATAGTTCCCACGATCTATCATAATGAAGAATTATGCATAGATATTGAGTCTTAGAAGGGGCATCACTTCTACCTTCAGAGAATTAAAACCATGAAACTATTGAAGGAGTTGTCATCTTGTTCTCAATTTATTGAGGAGTTGCTTCCGAGATATTGATGTCTATATTTGTGCATATTCAACCGTAAATTAGTTTGGGAGCTGCGAATTGCCCATGTAATTGAATATGTAGATGTGTCGGTGCCACAGTTGTAGCATGAACAATTTGTGTCTGGTGAACGGCATGAAGGAGCGGATCTAAATGTAGAAGTGAGATTCAGAGAGAACTATTTTCCAAAGAAATTATGAAATTTTTTAAAAGGAAGGAATGTAAAGTGAACTTGGGTATGGTAACAATAATGGCATAATGAGGAAGGAATCATGAGTATACACATTTGAAAAAGTATTTAATTATTGTATTTGGTGTTTTTGAATTAATTGTAGGGTGCATGATTGATGGTAAACACTTTAATAGCAATTTTTTGTTCTTGTGAAACTTAGTTATTGGTAAGTTTGATTTCTCCGAGTGCTAGAAGCACAAGGTATCTCTTATGCATAGAGAAGGGATGTTGCATAAAGTGTGGAATGAACCATTGGGTAGGTATGAGGGTGGCAGGTGTACTCGTACCCTAGCTTGATATGGATCAAATATGTTGAATATTCGACTGCGGGAGAAATGCGAAATGGTTTAATCTCTATTTTGGGACCAAGATTGATGAATCATGTATGTGAAGAGACTTCCTAGAGAACTAGCGGTTACAATGGGTGAGTACCCATGTAATCCGGTAGATGGATTTTTTTTATGGACATCAATGATAGTGTTAGATGCAGGTAAAAAAAGACACTGTAGAAAGTGAGCAAAAAATCGAGCATGGAAAAGCGAGAGCGTGAAACAACAGATGGTGATGGTGAAGTCACCATGAAGACACAAAAAAAATGGAGCACTTTACATGCAAATGGGCATATGGTTGTAATACGTGGTAAGGAATGCATACCCAAGTGGCACTCACTCGTAAAGTTGGGAGATAGACTGTAACATATCCAACTTCCACTTTACTATTTTTGTGGAAATGGGGTAAAAAATCCTCCTTAAACATATTTGGAGTACCCAAGAATGTTAGTACCTGTGGTTATTTCGCATTAACAATTAAGATCAACTCTGAATTCAAACACATAGATTGATATACTATGGTTCCATCTAAAGACTACCACATAATCCTTATCATTATGCTCTCTTTATCAAATCATCTTTGCTCGCATACAACTTCCAATTGAATGCAACTAAATTGGGACTCAATGAGTAACTTTTATCACCTAGAAATAACATAAATCAACTTCAAATAATCACAATATATTAATATCATAAATCATTTATCCATGGTTTATCATTTATACGTTTGAAGCATTGAAAATATTCTACAACAATTCAAAGCCATATTAGTTTCCTCTTTAACTTTCAAGTAACTTTCCACACATCACTACTTTTATATATATATATATATATATATATATATATGCTTATCACGAGAGAATATTTTCATGGCCTATTAAGAAAATTGACATGTATTTATCTATTAATCATCATTCGCTAATGATAACACTACTATTATTTTCTATTGTTCTTTGTTCCATATCAGTATTAAGTGACATGGTCTATGTTACATTCATGATGTACACTAAAGAATTGGTTATTTTGTTAGAAAAGAAAATTTGCGGAGCACTAACTTGAGAAATAAAACACATATGAACAAATGTAAAAGTGAGACACTAATATACGTGGTTCACCCCAACCACGGGCTACATCCACCAAGAATTGTTAATCTTTTATTATTTAATCCAGTAAAGAGGATTGCAATTCTGCAACACATCTGTTGCGATTTTATTTCCTTTTTCAACTAGTTTTCTTTCATAGATATCATTTACAAATTATTATTTAGCTTTATTGTAAGGCATCCATTTAGAAATGGACACTAACTTCTGAAATAATTAAGAAGCTCTTCACTTTAATTATCCAAGTGAAAATCATAAGAGACTTCACATATAAACTTGTTAGACTTCAATCATTTTTTAATTAGACAATGTATAGATTTAGTCGTCAGCCATAAACTTGGTCATTAGCCATCAATTAGAATTTTTAAAGGATCACTTTTGTAGGAAACTGACTTTAACACTTATACGCTAAAATAAAACTTGCTCGAATATAGGATTTTTTATCAAATAAAGTGAATATAATCCTTTGCTCTTCAACTTACTTATTTAAAGAATTATGTTCTTCAAACAACATTGTTAAAGCTCTATGTTCTTCAATATAAATTCCTACGCTATCTAAGTAACAAATAGAGCTTTATTGCTTTTCAAGTGTTTAAATTTACTTTAAACAATACACAAAACTTTTTTATTCTCCTAGCGTCAAAGAGACTTCCATCCTTCATCCAAAATATGAAAAGAGAAGAACATTTGCACTCTCATAAAATTATCTAAAGAATGATGTCGCCTTGCATTGGGTGATCTATAATATAAAGGAACAAATGCAAAAGTTCTATGTTTAAGCCATACCATAATGAGATGGAGCTGCATTCTCAAAGTAAGTACTTAGGTTTGGGTTCTTTCAAGGGAAGATTTTCCTTCTGTGTTCCCATAGAAGCGACTTAAACTTGTTTTTCTTTGAGAGACAATTCTCTGTAAAATATATTTCTTGTTTTAATACATAACCTTTAGAAGGCCATGAAGGGATCGATCTTGCAAGAGAGATCGTGCCTTTGTACAACGTATAATACACAATCCAAAAGAATGAAAGGATCAACCCTATGATAGATGTTGCGTATTTTTTTAATAAGAAGATGCGAATCATGAAAGAGCTCAACCCCTTTTCGCAGGTCATTCCTTTTCCCTATAATAGATCTTATATATTAAGAAGAATAGTGACTAGAAGTCAATAGAACTTCGTTGTCCTTGTTTCAATGTTACCTCTGTATGATGCTAAAAGATCTATCTTGTTAAAAATTACTAATAAATTCAATATTTAACTATGTTTCATAGCACTCTTGTCGAAGTTGCACATTCACAGTTGCCTTGTACTTTTTGTTGCTAAGGAATTGGAGTAGCAGAGTGGATGTTACATCTTCCCCCCTTAAAGGTACACCATCCTCAGTGTCAATTTCTTTCAAAGCCTTTATCTTCAACATATATTCTCCTTTGCATATATCAAGTATTGCCTATCATACCTTACTTTAGTATTTCTTCATAATGTCTCTAATGCACCTTGTTTGTCATAACTTGTGATTTTCACAAACACTACAACTATTTCCACGATTAATTAGAAAACATATGCACCTATATGATTATTTTAAAATCAAGAGAAATATAACGGGTAATTGCTTTTGCAACATACTATTGTTGTTGTCCATGATAAATTTTAAAGATTGAATTTTCCGTCAAAGTGTACCTACATTATAGGTTAGTCTTACATGTTTATATATAACATCCATAATTTGAAACAAATCATTCAGGAATTTGCATTTCTTAGCACATGAATTTGTCATTTTATCATCAATATCTATACATTTTGTATAACAGTACAAGTATGTATTTAATCATTTGTGCATTGCTCTGCAACATAAGTAATTCATATCACATTTATATAAAATATGCATAATCATAATGTTCTCACATATTCTGAAACATATACTAACTAAAATGCATTACCAATGCACTTAACAACAATCATTTAATCTCATTTGTCACATGAGGATTCACCTCATACATAACTTTGCAACCAACACTTTCATCATTCATCATATCATGGTGCGTAAAATACCAAAAATCACACACATACCTCTCAAGTATCTTTGACGTTCCAAGCATTTCTTGGATGAAATTTTCTTTCAAGGGTTCTAGTGTGCATATATAAATGAGTTGCATCTCCTCACAAAGCCACGAGTTCACGTGCAAGCCTCCTCAACTTGTATATATTATATTCATCTGATACAAAGACGATATCCTTCATTGGATTTTTACAACTCTCAAACGCATCTCTTGCATAGATCCTGGGAGCTCTCAAGGACTAGAAGCCCACATATCTTAGAGCCTGAAATCCCAACATCACAAAGGATGTCATTGCACAACCTAACACCTCACATGGGTGCTCCATGGCAGTTCTGCTTCAAATCCTAACACCTCCTCTAGGTGTTCACTAACATCCCTTTTCCTTGGACTTTAATATCATAGAGCACTTAATAGAGCCTAACACCTCACCGGGGTGCTCACTGGAAGCTCTATGCTACTTTTATCAGAAATTTCAGAGTCTAACACCTCTCCAAAGTGATCCATAGTAGCTTTGCTTAATTCATTATTATTATTATTATTATTATTATTATTATTTAGAGAGAGCTTTTCCAAATTCAAGAGTTTTTCCTTTGCTCAGAACATATTTTGTGCTCATCATGTTAATATTTCAATTTTTTTTGGTTGAAAATTAAGTCTTAGTTTCAAGCCTTATTACATCTTGTAATTATGCATAATGAGGCTAAACAGTTTAGGTGCTCTAGAGATAACAAGCTCAACACCAATTCAGATCATATTATCTTGCTTATTAACATTGTTGTTATCCATTTCCTTCTTCCTTACAAATTTATGTTTAGTGTAGAATTTTTTCTTATAAGTTTAAGAGCCTTATAACCTAGGGCATCCCCCATGGTCAACTCATAAGTTTTTGTAACTCTTTATATGATCATTATTTTAGTTGCATTTTTTTTACAGGTTTATATATTCATCTTCAGTTTTGTAGTTATAGTCTAATTGGATTTGCCATAATTCATTACCTACAATAATCTCAAGACGTTGTCAGTCATAGCGACATATAAATATAATTTCAAAAGGAACATCGAATGTATGAAATATCATAATCATCACTGAGCATACTCGATGTTCCAGATCCTACCATCTCCACATCAAATAAAAATTTTAATAATTTCGAACATTCTTGATGTTCCTGAGCCCACTAGCTCAACACCATATCAACATGGTAACTTTATAATCTTGATTCTCCAGAGCTTACCTGATTCACATCAAGGGATATTTATCTAAGTATTCCATGACTTAAATAACAAATGATTACGCATCAAATATGTTTGACAACACATATAACACCCCGGTTTTCACCCTGTTTGCATTAAAAAAGTATATGATGTATATATTGTAATTAATCATGATGTGGAGCTATAGGAAAAAGCTCCACCATTGATTTAGCGTTTTATGTTTTGGTGATTAAAATTGATGTCAATGGTATTTCATGCTAGCCATGCACATTATAACTTTGGACATCATGTAAATATGCAATTTAATTAAAATACCCACAACCAACTATGTCAATGCAACATTAAAAGAGATGGAGGCATGATTTCCTAAGGATAAGGTGGTGGTGGGGGGGGGGGGAATATTCAAACCTTTGAGCCAATGGGGAAAAGCCAAATGTCAAAGGTAGAACCCATCAAACTTTCAACTACCCATTTTGTCTCTTGTGCCCAATCATTTAATTTCGCCAGAAATTGGTCGGGTTAGTTATTGCATGAGAATGGGCAAGGTATGGGAGTCAGAAATTCGAATTTGGGGAAGCACCCATTTTTTGGTAAACATTTTTTGACTTATGGGGCAAGTTATTGCCCAAAAATTCTTCCCATTCCGTCATGCATTCACGTCTTTCTCCTCTCTCGCGTTTTTGGGCGCTGTTGTGCATTCCCCATTCATGTTTTTGCAGTTTCTTATGTTTTCCCCATTGTTAGGAAGTTGTTTTGTTAACATTCAATGGCTGAGATCTTTGTTGGGCATTTTTGTTGTTGTTTTCCTCATTACCCGATTGGGAAAAACCATTTTTGGGTGGCACAACGAATTGGAGAAGAGACCCACGATTTTTGGGTGTTGGGTGAATCCTTTTTGGCCCACGTGAAACCCATAAAAGCTTCTGAAAATCGAATTGTTGTTAGAGAGTTGTTTTTCCCCATTCACCATTATCATTTTTGGATGCAAAATGTGTTTTCCTCAAAACCCAAAATTGCATTTTGCTGTTAGTGCATCCTTTGGTTTGGTCTGAACCGATTTGGAGTGGAATTGAGGAAGAATTAGCTTGATAAACCTAGTGTGGAAAGGAACCTCACAGACAAATCAAGAAAAGCTGAATTTTCTTCTTTTCACACCTTGAATAGCACTGGAATGGAAGGCATAGCCTAAGGGACTCTGTAGCAAAGAAGGGGATGCTTCCTTTTGTTGGGTGTGTAGGTGTTGGGAAATCCAAGCTATATCTTGTGTAAGTGTCCATAGCTATGTGGTTGAGCTCACTAGCTTAGCAATTCAACCATTCCACCTGCCTAGCAGCCTGATAAACCCAACTGTGTTTGGCTTGGCTGAATTTTGTTATACCTTTGGCTATGTGTGAGCCTGCTAGTGTTCCCTTAATCCTTGTGGGAATCATGCCCAGCTCGGGGGTGGTAGTGTTGCTGAGAGATTAATGAGCACACTGGCTTGTGGTTGGGTGGAACGTTGCAATGACGTAGCTGGTTGCGGGACAAGATTATTTCAAGATAAGTATCTCTTGTGTTAATCTCTGCATTTGTATTTGCTTGATGAAATATGATGAACATGTCTAATGTGTTGAATGCTTGAATTAAATGTAATTGCTTCTGTTGTACATTGCATGTTATACAAATCTGTGTATGTTTTTAAGTTCAATGCATTTTATATTACATTATGAGGCTTAGACTTCCCAGACTGATAGCAGCATAGTCGCATCCTCTTTCTGGTAGAAGGGTGGGGACATGCCAACACATTATCACATTACATAGCTTGATACCTCTAGTATCTATGCATGTACAAATCATTCAAAATTCTATGAAACAATTGTCTTATCACATATATTGCATATACACAACTGATCATTCTTAATAGTGCTACAGTTACCATTCTTAAGTATTTCAATAGAATTTTGAGAACCTTTAACAAGTATATTCTCAACATGTCAAGTTTTCTAAACTATATTTTTTCCTAAATTTGTTTGTTTAATCAAATGATAACATCTTGATAACCTTTCGTAATAATCAAGAAATCATATTGACTCTAGATGTTACCTTTTCCATCATGAAATTTATCTTTTTCTTTCGACCAACTTACCGATTCCCATTCAAAAATGCTTCTTACAGTCATGTGTACCTACATTCCTTACAACTTCTTTCCGGAAACTATTCACAGCATAATCTCATAAATTAGATCTAGTTGCATTCTCAAAGTACTATAATTCGATGGAGTTGCATTCTCAAAGTATGTACCTAGGTTTGGGTTCTTTCAAGGGAAGAATTTCCATCGGCGTTCCCAAAGGAGCGAATTAAACCCATTTTTATTTAAGGAGAGATAATTCTCTGTAAAAGAGATTTCTCCTTTTAATACATAACATTTAGAAGGCCATGAAGGGATTGATATTGCAAGAGAGATCGTGCCTTTGTAAAACGGATAATACACAGTCCAAAAAAATGAAAGGATCAACCATGTGATAGATGTTGCATATTTTTTTAATAAAAAGGCATAAATCAAGAAAGACCTCAAACCTTTTTTTAGGTCGTTCCTTTATCCTATAAGAGATCTTATATATTTAAGAAGAATGTGTTCAAAGCAGGATAACAGACATAGAATTTGCATTATTTTCAATGGTGCAAACAATAAACAACCATAAAGAGAATTTTTTTGCCCTTAAAAACTTTATGTAGTGATGAATTATAGAGAGGACACTTCTTCTATTCTAGAGAAGAAGTAATATGTATTAAAATAACAAAGATGAACAACATACCTAAACTTGCACTTCGACTCCACTTAAGAAAATAAATGAAGTATACCACCATTCGAGAGTCTTTTGAAAACCAAGATACCTTCTAGTGCTATTATCGATTAATGTTTATATATATCGCTATATATATATGAACTAACTAATATAATTATTTATATTCATTCAAGTACATATCTAATAGTCACTAGGAGTCATTAGAACTTCTTTGTCATTGTTTCAATATTACCTCATTATGATACTAAAAGATCTGTCTTGATAAAACTTAGTAATAAATTTAATATTTAATTATGTTTCTCGGCATTCTTATTAGAATTGCACATTCACATATACCTTGTATTTTCTGTTGCAAAGGAATCAGAGTAGCGGAGTAGATGTTGCATAGACTTAGGTGATAGGGGAGTGTATATGACATTCCTTAACAAAACTTTGAGGGGATTTGGTGATTATTCCAAGTCAAGTTTAAAAGGGGATTATTAGGGTTAACCTTGACTCGTGAATAAATCATAGGTAGTTTAGGTCTAGCACATAGTTTTGGGCACATGGTTTGTTGTAGCCCATGGTATTGTCCCATAGTATACATGTAAATAAGCCTTTATAAGGTTTAAGGAGGCTTCATTGTAAAGTGGCCTGAAAATGAACGGTATCTAGCTCGCTTGACTTGATATATAATATTATAATCACATGTCTCTGTCATTAGGAAAACTTCTTACCATGATTATGGACCACAAGATTTGTGGTCCCTAGGATTGGAGTTATCATTTTCAGCGAGTCTTGTGAATTTTTATACATAATTCCAAAACACACCATATTGCACAATTTGTGTTTTTGTGAAGACGGTTTGTGTTATTTTTTAACTTTACAGTCTTGATATTTAAATGGACATAGTGTTGTGTCTAAGTCAAATTATTCCTAATCCATGCATAGTAAAACGTATTTGGACATTATGTGTAACCCTCTACCATGGTATATTCATAAGATAAGATAAGGGAGGGGGATGGCTCGTGTAACCTTAGTGAATGGTCTGATCAAACTAGGAGTTTAAGTACGCAAGCAAGCTACCTATGCAATTTTAAAAATCTTGAAACCTCATTATTTAAAGAAAATTGTATTCATTATAAGGACTTAGCATGCTAGTATGTATTAATAAACTATAGATGATGATGGCACTTAGATGAATGTTCGTATCAAGTTGGTATATGAGACATGACCTTTGCTAACATGTTGGCATCTCCCACGTAATAATTTTTTAATTGATTTATCATATAGGAAATGGATAAATAATGATATGTCATGAGTTTAGATATTTATTTTATAATTTGTTATCTTATCAGAGTTGGATATTTATTTTATAATTTGTTATCTTAAGAAATAAGATAACCAACAAAGATGTAGTTTTTTATTTTATTGTATTTTATATTTATTTGTTTTTGGCTTCTTAAGAGTAGCCATCACCTTTACAGATATGAGTTTTTCGATATTTTATCTAGTTTATTTATTTATTTTTTAATGCTTTTTAGCTTGGTAACCTTCATCAAATTTGTAAATATAAGATAAAGGAATTTGTTTATATATATATACTTGTCTATTAAGGTATCAAGAGTTGATTTAGTCAATTCTTTTTAAAAAAATATGTCTTTTGGGATGGAGTGGTATGTAATTTCTTTTTTTCTTTTCTCCTTTCTACAATTGTGTGTTATTTTGGGCATATCTAATAAATGCCTAGAGTTGAACGTCAATAGTTTTTCTCTTCTTTGCAATACATGATTTGTTCTCTATTTTTTGGTATAGAGATGTATTCGAGGTTTCAAAAATTTGTTAATTATACACTTAATTCATATGTTTATGTCTAAATACGTGTGGTTCCTTCATCTCAACTTTTTTAGTGTAATTAATAGGCTTAGAAACAGATATCCAACTTTCAAGGGTGAATAGATAAAGGTCGGCATATATTTTACACTTGTTGATGAAGAAAATCTTTATCACTTTTCTTTTTTGTAGCTAAAAAAATTGTCTTAACTCTAAGAAAGTTGAGGATACAAAAAGGAAAGAAATAAGGTTTGCTTACATAAAAACAGTGGACCTTGCAATCTCAAGATAAGAACTGAAATAAAGCCAAAATATGAGCAACAAGGAAAAACATTTGGTTGATGTAGAATAGTAATTTATTATGAATATATTTGTCTTTTTTTTAATAGTTTAGTTGGTATCTTGATTTGCTCTCTTCGTATTGTCTAGATGTTTATGTGATCATTTTTGTTTACCTATTCTCTTCATTAGATCACTAAGCCGAGCAACATTTTTCTATTTTTTTCATGTTCATTAAGGCTTTTTTGTTCTTTAAAATTGCACATGAACTTTTATATTACCAATTTTTTATGTTACCTTATTTTTGCTGACAGCTCTTTTGGTCTACATGATTATTGTGGTGCTAATAATTTGTATTTTACTTTAAATGGAGGTTCACAATCATGACAAGCTATTTATAAATGGGTTTTCCCAAGATGAAAATTTAATTCTTGAGCCACCAGTGGTATTATCTCATTGCTCTCTTATATCATTTTTTTTTTATTTTAAAGAAGACAATAAGCATGGATGGATTTCTTCATTATTATTTTTTACACCTATGTTTAGTGTGCATACAATTTAAGTTGGTAGGTCATTCTCATCAGGGGTCAATGTATTTTAGTCTTAATTCTTTGATGTCTTACTTCACTAGGATCTAATGATCCTATTTTCCATTTTCTCAATTAGTTTATTTGTTTCCCTAATACTCATGTTAGGAACTTGGTTGAAATATCATTCCGATGTAACAAATTTATAATTCTCCTCTAACAAGATGTCTTAACCAGAAACCTCCTACTGAAGAACATAAACATTTTGTTAAAATATTGTCTTACCAACTTGAAGAGTACTTTCCAAATACAAAATGGAGGAAAAAAGCTTTATGATGTATCAATTATTGTGACCTTTAAGTTGTATTATACTCTATTTCAACGCTAAAATCCTGCAAAGTAAGACTTGGAAGCTCACACCTTCAACTTGTATTTGGATTTCTTTGGTTTTCTTTTAGGAAACAAAATAGCCATTGTAAAATGTGCCACATATTTCTAACAAATAAAAAAAACACCACTCCTTTATGAAATGCTAATTCAATTTTAGTTTTCCCTTTTCATCCATGTTACCCTTCAAGAAAGTGCAATAATTCATCAAAAGGTTGTTGTTTGAAGGTAAAAAAGGTTGAAAGGGGGAACTAAAATCGAGTTGGTGTAGAATGGAGAAACTATGTCATGTGACATGTCACACAAAATATGATGTTAACATGAAAAAAAAAATCTTTGACACTACCACATATCCGTATTATTCTTACATCTTTCAAGGTGTTTACTAAATCAAAGCTTGTGAGGACCTAACCTAACAGTCATGTAGGTTTTTTTGGTAAAAGTTATGAAAGTCGTAGTTAAATATTTTAAAGTGTTTATTATTTGGTTTTCTTTAGAATTTTATTTATATACTGTATTTTTTTTTAAATAAACCTACTAGTAAAAGCATTCTACTAACAAATTAGAAAGGATGGTTAGAGTTGGACAATGACATAAATCTTACATTAATTGGAAATTGTAAAAATACATACTATAACATAAGCATAAGATGCATAGTACAAATCTTAGTAGCTAAAAAAACACCTTTTCATATTCAAAATCAATAACTTAACTTACCCACTTTTGTTTTTATGCAAGGTGCATAGTACAAATCTTAGTAGCTTAAAAAAAAAACCTTTTTACATTCAAAATCAATAGCTTAACTTACCCACTCTTGTTTTTATCCATTTTTATTCAATGATGCCACTTTAAAGAATATGAAAATAATTCCAAGCTAGACAAAACAATAATAATAAGTATAAACTCATTTAAATACATAGATTTGAATGGTTAGGTATTTCGTTTATCATATATTTTCAAGTATTATCCCAGTTTAACATTATGTATTTAAAACCAAATTAACAATTATTATTTGTAAATTTCTTTTTTTGCAACATTCATTTTGCATCAATTATTATTTGTAAATTTCTTTTTTGCAACATTCATTTTGCATCAACTTACAAAAGAAAAAAAAAATTCCTACCAACAATGTAATGGTTTTTCTTTAATTTAGATTCCATTAATTTTGCCAATCAACTTACTATAAAACCTTATTAATCCTTACTATTACACCTTATAAAACCATTGCTAATTATAAATCATGTCCTAGTTATCTCAGCCAAAAGGTATAACCATATAGTAAAATGTCCCTTATAAGTCCAATGGAAAGATAAAGGGCATGGGAGCGCGCACCAGAAGAGGAAAAGACAAATGTGTGCACATACATTAAAAAAAAATAGACATGTGCATGTCGTGGCATATTATTGTTCATTGAGGAAACTTGTTATGTTTTTTATGGGAAACAATATAGTTTTCATGCAGGTGGTATTAATCCATATGGATGGGTAAATTTTTTGCATTGTAATTTTTTTATTATTTTTTTAATGATTTTTATTTTTTATTTTTTTTAATTAGATTTGCTTGTATGGATAATCTGAGCTTGGTAGTATGGTGCTCATGTGGTGGCTTTCATCTTGCATTTATGACTTTAATTATTACATTGATGTTCTAATAAATGAATTCGTGCTTTTAAGTGGGTGTAGATTTCAATGAACTAGATAATGGTGAATCTTTTAAGAGTACAAAAAGAGATGATGGTAAATTATGAATTTGGCATAAGTTTTCTCAAATGTGTGGTGAGAGAATGAATGCCATTCAGTAAAGGAAAACTACATCCAATTAAATATTTATTGTACCTCACACTTAAGTTACAATTATAGAGATATCTGACCTTAGTAATGCTTGAATAATTTATGTAATACAACCCAAATAATTCCATTAATTGTGACAACGGCTAATAGTTTCTCGAAATTCTCCCACAAACGGTGTTCTAACAGGTTTCGTGAAAGGCATTTTATTTTTTATTATTATTTTTATTTAGTAAATGCACCGCTATAAACCAACTTGACTCTCTAACTACCTTGGTGTTTGTATTTCCTTTTTCTCGTGGTCATTTGCATATATTTATATTTATAAATTAGTGAACATAATGTTGTATTTAATGCAAATCAAAATAGTGGTTATTCATAATTTAAAAATATATATATATATATAAAATTGAAGAATTTATCTCAAAATAATGATAATATAGATAAATTTATTTTGGTAAATAAGTTCTCAAAATAATAGAAATAATTTAGAGGAAATAAATTGAAATAAAATTGTAGAAGATTAATTCATAAAAAAATTAGTAGTCACGTGAAGAAATTTGTGCTTGTAAATAAGTTCTTATAATAATAGTTAATTTGTGTTCGTAAATGAATTTTTATATAACTTTTTCTTTTGTGCTTGTTGAAGGAATTTCAAAACATAGACATAGAAGGAGGTCATCAACTTTATTCTATAATATAGCCAAGATAAGAACGAACTCTCATGAGTAGTTTCTAAAACACCATGGATGAAAAGGATCTGCCATTTGTCTGAGAATATAAACATTAAAGATGAGAATATTTAGTGAGACCAAGTAGTTCTTATGAACCAAACGAAAGTGTGTGACCAAGTATTTATCAATATTGTTATAAGTCTTGCATACTCTCATCATAGGCAATGGTTTTGGACACTCGAATCTTCGAAATTCGGAGATTCGGTTCGGTTCAGCTAAAAATTTGTCTAATTCAATTCGATAGGAATGGGTTTCTAATTGCAACCAAGAAATCCATAAAAATCAACCCTGAAAATAAGAAAAAAATAAAATTGATCTAAATGAATTTGAATTCGCCTCCCAAAAATCCCAATTCACATGAGTGTTTCTTAATTTAAAATTATAACATGTCGTCCTCCTTTTTCCCTGATTTTTTCCAATATGGTTTGTGGCGAGTGTGTTTGTTTCCGTTGCAGGTTGAAGTTCGAAGTATGTTTGTTGTTAATATAAAATCATAAAGTTTTGTTATTAAGATATATATTAAAATTTAAAATATAATGGAAGAGTTGTAAGTTTTAGTTTGAACCATTTTTTTAATATTACACAATTATTTATACATTCAAATTAATTACACATTTTATAACAAAAATTAAAAAAAAAAAATTTAAAATTTATTAATAAGTTTATTAAATTTAAAATTAATCTTAAAATTTAAATTTATTAATAAATTTATTAATTTATTAATTTACATTTTTTTTGGGCACATTCAGATGTGCTTGTACCTTTTATTTTCTATTAAGAAACATTGTTTCAATGCAATATTTATTAGAGAGAAGCATTTGCTCATGAATGTTAATGTTAATGATATTCTTTGTTGTTGTCGTACATTAGTGGATCAACATCAATAATATTGCTTCACTCGGTCTTTGATTCTTCACGATCATTCCATCCTTCTTGTTTCTATTCCTGTCATATCCTGAATTGACACTAATGGGATCAGAATGCTCTATGAATTGATTGTAAGATCTTTTGGTGTTGTTGTATATGATTAGAATATTGTAGATTCTTTGCAGAAGTCGATATTGTTTGGGATTAGCAAGTTATCCAAAAATTCTATCTTGACTTTTCAATATGTAAACATAGATTACAAAATCCTTTATCCAACATTATGAGATTATGATATTTGATACAGTATTTATGAGCTTCTCAAACTGTGTTTTGTATTAAAGTTGTTTTGATGTATTTGATGTGTGTTTTAAATGCACCATTTTTAAGTGTAGATGGACTTGGTTATAGGGGTAGTTAAGGATTATATAATTCATGTGTGGATGGTAAGAAACTTTTCGAGAACTCCCATTAATATATTTCCATAATACTAAGAGATTGGCATTTCATCTTTTTCTTTGTTGTTTTTTATCTCTAGAAAAGATAGAATTGGAATTTATAGAGTTTAAATATGAACATAAAATTCTCCGGTTCCATATGTACTTGGTTACCAATTAGCCTAAGAGCAAATTGGTTTAGATGTCTTTACGAAAAAGAAATAGTAAACTCACTTAATGTGATGATAGTACAAATGAGGGATGTGGTGTATTTATACAACTCTACTAAAGTTAAGGTGCTAGCCCCAAGAAGGATGCTAGCCCAACCTTAGCTTAAATTACAACAAAGTATAATAAATTGTAATAATGGTGTAACCTCCCACTTAGGAGATGCAAGGAACCACCTATGTAGAAATAACCCCCAAGTTTTATGAAATGTTGAAGGGCACATTTATATGTATTTTTTTTCATGGTGGTTCACTATGGAAGCGCTATTTACACCATGGCTACATCCACCTTGGAAAATATCTCTTATACTCTCTTGGCAAGAATACATGAACTTGGGAAACTACCCCCAAGAGGGTTCACGAACAATGGCTCACTAGCCTAATATTTCATTACATGCAAAGGCTCCCAAGGAGCAAATGTCCCCAGCGAGATTCAAACTCGGGTGGGGAGTGAAACAACCAAATCTCCCAACCACCCGAGCTACGCCCCATGGAATAAAGGGCACATTTATATATATTCAATTTGGTTGATGGCACGAGAGCTCGCTACGTCCAGATATCGAAGCCAAGGGGCCTCACCCTATTGGCATTACATCGATGCCTAACCCTGAAGGACCAAGAGAATTGATCCCCAAACCTTTACCTTTTTATGTCTTGGTCCCGAAATATCCAACCAACTAAGCTACCCTTGGGGTTTCACGCGTGTGTGTATTCTACATAGTTTTCAATTATTTGTAACTATGCCTACAAAGATGAGGAACTCTAATGGAAGGTCAAGGTACATTAAAATCAAATTAAGAGAACAAATATCATCAAAGGTTGAAAATTAAAGTGAATTCCTTGTTGTCTTCATTTATAAATCTTGCTTTATCTTATAAAAAAAATAATAAGTTAATTAATAATCAACTGTGTTTTAAAAGTGTTTGTTAATATCTATGAAACACTTTATTATGTCCCCGACGGTAGACAATATAGTTTCCACGAAGGTGGTATTAATTCATGTCGGTGGGGTAATTTTTTTGCATTTCCAAAGTCAAGGCTATTGTATGTAATTTTCTTATTATTTTATCAAATTATTTTTCTTGATTTTTATTGACTTATATTGACCCGTATCGATGATCTCAACCTCGTAGATGGTGCCCAGGATGTGGCAGTGCACTAACATCATCCTATTATTATGGTTTTATTATCATATTAATGCTCCAATGAATGGATTGTTGCTTTTAGGTGGGTGTGGATTTCAATGGACTTCCCTTGACTTTAATTGACATTCTAGATGGATTCAAGTCGACGTCCATTGACATGAACCAGTCAGGGTCCCTTCATAAGAGAAAAGAAAACAAGATCATCATGGAGTTCAATAACAACCAGCCCGACAAGTCCATGTTTTCGTTCGAGGGTAGTAGCGAAGATTACAAGGAAGTCGACATCATTCTCTTCTTTGACGACCATAATTTTTGCATGTAGTGTTTGCACTAGGTCGTTAAATGCTTGAGACATATCAGATTGTCAGCTGAGTCAATGTCCACGTCGGTACCCACACAAACGACTGCTGGAGAGGGCAGATCGCCTCTGGTATCTGGGCTTGGTAGAGTGTCTAATGGCGTTGCAATTAGGCCTTCGTTCAATGCTGCACCAGTAATTTTTATTTATTTATTTTATTGGTGATCTATTTATCGTGTTTTGTTTATTAAATATTTTTCAATATATCACTTTTGAATGACAATCTTTCCTTTAAGGTTTATGTATTAAACGCTTCCTTGAACTATAAAAAAGACATCAATATATTGAACATTTTGTGAAAAAATAGAGAGGAAACTAGCAGCTTCCACAAACTATTAAAGTTTGGCTAAAATCCCTAAAAGTTATGAAGGTTGTTGCAGAACATAAACCCTATCAAAGTTCCAACCTAGGAATACAGTAATGAAACATGGGTATTTTAAAATAATTTAAAATAGGTGTAAGTTCTATGACACTCCTTAGAATCACTATTACGACCCCAATCTAGAAATGGCATGACCACTTTGTTTCGGATGATAGTTGTACTACTGCAATTTAATTCATAATGAGAGAGATAATTTAGAGAGATAATCACATTGCAATAAATTATTTCAAGGGTTTTCGGGCTTCAACTCTAAATGGCAGTGTAACTTATGCATGTGGCAATGTCAGGGACATTGCCACCACATGGCTCTTGTTAAAAAATCAATCTATAATAAAAAAATTCAACACATAATTCCTCCTCGCTTAAGGAAATGCTTTGACAATAGTTTGAAAATTTATTCAAATAGTTTTAGTTGTACAATAAAAATAAGATTATAACACTTTCTTGGAACTTTTGACGTAAACATGTTTGTAAATTCAATTCAATGAAAACATAATACATTCCATTCTTATAATTGAGATATGATGATATATTGAGTTAAATGATTCTTAGGTGTTTGACCTACGAAGACATTGCATTGTTATACTTTAAGTCTAAATACTTGAAGAGAATGATATGTACTATCAAGGTTGGGTTTGGTACATAAAGTTTGATCTTGATATGCTTCCAAAAAGGATGATAAGGAAGAATAATTTGTTGAGGCCCCCCTCTTTCCTGACCATCTTTGTAGCATAAATAACTCCTTCTTAGACGATCTTATAATATCTATGAGTCATTCATAGCTAATTTCTATTTATACAACAACCTAAGGATGACCTACCCTTTATTCTATTTTAAAGGGAATAACATGTGTATTTAATGGACCTACCCTTTAACTTGTACAACCCGGTAGATCTAGTAAATTCTATTATCTTATTTGTGGAAGGAGATAGATCTCAAGCCTATAAAAGGTCTAGTTCTCTCAATTTCATGTATCTAGTTGGATTTCAAAGAGATATTTTGGATCTTAGTATGATATCCATTATGAGAGAGAGAGAGAGAGGGGTGGTTAGTTGCAAGGGGAAAGGGATTAGGAGAGATAGAGAGAGAGAAATATTTGGATGTTTAATGTGTGTGTGTGTGTGTGTGTGAGAGAGAGAGAGAGAGAGAGAGAGAGGTGTTTAGTTGCAAGGGGAAGGGGATTAGGAGAGATAAAGATATAGAGGGGGTTAATGGTAGGCAGGGTAGGAGAGACATATAGAGGAAAGGTTAGGGGTAGGGAGAGTATAAGAGACATAGATAGAGGGGGGTGGGGTTACCAGGAGGTAGAGTTAGAGAGATTGGGGTCGGGGGGTGTTGGTATTAAGTTATTACTAAGAGGGGGGGTGAATTAATAATCGCGTAAATATGTACAGATTATTTATATTTTTATATTTATAACAATCACAGCAAGAAACAAAACAACCCCCAAAAGTTTGAGAACAAATGTAAATCTATAGGTATGAATATGAATAATTACATCAATGGGAGATTATAACATCCGAACATGAGAACCCACTCATTTTAGATGTTAACTTGATATCAAGTACAACTTATGGTATGTTGGAAACAACTAGAAACAACTTCTATCTAGGTAATCTTCAGCTCATGATCTCTAGGCACCAACTTGCACATATATCAGTTTGGTCACACAAACTATGATGTGCGCCTTCAAGCTTCGATCTACATAAGAATTGTTCTCTCAAGGTGTGGAAGTTACAAATTCCTTTTGTTCTCCAGCACTAACTAGAAGGAGATTGTGATCCCCTGAATTTTATCTACACCCATAGAGAGGATGCTAATAAACCCTGATTGATTTTTCCAACACCTACTAGAAGAAGGTTACTAACCCCATGCCCCTTTCTCTGTCTGACCTCTCTCATATGAAATACGATTGTTTGAAAAATAGGGAAATATATTTCCTTCAACTTTTGGAAATGTTGAATTTTTCTTATTTACGTCTACGTATATGCGCCATCCATTTGCCAAAAATATCACAAAACAATTATGATATGTGTCTTCCTCTTCAAATTATGCAATTGCTGTAATCCTTGATATGTTTATTTTTCTCTGTGTCATACAGCTGCCCAAAAATACAGACAGTATGAGTGTCCATGTCTACGTCAGAGTGTTCTTCAAAACATGATGTGTGAAGATAACTCTGATTTTCATCTTCTCAACTGATCTGCATTTTGAGTTTATAGAACACTCTTAGCATAGTTACATTTTCTTTTCGCACATCCATACTTCTACTATCCTATCAAACAATGTTGTTCATATTTCACTGTGACTCTACTACAAAAATATATTCAACTACAATCAATGAGTCATTCATACCCCGAAAAACAAAAACTCTGAAGCTTCTCAAATAGTTGTATATTCATATCCATGAGATTACTTCACCACATCCATCTCTTGCTTATTTATAATATTCTTGACTCAAGAGATGTTTCCACTTGGTAAAGTACATTTAATTCATATATCATCCCATTGAATTTTGTCTCCAACAAGTTAATGTTTGCTTCAACATCCCATGTTTTCAATTCATCTTAGTAGTTTAATATGCACAAATGCCAATACACTATGTGGGACTTTTTCACACACAATTTTTCTTAAATCCTAAGTCTCATCCTTATGCTTATTTACAATTACTCTTTTATGTGCATGAATATGTGTGCAAATGTGGCCAATGTCATGATGGTCCTTTAACCTTCTGATATTTGTCACCATATGTTCATCTTGTTCGTCATTGATATTTGACATTTTGTATTCAACTTGTTCATCTTTGATATTTGTCACTATATGTTCACCTTGCTCGTCTTTGATATTTGACATTTTGCATTCAACTTGTTCATATTTGATCTTTGACATCAATTTAAATGCAACATATATTCAACAATATCCCCCTTTTTCATTGATGTAAACAAAATTAGGCTCCCCTTATCATTAATATCTTCTTTGTTTTCATCTTTTCTCCCTCTTCCGGCTTCACTCATGTTAACCTTTATTCAACTTCTTTCTTGCTCTCCTTCATCTAACTTTTACCCCCTGTTGAAATCAATGGCAAAGGGACTTTCTACATTGTTATCTCCCCCTGGATTTGTGCTTTCCAAATTGCAGATAACTCTATCTCTACATCATTTGCAGTGAAATTACATTTTTTTCCTTATTCCATTTAATGAATTTTGGAATTCCTCTTGTCTTGCATTGTGGATAAGAGGGGTTTTTACTTCATTGAATAAATTCACACATGTTTTCATCCTTTCGCATGCCTGAACAAGTTGATGTGCCCAAAGTGTTGTCCATGTGGTGTGTTTGTATTTTTTCTTTTATTCCAACATCATTCTTCTAAATCACCTTTTTTATTATGCATTAAATTTTAACACAATGTGCTCTTCCTTGTGATGTAAAATGCATGAATTCTTTGTCTTTGACATCCCTTCCATTTATGTTCAAGTACATGATCGACTTCTTCCTTATTCTATAAATTTTTGGTATTTTCCATTATGTTCATCACCCTGCTTTTTACTATGTTCATCACCTTGTTTTTTCTTGTTATTTGCATCTTTCTTTTCAAACTTACATACATTTCTCACCATAATGGCCTATTTCCAAGATATGCATAATTCTCTTGATGATATTCACATAATCGTCCAACCCCGGAAAGCAAACCTTGGATGGATGTAGATGGATATTGGAATTTGGAAGAATCACGTGATGAAATCCAATTTCTTAATGTGGTGTGAACAATAATGTTTCAATTGGACTACTTCATAAACTTTGTTCAGTTTGAGTACACGGGTGTAAATTTTGGAACAACAACAACAACACACATTCGATCTTTTGAGTAGTCTTGGGGTTGATCCTGATCCATCAACTTCAACACATGATCTTATTCCCCTATTGCGTTCTCTTGAACGTGCACATCTAGCTCTGATGGACTTGAATATGCATCTTTTACCTCTATCTTCTAATTGTTTTGAATATGTCAACCTCGAGCTTCATATGTGATGCAACTTCAGTCATCTTCACTTTTGCTTAAATTTTCTTTTTTAGCATCCAATAGTGACTTGTTGTAATGTGAGCTTCGACATGCCACAATTTTGTAACCATACTCTTTTAATATACAAAATCTTTCCTTTTTGCGCAATCATTGTGTGTCACTTATATATTTTCTCTATATCATTTTATGCATGGCTAAAAATAATAGCAGCACATTCCACACCAAAAAATAAAAATCCTTGAAATAAATTTTATTAAAGTTCTACTTACTCTGTAAATAATTGTGTCTTTGAATATAAATCTGTTGGATTATCCCACAATACTGAGAGGGGGGGTCAATCAGTATTGTCTTTTTTATTTAAAATAAAACCACAAAATGGATCAAACATGTTAGGACACAAATTTTATCGTGGAAAATTCAAAGAGAAAACCAACAATTAAAACCCATTAAAAAGATGAATCTACAAAATTGAATTATCTGCTGCTATAGAAAGGATGCAACAACACCCTGAGTTTTTTCCTGCTACAATAGACAAGGATTCTCCAACACCCTGAGTTTTTTCCTACTACAATAGATAAGGAATATACAACACCCTGGGTTTCTGTCTTCTACAAGAGACAAGGATGCAACAACACCCTTTATAGACTTATAGCCTGCGTAGCGCCTCCCTGCCACCCTGGACTGAATTTTATCATTCTACTTAAAAAACAGGATACCCTTTTGGACTCTGTCATTCACGATCATAGAGACAACTTATTTCATTCAGTCATTCTATCAATAAATACCTTCATGTCTTCTTGCAGATGCATCTCCTCACCATTGCACCATTTCATTGATCGTACATCTTCATGAATCTTCTAGTCGTGAACTTCCACATTCTCCATTTCCACAGCCATTCTAAGCCATTGATTTTATTTCCATATTTTTCCTCACCGTAGATCTGAGATAAAAATAGGATAGCATATACGTGAATTTTTCCAAATATCATTCCATGATTTCCTCTTTTAGAACCAATATTTCTGCACCGTCGATCTTGTTCGAGTTCTATCCTACCTGTCGATCTTTCGGATTGCGGATTTTGGGTTTGTTACTTTTTCAACATGTCATTTGAGATTTCTTATTTCTGCCATTTTTCTTCTTCACTGTGGATCTTATGCCGATGTTTTTCGAGCCATCGATCTTTCAGATTGTCCAACGCTCAGCGAAGACGATACTTCAAACCTTCGATGAATTGGATCTCATAAGAATTTCGCATCCATTCTCTGTTGTTAACTCCCATGCTAGTTGATGAGTGGAATCGTTTAATACTATTAGATATTGATCCACCCCGATCGACGGTGGACTCCAATTACTATAGAGTGGATTACATTAAAATTCCACATCCAACCTCTATTGTTAACCACCTTACTAGTTGCATCAACGGAATGACCAACAACCATTGGATTTGACTTTCCTCAAATTGACGGTGGAATTCAAACAAAGTGAAGTAGATTTGATAGAAATTGTACATCCATTTGTTGTTGTTAACCACCTCACTATTTGAATCAGGAGAATTATTGTTGATCATTGGATTAAGATCGACGGTGGATTTCAAATAACATAAGGTAGATTTCATTAAAATTCTGCGCACACAAGGATTTTATTTGTCTATGCTAGTTCTCCCAACGGAATCGCAGACCACCATTGATTTGGTTCCACGATCAAACTTTGTCATTGATCATAAAGGTGCTTTTCCATAATCACTTCTGATTTCGCAAGCCCAAACCTTCTTTATCTGCGTCACTCATTGCTTAGCGAAATTCATTTTGGTTGTTGATTTGAAGCCCGTTCAGATCTCCACCACATGATCCTCAAGCATATGAATGAGGATTATCAATTTATCTCATTCGCAACTATAACTTGTGAAATTCAACCACAGTCATGTATTTTCTCTCACCACGATCTCAACCATCAATGCCTGCACAGACTTAGGCCTACTGGTTCATCATCAATCCTTATAGTGATCAATCAATTATCATTCATCCTTCTATCTGTGGTGTCAATTGATTACAGAATCAATCAATTGATCTCTATCTTCATTCCCTCTTAGAATCCCGACGTTTTGATCCCCTTAGGCTTGATACATCTTTGATTGACCATCCATGCTTCTTCTTATCCCTTTGTCATTACTAAAATCCTTTGACATCAATGACAATAATCAACATCCACATCATCACTTCCTTTGACATTAATGAACTTATTTGACATTAATGACAACTAAACTCAACATTCTCCCCCTTTGACATTAATGACAAAGGATAACCTGTTATTCTATTTAGGGTTTCCTATGTTTCTTCTTTTTGACAACTCCCCCTGTCATCATATCTCCCCATGATATTGCACTTCCTCCTCTACAATGTTTGTAAGGGAATTGCTCCCATCTTCTGTCTAAGATGGTCAAAGGCTTCGTTAGGTAGTGGCTTGGTGAAAATGTTAGAAACCTATTCTTTTGGGTCAACATACTCCAGTTTGAAAACCTATTGGGACACTTGTTCTCTTAGGAAATAATCTTTATTGGTATGTGTTTTGTCCTGGAGTACATGACACTATTTTGTGACATAGTTACGGCACTGGTATTTTCACAATTTATTATTATTGGGTGCTAATACTTCACAAGTAAGTCTTCTAGTGTATGCTTCATCCAAATGACCTGGGTGCAACATGACGCAACAACAATATAATCGGTCGCTGCCATGGAGAGTGAAATGGAAGGTTTTTTTTTCTTAACCATGAAACTAAACAATTTCCTAAGAAGAACGTTGCTCCAATGGTACTCTTTCAATCATCCACTCTTCTTGCCCAATCTGCATCAGCAAATGCTTTTAAAATAAAGTCTTGACTTTTTGGGTACCATAATCCATACTCCATAGTACATTTCAAATATTTGAAAATTCTTTTTTACTGCAGTTACATGCATTTCTTTGGGGCTTGACTGGAACCTAGAAACCAAAACTACAGCTTGCATCACATATGGTCTTGTAGCTACCACATACAATAGGCTACCTATCATGGATATGTACATGGTATGATCCACTTCTAGAGACTCATCGTCCTTACTTAATTTACAACCTGTGATCATAGGAGTACTAACATGTTTGGAATATTCCATGTTAAATATTTTAAGCATGTCATTGTTGTACTTAGTTTTAGTGATAAAGATTCCTTTCTCTGTTTGATAAACTTGTAATTCCAAGAAGAATTTTAGTTCACCCAACATTGACATTTCGAATTCCTTCTTCATTTCAGAAGCAAGTTTTACACTTAGTATTTGTAAATTTCTTCCAAATATAATGTCATCTACATAAACAGCAACAATGATCATATTTTAATCTTCAATTTTTAAGTAGATATTACTTTCAGTGGCCCCTCTCTTAAACCCTTGTTGTTTTAAATAACTTTCTAACCTTGAAAACCAATCCCTTGGAGCTTGTTTGAGACCATAGAGCTCCTTTTTCATCTTGCAAACATAGTCTTTGTTTTCTGATAATAGGAAACCTTCAGGTTGTTCAATATAAAACTCTTCTATTTTTTCATTAAAAAATGTAGGCTTGGCATCCATTTGATACACTTTAAAAATTATATGTCTTGAGAGTGCTAGAAACATTCTGTTTGCTTCAAGTCTTTCCACAGGAGCATAAGTTTCTTCAAAATCAACCCCTTCTACCTGAGCATACTCTTCACATGCTAATCTTGTCTTATTCCTTATCACTTGACCATTCTGATTGAATTTGTTCTTGAAAACCCATTTGGTCCCTGTAACATTCTTATCTTGAGGTCTTGGGTTTATTTCCCAGGTATCATTTTTCTCAATCTGATCTAATTCTTCATTCATGCCTTTGACCCATTCATTACTTTTGTTGGCTTATATAAAAAATTTAGGTTCCACTATTGAGAGTAGGTCTTGTGCATTAAACAATAGTTTTCTTCTTGTACTAACTCCAACATTTTTATTACCTATGATCTGTGTTTTTGGATGATTCTTTTATATCCTTCTAGATGGAACTATTGTATCAGGTCTTGGGGAGTTTTCTTCACTTTACTTTGTATCTTCCTTCTCTATTCCTTTTTCTTCATAATGAGTACTTTTGTCCTCTTGTAAGTCTTCATTATTTGTATTTTCAGCACTGTTATGACTTATTGGTTTTATATACTCTATTCTTAAATCTCCACTTTCTACAATCATCTGTAACCTTTTATGCAGAAATCTATATTCCTTCTTGGATGATGAATATCCTAGAAATATTCCTTCATCAGTCCTAGAGTCAAACTTGCAAAGATCATCCTCGTTCATTTTAATGTAACACTTACTGCCAAATACTTTAAAATATTTGACTGAGGCTCATCTTCCATACCATAGTTCATAAGGCGTCTTGTACTTATTCACTCTAAGTTGTCCTCTATTAAGTATATAGACAACTGTGTATATTTCTTCTTTCCAATATGAATCTGACAACTTTTCTTCATTAAGCATTGTTTTGGCCTCTTCTGGGACTGTTCTATTTTTCCTTTCAACCACACTGTTCCGCTAAGGAGTCTTTGCAGCTAAAAATTATCTCTTGATTCCATGTTTCTCACAAAACTCATCGAACTGATTTGAAGTAAACTCTCCCCCATTGTCTAATCTAAGACATTTGATCTTCATATGTGTATCATTTTCAACCATTTCCTTGAAGATTTTGATCTTCTCAAAGGCTTATGATTTTTCTTTAAGAAATGTCACCCAAGTCATTCTTGTGTAATCATCAATGAGAAACATGAAATCATATTCCCCCTGTAGGATTTTAGTTCTTATTGGTCCATAGAGATTTGTGTGCACTTATTCCAAAGGATGTGAGGTCATATGTTCTTTTGTTTTAGAACTGTCTCTAGTTTGCTTCCCATGTTGACAATGTCTACAAATTGAGTTTAGGGGTTTTACAATTTTAGGCCAATCTCTTACAACTTCCTTCTTACTTGATTTTATAATATTGTCAAAATTTAAATGTCCCATCCTCCTGTTCCATAACCAACTTTCATCAATCGTACTTAAATAACATTGGTTTTCATTTTCTAGGATGTATACATTGTTTGAATTTCTTATATCAATTCCAACAACTCTTCCTAATTCCTTTTTCCTGATCTCCCATTTCTCTGAGTAAAAAATACAAATGTGCCCTTGATCACATGTTTGACTTACAGTTAGGAGGTTAGGCTTGAGATTTTCTAATAGCAATACATTTTCTACTTTGATCTTGTTATTGACAACGGTTGTTCCTTTGCCAATTATCTTAGAAGACAAATTGTCTTGAAAAGTGACTTTACCCTTATTATCTTTTAGTGTTATGAATTTTTTTGGGTCACCGGTCATATGTTTTGAACACCCATTGTCCAAGTTCCATAGGTTTTGGTTTTCTGTTTCACATAGAGAAATCATGGAACTTTCATTTTCTTCCTTTTCCCTCCAATACTTATTATGTTTTGTGTCTTGAGGATTAATTGTAACAGTCTTCCTTGTAGGAGTCATCGGTTTACAATCTCTTGCCATATGTCCATGGTTATTACATTTGTAACACTCTATGTCATATTTTTGAAGAAGTGTAAAAAGGTTATGATTTCCTTTTGGTTTATTACTTGATGACTTCTTTTTGTATTTAGGAACCTTCCCATAAGCTCTGCAATTTAAGGCTTTATGACCAAATTTATTACAAGAGTAATAGTGACCTAAAAAGATATGCAGATATCTATTTGGTCTCTTAGGAACCATATTAGTTATGTTTTTATATTGAGAGTTTAGGGTAGCTTTCTTGATCTGATCCTTTTTAACTTGACTCTTTAGTGCTTCAGCATAGATTTTCTTGTTTCCTCCTTTATTAGTGAAAGAGAAACATTCTCGTTTCTTTTCTTTGTTAAAGCCCAAGCCAGACCTATAACTTGATGCTCTTTTTCTATTCAGGATTTCATCTAGACTCCTTGAGCTATTTTCAAACTTTGACTTGATAGATCCTTCATCAAGCTTTTTCTTGAATTGCATGATCTCTTCTTCATGTCTCTTAGATTCTTGTATTCTTCTTTTGAGCTACAGGTTTAAGTCCTCAATCCTTTTGGCATCTAGAAGTTGAGCTTCCAACTCACTAATGATATGACTTGATTGCTTGTTCTTTTTTCTGCATTTCTCAAGTTCTTAAAGAGCACTAACAAGTTCATCTCTTAAGTATACTTCTCCTTCTACATCGGAGACATTATTTGAAGCTTGAGTATCTAGACCCATGAATAAAATTTCAGTTTCTTCATCTTCACCCTTATCTGCGTCTTCACTATCTTCCATGGTGTAGACAATTTTATTTTTCTCATAGGACTTCTTCTTGTTTCCTATTTTACCCTTTTTCAGTTTTGAGGTTTCTCTCTCATCACTATCATCTTGTTTAGGGTAAGCACATTTTGAAGCAAAATTTCTAATTCTTCCACAGTTAAAACATTTTAGGGGTAACTTTCCTTTATATTTTCTATTACCCTTCTCAAGTTTTTTAATAAAAAGAGCTTTCTCATCATCTAGGTTCTTTGATTGATTTTTGGATGAGGCTTTAAATGCTGCTTCTTTTCTTGAGGATTCATTTAGTCTCATTTTCATCTCATATGTAGTGAGGATTCCATGTAGTTCATCTACTATCACATGGTCAAGATCATCTCGTTCTTCTAGGGTGGATACTTTTGAGTCATATTTCATTGGCAACGTTCTTAGTACATTGCTCACAATTTATCTCTCTTTTAATTTTCCTCCAAGACCTCTAATAGAATTGACAACATCATATACTCTTAGAAGGTACTCCCCATTATTTTCTTCTCCTTTCATTCTAAGGCTCTCAAACTTCCCTTTAAATGTTTGAATCTTGTATTTTTTGACTTTAAATGCTCTTTCATAGATAATTTTTAACTTATCCCAGGCTTGTTTGGAAATCTTGCATCACATAACTTTTGTAAATACATAGTTTGTCAACCCACTCAGGATTGCATTTAGGGCTTTGGAATTACCTTCATATTGGCCTTGTTCCTATGGGTCTGTAGGTTATTGGTCATATATTTTATACTCTTTCTCAGTTGCTGCCCAAACCTTCCATCCAAGGGACATTAGATGGAACTTCATTCTCATACTCCAATATGCATAATTTTATTCTTTGAATAATGGAGGTTTGTTGGTGGCTAAACTTTCTTGATGATCCATAGTGGTTTCTAAATAGGATCTACCTTCCAATAGTTAAACTGTAGTGAAGGAACATGCTCTAATAGCAATTGTTGGATTATCCCACAATACTGAGAAGGTGGGGGGGGGAATCATTATTGTCTTTTTCATTTAAAATAAAAAATCAAAATGAATCAAACAGTTTGGGACACAAATTTTATCATGGAAACTTCAAAGAGAAAATCACCAATTCAAACTCATTAAAAAGATAAATCTACAAAATTGATTTATGTGCTACTATAGAAAGGATGCAACAACACCCTGAGTTTATTCCTGCTACAACAGACAAGGATGCTCCAACACTCTGGGTTTCTTCCTGCTACAACAGACAAGGATGCTACAAAACCATGGTTTTTTGTCTGCTATAATAGATAAGGATGCTACAAAACCATTTTCATACTTATAGCCTGCCCTAATGCCGCCCTACCACCCTGGACTGAATTTTATCAGTCTTCTTAAATAACTTAATACCCTTTTGGACTTTGTCACTCACGATCATAGAGACAAGTTATTTCCTTGAATCATTCTGTCAATAAATACCTTCATGTCTTCCTACAGATGCATCTCTTCACCATTGCGCCATTTCATTGATCATACCTCTTCATGAATCTTCCAGTCATGACCTTCCACATTCTCCATTTCTGCAGCCATCCTGAGCCGTTGAATTTATATTGGGATTTTTCCTAACCGTAGATCTAAGATAAAAATCATGTAGCAGATACATGAATTTTTCTAAATATCATTCCATGATTTTCTCTTTTTGAACCAATCTTTCTGTACCATTGATCATGTTCGAGTTCTATCCCGACTGTGATCTTCTGGATTGCAAATTTCAGGTTTGTGACTTTTTCAACATGTCATTTTGATATTTCCACTTTCCTCCATTTTTCTTCTACATCGTCGATCTTATGTAGATTTTTTTCAGACCATCGATCTTTTAGATTGACCAGCACTCAATGAAGAGTGGAATTCAAACCTTCGATGAACTGGATATCATAAGAATTATGCGTCCAACCTCTACTGTTAATTCCCATGCTAGTTGAATCAGTGGAATTGTTTAATACCATTAGATATTGATCCACCCCGATCGACGATGGATTCCAAATACTATAGAGAGGATTACATTAAAATTCTGCATCAAACATTTGTTGTTAACCACCTTACTAGTTGAATCAACGAACATTAGGGGAATTTTGAGGTAAAAAAAGGGCCTCATAACAAAAAATGTACCATCAAAATCAATTTTATAAGAACAAATCACATTCTAGAGGATGACATCATTCAACTCAAAATGGGCCTCCTAAAATGAATTAATAAAATAATAGTTAAAAATAATAAAATAATATTTATTAATTTTGGAGGAAGAAAAAAAAACTACTTTTTTGTTTGTATTTTTGACATATCTCCCCATGTTTTTACTCAAATTTCGATCGGGAGAGCTCCTTGGATGCGGAATTATATTCTGCATCCAACGAGTACCCACTCGGCGTACTTTTGATGGACCCCGCTACCCCCAAAACAAGAAATACCTGAAAAAAACAGAATGAACTTTTGACGGACTCCACTACCCCCAAAACAAGAAATACCTGAAAAAAACGGAATGATGATCATTCCGTTTTTTCCAGGTATTTCTTGTTTTGGGGGTAGAGGGGTCCATCAAAAGTATGCCGAGTGGGTACTCGTTGGATGCGGAATTTAATTCTGCATCCAACAAGCTCTCCCGATCGAAATTTGAGTAAAAATACGGGGAGATATGTCAAAAATACAAACAAAAAAAGTAGTTTTTTTTATGATACCTATCCCCAAATTTATATTAAAAAAGTGTTTAATACCTATAAGGTATTTCAAATTTAAATCAATTTCATTGAATAACACATGATGACATGGAATTTGAATAAAAGTTAAAAGGCCCATTTTGAGTTGAAATTTCCTCTAATGGATTCTTATTTGTCAAATTCTAAATGGTAAATAAAAACCCTTAGTTAACCATAACAATATTGTAATAGAAGTACTCATAATGAAAAAGTACTCCCAGATTACTTTTGAATTTAATATAAATGGATTAAAATACTCTCAAAGTACTTAGAAACAAAAGGTACTTTAATATTTCAATGTAAAATAAAGTATTAATAAAAAATTAAAAGATTATTCAAAATAATAATAAAAAAATATGCAATGACCGTTTAATACATTATATTAAATTTTAAAAATTAAACATTATTTCAAAGTAGGATACGTACTCTTTAAAACCCTAAAAAGTCAAAGGAATTGATTATGAAAAAAAAGAATTAGTTACGTCATATTGAATATATGGTGTAATAAAAATATTATATAAATAATTTATTTTATATTGATTAATAAATATATTTTATAAATAATTTTGATATTGATATTAGTAGATAATTAGTATATTTAAAATGATGATAAAATTTTATGTTTTATTTTTAATTAGTAAAATTAATAATTATATATATTTATATATATATATATATATATATATATAGTTTTTAAAACTTAAAATTATAAATTGTGTGAATATTGAATAAGGAAGTTATATTAAAAACAAGAGCCATGAGGTGGCAATGTCCTCGACATTGCCACGTGTTGTAGAAAGATCATCTAGAGTTGATTTTTAATTGGAAATACCTTGTGTCAGACCTTTAAAATTTAAAAAGTTGTAAATGATTGCTTTGTCAATTTCTCATATCCTCTCTTGTGGGTTTTCAATTGTAATAATATGCATGAGGAAATCCATTAAGTTGGGAAAATAAGTATTCCTTAACTCTAAATGAAAATTAAGGAATTTTACTATCAAACTAGAAAAAAAAACTAATGGAGTAGGATTTTCATCTAAGAGACAAACTTTGGTATATTTAACCTTAAGAAACTTTCATATATCTTTTTTTCTTTCATGTGAGTTAGCAAGATATGAAGAATTGTAGTGTTACAAGTATGGTGCTATTGAGACTTAATATATGCATATACATACCATTTTAAGATATTTTAATCCTTCAGTCCATTTTGAATGTATAGTATAAAAACCATGAGAATTTCTAATTTGTTTAATAATACCAATTTTCTTCTCTAATTTTATTTTAACAATACCAATTTTCTTATATATAGTAGGAGAAATGTTGAAGTGACGTTCTCAAGACAACAAAAACTATTTTATTCAACCATTTGATCTATAACTATTTGTTCAAGAACCTTTTCTAATTACCTTCTTACAATTATATACTCCAAACCACAAGTTTATCGTACCTTTTCTATATATACATAGAAGAAGCTTTCGTTTTGCTTCTACCTCTCTCTTGCATGAATGCACTTTATACAACCTTATACCCTCTTACTTACTAACAAATGCCACACATGTCCTTCGATAGGGACAAGGACAGATCCATTGCTACTTTGAAGCTACAAAATATCGTGATCCGGAAGGCTACATTAGAGGAAATTTCAACTCAAAATGGGCCTCCTAAAGAAAATTAATAAAATAATATTTATTAATTTTGGAGGAAGAAAAGAAAGAACTACTTTTTTGTTCATATTTTCGACATATCTCCCTGGGTTTTTACTAAAATTTCAATTGGGAGAGCTCGTTGGATGCAGAATTAAATTCCACATCCAACAAGTACCCACTCGACATACTTTTGATGAGCCTCGCTATCCCAAAAACAAGAAATACTGGAAAATGTGATATATCATCATCACATTTTTTCAGGTATTTCTTATTTTTTGGGTAGCGGGTCCCATCAAAATTATGGCAAGTGGGTACTTGTTGGATGCAAGAATTTAATTCCGCATCCAATGAGCTTTCTCGATCGAAATTTGAGTAAAAAAATAGGGAGATATGTCAAAAATACAAAGAAAAAAAGTAGTTTTTTTGTATTATACCTATCCCCAAATTTATATTAAAAATTTGTTTAAGAGGTGCTCCCTTTTTGAATTTTAAAGAGTTTTCATTGGATAATACATGATGACATGGAATTTGTATTATTTTTTGAAGGCCCATTTTAAATTGAAATTTCCTCTAATGCTTGCTAGGTTTGGGGGAAAAATTAGAACTATCTAATCAAAACCATAGCTTTGTCGATAGGGTACAAGTTATTGATTCCCCCCTAAGTGGGGGATATTGTTTTTACAACCATGTAGCCAAAACCAACTTAAATGGTTATTGACTGTAAGGCCCTAGTGATACCCTTGCCTCATCGCTATAATGAAGAATGAAGCGATAGAGAGAAATGAGCAATTATCTATTAAAATCTTTATCCTATCATAAGGCCTTTGATAATCCAAAAACTGGATGATATCCCATAGGCTCCAAAAACCCTCCCAATCACAAATTTTTTTTACCTAATTAATAATTAGGATTGATTTCACCCTTGAACACATGTCCAATAAACAATGTCCAATAACTTGAACACATGACCAATAAACAAACTCCGATGGCTTGTCAATCAGAATGTGTATTGAAATTTCTTCCCACACGAATAAATGTTGAATGTATTCATAATTTCACACTTTGTTTCTACATAGACACTAATTGGCTGACTCAAACTGCATAAAAAAATCCTCTTTTAATTTTGTTTTCATTTTTTTGTTGATTTGGAAGATATGTAAACAAGAGTAACTTCCCAAAATGGTCATCTTACATGTGTTAGAATATTTAATTTTCAAGAGTATGATAAATAAAATATTACTCACTTGAATTGTACTTCATACATTCTAGAACAATCGATCCAATATCAACCAAATATCTCAAACTTGAAAACCTAACAAGTATTTCAGTGAGAAACTCAAAGACAAAAAATGAACATGTTGAAATCATGATGTAAATAACACTCTTCCACAAGAATCAATACATAGGAAATAACCTTCAACATGTTGGGATCATGATGTAAATAGAAATCTTCCACAAGAATCAATACATAGGAAATAACCTTTAACATGTTGGGATCATGATGTAAATAACACTCTGCCACAAGAATCAATACATAGGAAATAACCTTCAAAACTTATTTTTAATGTTTCAACAAACTAAGTGCTAATAATGTTGAACACTTTATTCCCTCTAAATTTGGAGATGGAATACCTCATGATTCATAGAATCATTGAACTTCAAATTCTTCACAAAGCACTCATTTTAGAATGAAAATCCTGGAGATAACATACTTATTAAGTTCTTCGTTTCTTTATAGCCATTGGTATACTGAAAAAAAATGAGTTTTAACAGTTTTATAGAAATGCATTTAATCAAAGGTAAATTATGCAGGTAAAACGATCAGAGTTGTTGAGTTTGACCCAACTATTCCAATTTACAACACATTTTTTAATTATTGATATGCTTACATCTCATAATTTCCCAATTTTAGAGTCTAGGTAATGAATTTTTTTTTTATTAGAAAGCATAGCCTACATTAAATAATTAAATAATAAATGTATGCAGGGATTTTTTTAGGTTTCTTGAAATGAATGAAAAAGGCATGAAAAGAAAAACTGAAGATGTGGGGGTAGGTGCATATAGATGACAAGTTTCAAGCCCAAATACTCTACTGAGAACACGTACATGGCTCTCCACAAATTCACCTTGTTGTCGCACAGGTGGTAGGAAACGTGTTGACCCATTTAATTCCTTTTATTTACATGCCTTTAGACACATCTGATAGAAACCGTTATAGCTGATTTTATCACACATGGTAAATCACACTTTTATGGCCTTCCCTGTCCCTATGGAGACTCCTTAGACCCCATGGACTAGTTTTGTTCCTTTGATGTTTCCCAGATCATCCCTAAAAACATGCAAAAATTTCCATACGCAACTTTTAGACCCTTTCTCGCATATATACGCGGGTTTGACCCCTAAAACCACGTACATCGGGATGTGTGCAAAAGGCCAAATTCTTTTGGAGTTTTCCATGATGTGGATCCAACTCACTTGTCTCCTGGCGTTCCCTATACCTTGAGATCACTCAGATTCGAGCTTTCATTACCCCATTGATGAGCTATATAAGGAACCCTTTGGATACATTGAAGGCATATGAGGAATTGAGAGCAAGAGAACAATAGTCCATTGTTACCGAAACTTGTGCTTGAGTCTGCATCCCCCTTTGTCCCTTGGAGCACTTTTGTGTTCTTCCAAAGATTACCTTTTGCTTATGAGATTGTTATCGAGTGATGGAGGATTGAAGTGGTGGAGGCCCAAGTGGGGGACTCGATTTCTCCAATTCGCTGATGTGCTGACAGAGGTTGTATTCATTGTAATCTCTGATTTTATATCAATAGAAATATCTTTTCCTGTGCAATAATATGTGTTTGAATGAATATTTTATCCATGGATGATTTCAAATGCTTATATGTTATTGATTATATATGCTAGAGTAGAGCTAACACAATTATATATAGTATGATTTTATTGTTTATTGAATGTTGAGGACACAATTTATCAATTCAACCTGAAGTTGGAAATCTCAGCGAGGATCTACACCAACCGTTCAGAATAAGGTACGAATCGAGATCCTTTAGTGTTAGTTGTTTGGTTTCTCTTGCATATAGGAAGGGATTGATTTTTGGAGTTAAGATGTTTGTTGTCGTACCCCAAGCCATAGCAATTTCTCTCTCTAACAGACACCTATGATACATTTGAACCATTTCACTCCTAATTCAACTATGAATTTTGCCTTTAGACACCTCTAATACATTCGCCAGTTCACTCCGAATTCAACTGTGAATTTTGTTGATAGGAAAGCAAGAAAGGAAGAAATATTTGGGAGTATTCTTCTTCAATGGCATATTCAACAGATCCCCTAGTCGTAGGAAGAGTGATAGGGGATGTTATTGATATGTTCATGCCTTCTATGGACATGGCGGTTTACTATGGATCCAAGCAGGTCACGAATGGCTGTGAAATCAATCCCTTTGCAACTGTGGAGTGCCCAAATATGCAAATAGCAAGCCCTCCCAAATGTACAAATAGCAAGCCAACACTTCGACGGCAGTCTCTATAATCTAGTACCCATTTTATGAATAATTAATTCCACCACCCCTCAGCTTTTATTTCATAGAATGAATATATAGTTTTTTATCTTTATCAGCTTTCAAACATGGTTTTTCTTCTCTAAATGCATGCATTTACATTGATCAGGTAATGGAATACCCAGATGTTCCTAAACCTAGTGAACAAAACATGCGAGAATGGTTTCACTGGTGTAATTCTTTCGCTCCCTTCTCGTCTCTTTAATTTATACACAAAATACACAAAAAGGGATCCTGTAATGAGAAATATTGTAAGGTACAGATCATGTAATGAGAAAGATTGTAAGTTAGAGATCCTAGGGTTCATATATATCTCTAGTTTTAGTTTTCTTGAATTTGATATATCAGTCATTTGTTTTGAGTTTTCTTGAATTTGATATATCGGCCATTTGCGTTAAGCCATACATGCATGCTTAAGCTTCACAACCTCTGAAATATCTTTAAATTCTTAACTGCAACCAATGAAATGCATATTAGACTAGATGTACGCAAGTTTTTTACCTTGGCATTTATTCAAAAACAACCATCCCTTAGAAAAAAACAAAAAACCCAACATAAAAATAAGTTTTAACTGAGTTATAATAGATTATTTGCCTCAAAATTGTTGTAAACAAGGACCTGATTGCCCATTATTCTTCTCTATTGTGTGCATCCACTTACAATTTCTATGCATGATGCAAGGCCAAACTAGACGCCTATCAAAGTTGCCCGCGGGGACTGCACAACTTCTTCCATCGTGCCAATAAATGAAGTGACTGACTGCTTCACTTGCTAGCCTTGCTTCCCTCTTCTTAGTCTGCAAGTAAAAAGAAAGCAAGCAACTGGTCTTCCTTGTCCTTCTAAGTTTGTGCTTAAAAAGCAAGCAACCAAACAACGAAGCTAGCAGAACAAAAGAAGAAAATGAAGATTGTGTGTAAGAAACATGAGAGCTTAAGCAAGCAACCAAACAACGAAGCCAATCATGGAACAAAAGAAGAAAATGAATATTGTGTGGGAGATACAGGAGAGATTCTAAGTCTATGCTTGAAAAGCAAGCAACCAAAAAATGAAGCCAGCAGCAGAACATAAGAAGAATATCAAGATTGTGTGCAGGATACAGGAGAGCTTCTAAGTCTATGCTTTAAAATAAAGCAACCAAACAACGAATCCAACAGCAGAACAAAAGAAGAAAATGAAGATTGTGTGTGAGAAACAAGACAATTTGTGGTAATAATGAGTACTTCATCATCATGCCACTCCCTCGTATATAAACTCGAGCATTGAATGGAATTCCATTGAAAATAAATGGTTGCGTGGAAGTTGACATGTGTGTGACTTGAATGGAATTGCCTTGTATCAGAGGCTAGGACAAGCTCTGCCAAGAACTGCCAAGTGGTGCTCGGCATCGAAGAAAAATTAAATGACAGCTTACCTAAGCCCATCGCCAATGCTTGGGATAGGATTCCAAGGCGTGACATCAGGACTTCCCTAGCCAATACGTTATTTCCAAAAAAACAAAACAAAAAAAATGGATTAACATTACACTTACAAATGTTTGCAAAATAAAATCACAAAAAAAATAATACAGTGACAACAAATATAAATGTCCCCCGTCGGGGAAATAAAAATAATATAATTTATTTTATTATATAAGTCCATTATTTAAAGTACACCAAGTAATTTATTTATTCAAAAGTACTCTCACTTTTGGTCACATCAAGTATAATTTTATTGACTTTATTTTTAGACATCTTTTCAATTTAACTTAACAATAGTTACATTGGTTGTAGTGTAAGAGGTAACTTATAAATATACCTTCCCCAAATAATGCCTAACTCATAATATTTTATTTATATCTCTTATAGGGCCCATTTTAGACTTTCCTCATATCGATGATGGACTTCAAACAAAGTGAAGCAGATTTGATAGAAATTATGCATCCATATGATGTTGCTAAACACCTCACTAATTGAATCAACGGAATTATTGCTAATCATCAGATTAAGGTCAACAGTGGAATTCAAATAAGATAAGGCGGATTTCATTAAAATTTCACGCACAAGAGGATTTTGTTTTTCTGCGCTAGTTCTCCCAGTGGAATCATCGACCAGAGTTGATTTGGTTCCACGACCAACCTCTGTTGTCGATCATAATGGATCTTTTCCAATATCACTTATGATTTCACAAGCCCAACCATTATTTATCTTCCTCACTCGTTGCTCAGCGAAATTAATTTACGTCGTTGATCTGGAGCCCCTTCATATCTCCACCACATGATCCATAATCATATGCATGAGGATTATCAATTTATCAAATTCACAACTCTAACTTGCGAAATTCAACCACAATCATGGATTTTCTCTTACCATGATATCAACCATCAATACCTGCACATACTTAGACCTACTAGTTCATCATCGATCCTTATAGTGATCGATCAATTATCATTCATACTTCTCTCTATAGTGTCAATTGATCAGAGAATCGATCAATCGATATCTGTCTTCTTTTTCTCTTAGAATCCCTACATTCTTATCTCCTTAGGCCTGATACATATTTGATTGGCTTGCTACATATTTGATTGATCAACCATGCTTCTGGTTATCCCTTTGTTATTACTGAACTCCTTTGACATCAATGACAATACTCAACATCCACATCATCACTTCCTTTGACATTAACAAGATTCTTTGACATCAATGACAACTAAACTCAACAACTTGTTTTTGACTCAAGGATTCTACATAATCCTTTTGGATTAGTGTGAGCAGAGATTGCTTGTCGGCGATATTGCACAATTATATTTTTAATAATACGAAGACAGCTTTCTCATCCATATCTTCTTGGTATTTTCATTTTTTGCACTTTCATTATTCTTATGAGACTCATTCCCTTTCAAAACATTATGGCGCACATCTATTCTTTGCTATCGAGTTAGATAATTATCAATAGATTTTTTCCAACCTGATTTCCTTTGTTTTTTCTTTCTCAAAAAAAACTTGGAGGACTTATGGCCATACTTATCACACACATAATATTTTATAGAGTGAAAATACCTCGCTATATGTATAACAAAATTAAATCTCCAACATCGTATTATATTATTTCATTTTTGATATTTCACATGCCTGGTTATTTCATTCCTTGAGAGAAGTTCCCGTTTTTTTATGAAAATTTACCTATGGTTGAGGTCAGGTCGATATTTGTTGCAAATGTCTCTATTGACTTCCACAAAACCAATACTTTTCTTATCATATGGAGACCATTGCTGACTTAGTATTTCCTCTAGGATAACTGATCTATTGTTGACCTTGTGTTGAGTTTCTGTGTCAATACTTATGTCAACCTTTCCCTGAATTGCATCTGATTCTTTTAGCTCAAATTGTTTCTGCAACAGCTAATTTACCATTTCTGACTCAATTTAGGAATTTTCAAGAAGACATTGATTTAATTCTAATTCCCTGATTTTTACTTTTGCACATTGCATTCTTATTCTTTTATTTTCAAATGATCCTTCAAATCTTCATACATATCTCTCTTCTAATTGATCCATTTTTTTGCTTCTTCAAGTTTCTCCTTCAACGCTTTATTTTCTTTTCGTCACTTCTTCAATTCATCCAAGTAACTAATTAAGTTTCATTCCCAATCAAAACCAGGACAATATTCATCTTCAAACTTTCGACTTCCTTGAGAGAGACAATATTTGTCAGGGTTTGACACAATTTCTGTGACTTCATCCATAGATTTTTGCTATCAACAACTGTATCTATCTTTAAAAGTTTTTTCAATCCTCTTGAATTTTTATTTTCCTCGAATTTTGTATATGGTAGATAAATTATTTTGTACATCCATTCCTTATCTACTTTGGATATCATTGCAGAAGTTATTTTGGTTGACGATTTCCCTTCTGATGATTTCTCATCCCAAATAAGGGCCATAAATAATACATCTCTTGGATTGTCACTTTCTTCTTCGTCTGAAGAGTTGTTATCTTCAATGTATAATATTTGCTTTTGTTTCTCGAATTTTCTCTTTTTCATGTCCTTGTTTCGTTGATGCTTGTCTTTTCGTTCTTCATGCTCTGAATTTTCCTCACTTTTGCTTTGCTATTTTCTTCATATGTGCATTTGGATGCAAAATGTCCAATTATTCGACATCTAAAACACTTAAAAGATAGTTTTCCTTGGTACTTACCTTTTCCTCTCTTTGATCTTCTTATGAAGTTGGAATCTTCTTCATCTGAAGGGTCAACTGTATTTTTGTATTCATTTATGCTAGATTTAGGATTTCTTGTTTCTTTGAACATAGCTACCTTTCTAGATCCATTGTGAGGTTCAGTTATCATTTCATATGTTGTAAGTATTCCATATAATTCATCCTTGTCTAGATCGTCCATATCACTTACATCTTTAAGAACTGATTCTTTTGGATTGAAACCTATGGGAAGAGTCCTGATGAACTTTTTCACAACAATCTTCTCTTTAACATTAGCCTTGATCTCTGTTGTGGATTTCACTATCTGCTCTACTCTCAGAAAGTATGAGGTTATGTTTTTTCTTCCTTCATTTTGAGGGTTTCAAACTGTGTAGGTAACGTTTGGATATTGGCCTTTCTCACATTGTCATATTCTTCATAGATACTTCATAATTTATCCCATACTTCCTTTGCGGTGGTGCATTACATTACCTTAGTAAATGAAACATCTACTAATCCACATAAAATGGCATTATTCACTCTTGCATTCCATTCATATTGTTTTCTATTCTATGGATCAACAGTTATTGTTCAAGGGGTTGTGATCTCACAATTCTCTTCTCGCTCATCATCGTTCTTTGCTAACTAGTATGTTACTTTTGGAAATTTATATATGTCTTCTACTATTTTCAACACATCTATGCCAAGTGAGTGCACATAGATCTCCATTCGAATTTTCCACAAAGTATTTTGAGAAGTCAAATCTTGGAGCTCTATTAGTAGAAAAACCTTCTTGATTATCCATATCTGTGTTGGAGCTTCCTTCCAGATGTTAGTCTGTTTACTTAATACAACTTCTATGTTACGAGTTGTTTGTATTAAGTTATTACTTAGAGGGGCGTGAAATAGTAATTGCACATATATGTACAAATTATGAAGAATCTCATATTTATAATAATCATAGAAATAAACATATTGATGCACAAATGTTTGAGAACAAATGTATATCTATAGGTATCAATATGAAGCATTACATCAATGGGGCATTATACTCTCCAAACATGAGCACCCACTCACTTAAGTTGTTAACTTGTTCTCAAGTACATATTGCTGTCTATTGGCACCAACCTATAACAACTTCTATCTATGTAAGCTTCAACTCATGATCTCCAGCAATTGACCTGAACAAATATCAATATGGTTGCACAAACAACGACTTGGAGCTTCAAGCTTTGATATGCGAAATAACTACACTCTCCTGGTGTGGAAGTTACAACTTCCTTTTGTTTTATAACACCCACTAAAAGGAGATTGTGATCCCCTGAATTTTATATACACCCATGAAAAGGATGTTGTTGTACCCTGATTGAATTTTCTAGAACCTACTAGAATGGGTTTCTAACCCCCTACTCCCTGCCTTATTTGACCTTCCTGATATAAAATATCATTGTTTGTAAAACAGAGAAATATTTTTCCGTCAAGTTCCACAACTGCTGAATTCTTCTAATTGGTGTCTATGTATATGCATCTGCATCTACATATATGCATGAGTAATTTTCCCAAAATATCATAAAATAATTTTGATCGGCATCTTCCTCCTCAAATTACGCAATTGCCGCAATCATTGATATGCATCTTTCTCTCTGTATCAGACAGTAGCCCAAAAATACAAACATATTGTGATATGCATCTGAGTGTCTATATTTGTGTCAAACCATTCTTCAAAATATGATGTGCGGAGATAACTGTGGTCTACGTCTTCACAACTAAGCTCCATTATGATTTTATTAAAGACTTTCAACAAAGTTACACTTACGTTTCACACATCCAAATTTTTGGTATCCTATGAACCAGTGGTGCTCATATCACACTATGGATCCACTAGAAAATATATATTCAGCTATGATTACCAAGCCATTTTGATACCCCCCCCCCCAAAAAAAAAAAAAAAAAACTATGTATCTTGTCAGACATTTAGATCTTTATATCCACAAGCTTACTTCACCACATCCATCTCTTGATTATTTATAATCTTCTTGACTCAAGAAATGTGTCCACTTGGTGAAGTCTATTTAATTCAGATATCATGCCACTGTATTGCATCTTCGACAAGATAATGTTTGTGTCGGTGTGCCACTTTTTCAATTTATATTAGTAGTTTAAGACACACAAATAATAATACACTTGTGGGACTTTCACCCACGCAATTTTTCTTAAATCCCAGGTCTCATACTTATGGTTATTTACAATTATTCTTTTGTGTCCATCAATATGTGTGTAATTGAGACTAATGTAATGATGTTCCTTTAACCTCTTCATCTTTGACATATTTTCATCCATCATTTCCATCTACCATATATTCAACATGCTCATCTCTGATCTTTGTCACCTTATGTTCATCTTGTTTGTCTTTGATCTTTGACAGTTTGTATTCAACTTCTTCATATTTGACCTTTGACATCAAAGACAATAGAACATATATTTAACAGGGGGCATTAAGGGGTTAGGGGTAGAGACATAAGGGGGTGTTAGGAGAATTGGGAAAAGTGGAGCGGTGTAGAAAGAGAGTGAGATAAGCGGTTGGGAAGGGTTAGGGAGAGGACGGGGGAGAAAGAGAGAGAAGAAGGGGGTTAGTGGTAGGGGGACACATAGCGATGTGTGTGTGTGTGTGTGTGTTTTTGTGAGAGATAGAGAGAGAGAGAGGAAGGAATTTAGTGGTAGGGGGAGGCATATGGACTTGTATATTGTGTGTGTGTGAGTGATAGTGAGAGAGAGAGAGGGAATTAATGGGGTGGTGGTGTGTTCGGGTCTTGGGGGTGAGAAATATTTGTTGGGGTTTGGTGTAGGTGGAGGAGTATGGGAGTTAGGGAGAGAAAAAGAGTGGGTTGGTAAGAGTTAGGGGGAAGAGGGGAGAGATATAGAAACAAAGAGGAAGGGGTGGGTTCGATTTAGGAAGAGGAATAGGGTCAAGGTCAGAGAGAGATAGAGAGAGCATGGGTAGTTTTAGGGGATTGTGGGAGATTTAGAGAGGTCTGGGAGTTGTGGGTAGGTGGAGGAGTATAGGAGAGAGAGAATCGGAGTGGTTGAGAGGGTTTGGACTTGGCTTGGTGATGATAAAAAATCAAACGTTAAAAATATTTGGATAGGTAGGTATATAGAATGAACATATTTCATGAAGAAAGGGGGAGATAAAGGAATAGAGGAGTAGAGAGAGAGAGAGAGAGAGAGAGATCGATGGGGTTGGGATTTTTTGGAGGATTAGGGGGATTATAGAAAAAGTGAGGGGGTTAGGGTAGGTGGAGGAGTATGCGAGAGAGAGAGAGAGGTAGTGGTGTTTTAGTGTAATGCCCCATGATTTAATATTTTTGAATTCTGTTGGAAAATACTTTGATTATTGTTTATTATTTTATTATTCCTTGAAAGGAGGTCAATAAAAAAAAAAAATTGTAATAAAACATTCCTTATTAATAAAAAAATGCTGAAAAAGAACACAAGTGGAAATAGCTGTTGAAAGAGTGTTTGCTGACCCACAAGAGGAAAATTTCAAGTGGCAAAGACCACTGAGTGAGAACTCAAGATGAAGGAGGCATCATCCCCAAAAATCAGGTCTGCACTCCTAGTTGAGTTGCTAAAGAGCAGGAGGCTCATAAAAGACCAAGGCCTAGAGAAAATATTGTTTAATAGTATGTTCATGAGTAGCAGGAGGCTACCATTGGATGGGGATTAACATATGTGTAATGAAAGAGATGGAGCATTAAGATATTTTTCTCTTGTGGTTCAAAGAACAGGCTCGGGGGTTCTGGAGGAAGTAAATTGGATGCTCTTGGATTTGGTTGGGAGGAACAACTTCTCCACTTGTGTTTTCCCAATGTTGGTGACAGGTTCCTACTCCGTTTTCCTTGAATGATTTAGATGCAATATAATGTATATGTGAAATGTTAAATTGCAATTATATTTTTAGACTGTATTGTTTTATGCATTCTGTAGAACCATTATCTAGTTTCATTCTAGCCTATGTACAATGTTAAATTGTTTTGAACATATTCCAGATTGGGCATGCATACCCGTGTCAATTATGGTTTGTAAGGAACTGTTGTAGAAAATATTTAATTCTGAGTTGAATTACCTAGGTCTGACTATCTTCGACCTGTTACATTGGAGTAATTTAGAATTTAAGAATATACATCTATTGGATTGAACCCTCTATTTTAGATGAAATTGGATGTTCCTACTCTGTACTTCCTATATATATATATTTGATTATGTAATTTTTCCTTAATTCTGCATTATGATTTTAGGTTACTGAATGATTTTGAAATTCTTGATTATAGTTTAGATCTGAGTTATTTTCAGTATGGAGGTTGAAACTATTTTCGCATAGAGAAAAACCGTATTTTTAACTCTACAAAGCCTATAATTAATTTAGCACAAACGGTTAAATGTTCTCAAATCATGATCATTCGACGAAAGCAAGGTATGGTTGCAAACAATAGGATAATTTTCCATATTGAAATAATTTATGGCGAGTTAAACCCCAATTCAACCAGAAAATCATTGAATCCACAAAGTTAAACATTGATCCTCAAATGATAGAAAATCAAAAGCCCAGATCTAATTCACATCAAATCAAATCCATGGCCAGGAATTAAGCCTCAAGGATCAACGGTGCGGAAGATAGATGCAGAATGTGAAAGCATAAGGTCACAGATTAAGTAAATGAAGCTTGAAGTTCCCGATATCCGATCTCTGCATCAAATAAATTGACGGTCGAGATCTGATATGTAGTGCAGATCGACGACTAAGGTTAGTTGCGATGTTTCAATGGAAATCCATACACAAATTTAGATCAATGGTCAGGATTAAAGATTTAAAAGAGATCCATGGTAAAGGTTTTTTTTCACAAGGATCAATGGTGCGGAAAGCAGAAATTCCAAGTATTGTTTGATGAAGTTTCTGACTTTCGAGTTCCACAACGGAAGGAGGAAAATGGAACTCAGAAAGATGAAAGTCTAAGTGATTATTTTATCATGTTTCTGACTTTCGGGTTCTGCAGTGGAAGCCGAAAAGTGGAATTTGGAAAGCAGAAAGTTCAAGCGATCCTATTATGAACTTTCTGACTTCCAAGGTCTGCAAAAGAAGGAGAAAAGCAGAAGCCAAAAAGAAGAAAGTTCAAGTGGGCAATTTATGAAGTTTCTAACTTTCGACGTCCACAGCAGAAGGCAAAAAGAATAAGGAGAAAAGAAGAAATTCCAAGTGTTTGTTTTATGAAGGTTCCAACTTTCAATGTTTGCAGCAGAAGGAAGAGAGCGTAAGGCGAAAAGATGAAATTCCTAGTGATTGTTTTATGAAGTTTTTGACTTTTGAGGTCTGCAGTGGAAGGAGGAAATTCAAAATACCAAGTGATCGTTTATGAAGGTTCTAATTTCGAGTTCCGACTATAAGGTGGAAGGTGAAAAAGGATTTCGAAGTGTCAACTTGTGGTGTTCCAATTTTCGAGTTCCACCCGAAAGGTGGAGAAGTATTTTGAAGGTATCAAGTCATGGTGTTTTGATTTCCAAGTTCCTCTCGGAAGCAACAAGGTGGAAAAAGGCTTGTTGAAGGTATCAATTGGCGAGGTTTTGATTTTTGAGTTCCACCTGAAAGGAAAAAGCCAAAAAATGGCCATTTTAAAGGTATCAACTGTTGGTTCTTTGATTTCCAAGTTCTTCCTGAAAGGTGAAAGGTGGAAAGGTATTTTTAGTGCAGAAATGACTATTTTAATTGCATAGTGGTTTTATCAATAGTGAAATGACTGATATAGTGGTCACTTATCTCGAAAATGAATGTACAAGGATGATTTTGACCGTTATTTATGGAAATGGTGTCTTTTATTTGTTTTCTATCATAATAGTTAGGTATTTTGATTAATGTGTCACGAGATATATGGATATAGTTTTCTTTTTATATTTGATTTTCGAGGTTTGTTACATATGGTATCAAAGCATGGTTTCAGCACTAGGCCTGAATAGGCTCAACACAAAACTGCTACATAAAACAACAAACTAACTCATGTTTATTTTTGTCTTGAAAATTCTCTTACACAGTAAAGAGAAGTATAAATATTTTTGTAGGAAACATGGAAGATGAGGGAATGTCTACAAAAGAGGAACCTCATCCGGAGCAACCTTTAAATGAAAAGGGTAATCTAAGGGATGGAGAGTATTCGTTAGATCTAAATGAAATTTAGGACAATAAGTCCAAATTAAAAAGGACTGTGAATGACCTAAGATCTAAATTAAGAAAGGTTAAGGAGGATAATGAGCGAATTCTGAACACTCAAGAAGAACTAAACACTATCTTGTTAGCAAAAATCCATAATGAAGAAAAAGAAAAAAATAAGGATTTTAATCAGGAACTTCCTAAAATTGCCTCATACCATAAACATAAGGGTAGGAATCTGTAATTTTCCAACCATAACTATGACACTTCAAGTGAAGAGTTAGTTAAACATCATAGAAAAACTCAAGAGTCAAGCAAAAGAAGTGACGAAAATAAAAAGAAGAAAAAGTACAGACCCTATGAGGAAATCTCTGTGGAGTTCAACAAAAAAAAACCACCCATGTTTAGTGGGGAATTTGAGAAGGGGGAGGAGGCAGAGACCTGGATGTCCAGTATGAAAAAATAATTCATATATATAATTACTCAGATGAGTTAAAAGAAAAAATGGCCATTTATAATCTAATTAGAAAGGCAGATATTAGGTGGCAAGATATAAAGAAAGTTAAGGGTATAAAACAAAGATATGTCAATTGGAAAACATTTGAGAAGTTTTTTAAAAGAAAATATTTATCTAAATAGTATTATGAATACAAATACAAGGAGTTTTACGAACTAAGGTTAGGGGCCATGACAATGAAAGAACTCTGTAGTAAGTTCTTAAGCTTACTTCGTTGTATCCCATACATAGTTGATGAGAATCCAAAGATACAACGTTTAGTATATGATTTGTACTTAATAATCTCATCAATTAATTATATAGCTATGAATTTCTACAGAGTAAGCTTAATAACTTACTACAGAGTTCTTATCATCTCACATCCCATATCCCATATCCCATACGAGAGAGAGAGAGAGAGAGAGAGAGAGAGAGAGAGAGAGAGATGAACTTAGAATGATATACTGATATTGTAGAATTTCAAACACCAGGAAACACCTATCTGTCCACCAATTTATAAAAGGCTAGAAGGTGCACCAATATATGCAAATGTGATTTTTTATCACTAGAGGGTGTGTTCCGGTTCTAGGTCAACAAACAAGGTCATTGATTCTTATTTTGAAATTTGAACTTGGAGCTCCTACCTGGTTTCTATTTAAACACATCCTATAATACTCAAACATCCCATCTATGTGATTGAAAATATTAGATTACTGGTCTCATACATTAACAATGAAAGTAATTAAACAATCTCTAGTGATGTAGCTAATAAAAGACACGGGGGCTCTCTACTCTACTATGGGTCAAGCATTATCTTTCTATGTTTGAGCTTTGTTATAGTTAGGTTTTCCATGTTGTTTTTATAAAGTATCTATAATATGGACTTGTGAGTTACATAAGTGACCAAAGGGAAGGGCATCGGTTGATAATGTAGCAGGTTATCTATCTCTCTACTGACATTGTATTTTTAGCCCCAAATCAAAATCACAAATTGAATTTATGATGTGTATTTTCAACTTGAATTCATTTTGTTAAAAATAAATTCATAAATAAGAAATTTTAAATATGTGTATGTATTTTCAACTTAGATTATTTGCTAAAAATCTTGTTAAAATTCCAATATTAAATCAAAGGTAACCGAACCTAAAAAGTTGAAGCAATTATTTTCATCTTGAATGGTTGGCCATGGTTGGTTTTGTTAAAAATACTATTAAAGAAAAGGTTCCTAAACCTATAAAGATGACACAATTATTTGTTGGAAGGAACTAATTACTTCATAAAACAAGAATATAGAAAACAAAAATATTCTGATCATTTCTTTTCAATTGCATTAAGTAATTGTGTTTAAAAAGTTCATATGATCGACACTTTATATTGTTAATTTTGTATGTTGGCTTTTTTCTAAAGGTCCTTATCCTTATAATATATAGTGATATTATTTAGTTAGTGTAAATTCCTATTTTGATGAAGAAAAATTGCAAAATAATATTTATTTTCATTTTGAATGGTTAGCCCTGGTTGGTTTTGTTAAAACTACTATTAAAAAAAAGTTCCTAAAACTATAAAAATGACACAATTATTTGTTGAAAGGAACTAATTACTTCATAAAACAAGAATATAGAAAACAATAATATTCTTATGATTTCCTTTCAATTGCATTAAGTGATTGTGTTTAAAAGTTAATATGATCGACACTTTATATTGTTAATTTTGTATATTGGTTCTTTTCTCAAGGTCCTTATCCTTATAATATATAGTGATATTATTTAGTTAGTGTAGATTCCTACTTTGATGAAAAAAAATTGCAAAATAATATTTGATTGACACCTTTTAATACTTAATGCGACTTGGTCATTATAGTTTTAATATCTTTTTGTTCCTTGAGCTCATATACGTTATGAATCATACAGTGGTCATGGAATACAAGCTATTTTATCCCTATTTGTTCACAAAGATCATGTTGTATAAGGTAACAAAGATTGTTCCATGTGCACCTACCATAGAAAATGATGTAAGGCACCTTGACAAATATGGTTTGATGGAATGCAGTTTTTATAGTAATTCCATGGGGAAATGTATATAAATCATTGTATTGATTTTGAGGCTTTTATGTGTTCTTTGTTTTTAAAAAAAATTGTATTGTTTGTGTCATTTACAATTTGTTTGTATGAGCTTATGCAATCTTTAGTTTCTAGATATATATTTGGCTGTTTTTAAATTTCTTATGCAAAATTTTATTTAAGTTTCATTAAATTTTATTTAAAGTTGAAAGTGTATATAAATTGTAAAAAAATGTTTTACATTTTCTCATTTTTACTCAAAAGTCCAAGGCTTTGGCTTTTTATATATTATTAAATTAAAATGTTATAAACCATAAAAAGTAAAAAGTAAAAATATAATAACACAAATCAAGATTAGTTTGAGATAGTCAAAATAGTTGGCATTGGAATACCTCTCTATAACTTTGATATTGAGTATTTGTTAATTTACAAGATTTCTACTTGTTCGGTATCCCATTATCAATGGAGAGGAAAGAAGCATTCTACAATAAATATTTTATGTATTGTTTTGTATAATAATCCTTTCCTTTTTTTTTAATTTTCTATGTATAAAATTTTCAGCAATCAAAAATAAATCTTAAATTATTAATATAATATTTAATTACTTTTTAATATTTAAATAGATATTATTAAAAAAATCAAAATACAATATAACTTCTAATTAAAATTTGAAAAAAACACAAGTGTGTATGTATATATATAGTTTTAATCATAATTACCAATTAAAAAATAATAAATAAAATAAAAAGAAACACACGCATACACATATATAATTTTAATCATAATTACGAAGTAAAAAATATTAAATACAAAGTTATATATAATTTCAATTATGTATTTGAATTCGGTATATATTATAAATCTCATATCCTCTTCGACTAATAAATTTTTTTGGGGAGCCTACTCCACGATTCAAAGCTTCGGTAACTAAAGAAGGTGTTACCTCAAAATTTCTTGCGGAACGATGGTCTAATTCTTAAAAAAAAAATTGCTCTCATTTATTTTATATAAAAAGTAATCATTGAGCTTTAAATTTAGTATAAAGCAGTCATTGAACTTGAAATTTAGTAAATTGGTAGTGCATCACCAAACGTTATCTTTGGATATATGAGAACACAACATCCTAACCTAACCTAACCTAACTAGAGCATTCAAACCAAGGAATGGGAGTATGAGGTCGGCATAGGAAGAAGAAGAGGATCAGCGCTGCTAGGGTTTGAAAGATTGTTTCAGGAGTTTCCTACTAAGTGGTCCTCCTGCGCTACCTGGCCTCTATGGCCCCTTGGGCGCAGGAGCAGGAAGGCTCCTCGGGTGTCAGGGCATCCCCGGGAGTTCTGTAGATGGAAGAAGGGTCTTCAAGGCCCGGCGGGCCTGAAGGCGCGGGTCGTGGCGACAAAGACCAGCAAGAGAGTTACTCTACTAGCCGCAAGTCCGGAACGGGAGGCTGCCTTCCGAAAGCCCCCACCATCCCCATAGTTCATGTATGCTCTACGAAGATTAGGGGTACGATCGAGCTTTGGAAAGAAAAAACTATGATAGGTAAGTTTGTGGTGATATGGCCCAAGGAAAAGGATATGATTAAATGGATCAGCGGCGTCTGGAACCCTAAGGGCCACTATGATTTGCAGCTTGGCTCAAAGGGTTTCTTCACGATCATCTTTTTCAATCAGGAGGACCGCGATCGGATCCTGGAGGGTGGCCCTTACTTCCTTTTTCTGCTGGGCTATACCTCCGACCATGGAAGGAGCGTTTCAACGCTGAAACAGAGGACTTGACTGTGGCCCTAGTTTGGATCCGCCTTTTCTCTCTTCCTGGGGAATACTGGGATCCGGATACCTTGAGGGACATAGGGAATGCCTTGGGCGAGTTCATTAAGGTATCGAAGGAAACGAAAGCCCAGAGGTATACCTCCTTTGCCAAGATTTGTGCTTACCTGTATCTCTCCAAGGAATTGCCAGAAGCCATAAACCTAAGTTGGGAGGATGAAGAGTGGCTCCAACCCATTGACTATGAGAAAATACCTTTTAGATGTAGGCAATGCCATGAGTAAGGTCACTTGGGACGGAAGTGCCCACGGTTGGAGGTCAAGACAGCTCCATCTAACCCTAGCCAGGAAAAACCCTTGACAACGCAGGATGGCTTTACTCGGGTTAAGAATCGAAGAAGGAACAAGGCGTCAGGGCATTCTAAAGCCAAAAAAGACGCGTCGGCGCGGGAGTCTCGGTCTAGGAATGCTTTCGAGACCTTGGAAGGCTTGGAGGAGGAAGGCTCGCCAAAGGGGAAAGAATGTGATGCTCAGCTCACCAAAGCCCCAAACCCTTTGGAGGAGGTCAAAGCCCAGCAGATGGAGATAGTCGAGGAAGCTGACGATGAGGAAATGGAGTTAGGAGAACTAGATCTGGAAGCGGTAGAAGAAGAGTGTGGGAAGGGTTTTGTGTCCAGACGGCAAATTGAACTCCTTCAAGAAGCTATTATCAAGGCAGGGGCCCACTCGAACCTGGGGTTGACCTTGATCCCCTTACCGGGCATAAGCGGAAGCCTCCAGAGGAGGAACAACGCAGAGGAAGGATGTTGAACAAGCAACGCATTGCAGAGATAGGAGTTAAACTAATCGAATCAGGCCAGTATCCTATGATTAGGGCGGCCTTCTCTGAAGTGTCCAAAGTTTCCCAATGAAGGTAATCTCCTGGAATATCAGAGGGTGTGGTAACCCCAGGAAGTGGAAGACTATCGACAGAAATATTAAGCAGGAGAGCCCTGATATCCTCTTCATCCAGGAAACGAAATGCAGTTTTAAAGGTATGGATAAAATAAGCAGTAAAATCTGGAAAGGTAGCCTGGTGATGGCCCTAGATGCGTTGGGACAGTTTGGAGGTGTAGCAGTCCTATGGAATCCTCGGGTGGTGGAGCTCTCGAACTGGAGAGCCAATAAGTTTTCCCTTATAGCAGATTTCTGCCATCTTGTTACAGGGATGAAGGGAACTTTGGTAAACACCTATGGCCCTAGCAGCTTCTCTGAAAAGTAGGCCTTCCTCGACTTCCTGGAATGGGTCAACAGACAAGCGGAGGGAGCTAGATGGGTAATGGGAGGGGATTTCAACCTCATAGCCAACCTTGGGGAAAAGAGGGGAGGCCGAAGATCTTTGCATAGATATCAAGAGGCCTTTGGGGCCTTCCAGGCCAGCAGTTCCTTCATGGACCTGGAAACTAGTAACAGGTGGTACACTTGGAACAACAAGTGGGGGGGTGAACACCTGGTTGCTTCCCACCTCGACAGGTTTCTAGTCTTGGATCTCCTGCTTCAGGAAACGTGAGAAGTTATGACTGAGGTCCTCCCGACGGCTGGATCTGACCACTGGCCCATCTACCTTTGCTGGGATTGGTCATGCACCAAGATGGGGAAACCCTTTCGGTTTGAAAAATTCTGGATGGAGCATAAAGACTTCAAAGACCTTGTGCAGCAGTGGTGGCAGGAGCTAGTCCCCCCATCCGGCACAGCAATGTACTGCTTCCAACAGAGACTCAAATCTCTCAAATCTAGAATCCGTACCTGGAATAAGGAGGTGTTTGGTAACATTTTTGAGGACAAGAAAAGATTGGTTGCTGACCTGGATCAACTAAGTCAGAAAGGAATGACAGAAGCATGGGACGAGGATATGCAGAAGAAACAAAAGGATCTATGGGGGCAGTTGGAAGCCCGGGAAAAACAGGAAGGCATATACTGGAAACAAAAATCCAAAGTTAAATGGCTGCATGAAGGAGAGAAAAAAGCCAAGTTCTTCCATAATTCAGTCATTCAGGATAGACATTCCTTGAGGATTGTGAAACTTAAAAATATGGAAGGGGGTCGAATAGAGACACGCCAAGAAATTGAGGAGGAACTCAACCATTATTTCATAGATATCCTTAACGAAGACCTCCCATACAGGGAAAGAGATATAGCTCAAATTACAAGGTTGATTCCCCCCTCGGTCACCAGGGAAGACAACGAAATGCTGATCAAACCAGTATCTCTACAAGAACTGGAAGAGGCTATCAATCAGATGGCACTAGGAAAATCCCCGGGCCTGGATGGGTTCACCTCCAACTTATTTCACTAATTTTGGGATATGATTAAGGAGGAGGTGGTGGGAATTGTAGAGGAATCGAGGAATAAAAAAGGGGTGCTGAGAGATTTCAATGCCACGTTCCTCTCTCTCATCCCTAAGGAGTTGGGGGTTGATCGCCCGGATAAGTTCAGGCCTATAGCCTTATGCAATGTGATCTATAAAATCATCTCAAAAGTCATTGCCAACTTCCTGAAGCCTCTCCTCCCCTCTCTTATCTGCCCAGAGCAAGCAGGTTTTGTTGAGGGGTGCCAAATCCTGGATGGGGTCATCCTAGTTCAGGAAGTATTACATTCCTTGCAAAGCTCGAGACATCCTGGTATGCTGATTAAATTGGATATTTCAAAGGCTTACAACAAATTAAACTGGGACTACATACGCAGAATGCTGACTGCCTATGGTTTTTGTCAAGACTGGGTGGACTGGGTCATGGGGCTTATCTCCACCCCTTTCTTTAGAATTATTCTGAACGAAACTCCGACTAGTCCCTTTCAATCGTCCAAAGGTCTTAGGCAAGGAGATTTCCTCTCTCCCTTCCTCTTCATCCTTATGGCTGAGCATCTGAGCCAACTCCTGCAGTCTAAGGTGGATTGTGGTGAGCTTCGGGGCATTCGGTTGGTGGATTCTTTGGAGGCTCAAACCCATCAACAGTTTGTTGATGACACGATGCTAATGGTGTACCCTTTAGTCCAAGAAGCTCATAGCTTCAAATCTTGTCTAAACCATTTTTCCAATGCCTCTGGTCTTTCTATTAACCAAGCCAAATCCTAATTTTTTTTTCTCAATACAGCCCCAGCCACCCAGAGGAACATTCTCTGAATCCTCGGGTTTTCAAAAAGTTCTTTTCCCTCAAAATACCTAGGAGTTCCCCTGAGCCCACGTAGTTTGAACAGCACGTCATGGATGGAAATTATTAACAGGATGAAACAAAAGCTCAGTAGCTGGACCCTTAGACCTATGAATTTACCTTGTAGGCTGGTCCTAATCAAATCGGTCCTTCAAGTGGTGCCTATCTATCTATTCTCAGTCCTTTCGGCCCCGAAATCCGTTCTTCATTAGATCAAGCATATTCAACACATTTTCCTGTGGGGAGGCAGGGAGGATAAAGAAAAATTTTCCTTGGTTAGTTGGGATAGCATATGTCAACCAAAACTGAAGGGGGGATTGGGCCTAAGAGATCCAGAACTCATGGCCGAAGTCCAGGGGGATAAAGTTTGGTGGCGATGGGTCTCCCACTCTTCTGAACCTTGGGCGCGCTTATGGTGCTCAAAATATGGCTCCAATAGACCTCAACGACAGTTAATTCGCTTCAACAAGGAGCAACATGGCTCACCTATATGGAAAAATGCGAGAGGTGGAAGGAAGTTGGTCCAAAAGCACAGCTTCTGGGAGATCCAGGATGGAAGAAGTGCCAGGTTCTGGGAGGACTCATGGAACCAACTCCCTCATCTCAGCGACGACCCAAGATGGGCCCCAATTCAGGAATGGTATAGGATGGAGGGTCGTTATCTGGTTCACCATTTTTGGCAGGATCATCATCCTAATGAACAAAGGTAGTGGATCTTCTCGATCAAACCTGACCAAATCGAGGAGGATGATTGGAAGGCCTTCCAAGAGGAAATGCGAGGAAGGAGCATCAGACCCAGAGAGGGACATGATGTCTTGAGATGGGGGTATTTGGACAAAGGAGTTTTCAATATTAAAGAGGTGTACAACATCCGAATTAGGAATGATGCCGAGGTCAAGGAACTATGGAAAAAGATCTGGATGTTAAACTTATGGCCTAAGGTCACCACCTTTGCATGGCTGACGGTCAAAGGTCGCATTCTCATAGGTGAGAACCTCAGGAAGCACAGATTCCAGGGCCCTTTTTGATGTTGTTTATGCTTGTAGGCAGAGGAAATGATAAACCATCTCTTGGATAGCTGCCCATTTGTTGCAGCCATCTAGGACAAGGGGGCGGTAGGTTTCATAAGAAGCGATAGGAAAAGAGGCCAGCTGGCAAGAACCCTGGAGGAATGGAACCAAAAGACGTTCAAAAATAGAATCATCAGGATGATTTGGAATGCCTTACCCCGGATGATCATGTAGTGCATTTGGAAGGAGAGGAATGATCGTATCTTCTGGGACAATCACTCCAGCCCTGATGAGGTCTGGAAGTTGGTGCAGAAAAATTTGCTTTCCTCCATCAACAGCATGCAATGGCATGACAAAGATAAGCTAATACCTGCTGACGAGATACATGTCGAGGAATTCTGGGGTCTGGACAAACCTCAGTTGGATGGACTTCGCATACGTAATAGGATCCTGCAGCCGTCTAGCCTAAGGTACTGGTCTCCGCCTCCTCCCATGGTTTTCAAGTTTAATTTTGATGGTGCCTCCAGGGGAAACCCGGGCCAGGCAGGATTCGGTGGCCTGTGCAGAGACTATCTTGGCAGGATTTTTTTTTTTTTGTGGGTGCCATTGGCTGTGATTCCAACAACTCCGTAGAGCTTGAGGGGATGCTCCAAGGCTTGCACTGTTTGGTGCACAGTAACAACTTGCTGGCGATAATAGAAGGAGACTCCCAGATCCTGGTCTAGATGACTCGTTGGTTGGCGCACGATAGGCGGAGTGACCACGTGTCAACCAGCTAGCAGATGGCCAACCGTGTGGACGAACTGCGAGGCATGATCCATGCCCACACCGCGATCTTTTTCAGTCACGTGAGACATGATGCCAACAAGGTGGTGGACATTCTTGCGAACGTTGGAGTTGAGGGTGAGCTGGCATTTCAATGGGGCCCATTGGAATCATTTGATGATCATGCTTGGGTTCATAATTTCCAACAGTTGGCGACGCAGGAACACACGGGAGATTTGCAGCTGACACACCTAAGTGATGCGATGGAGGTTGGTGACAGACGGTGCGAGCACGCCACGACAGACCGACACCAAGATGAAGGCGAGTGTTAATGAATCCATTAAGCGAGGACAGAGGTGGTTGTCCTTGGCTTTTATTTCTCCCATCGTGAATGCAGGTGATAAGACGGACATGGTAAGGCAGGCCGAGCGACTTGACAAGGCCTTCCTTTTATTTAGAGTGTCCCTCATGGAAATTGGTACGAGGGAGGTGGTTTGTTACAGCTTGATGACGTTGCCATGGTACGAGCCTATTGCTACAATGATTCCTCCTTTCCCTTCTTATTCTCGGCCATGCAAGGTGATCTGTTACCACCGTTCATCCTTTCCCCCTGTCATCTGGCTCCTCTGGTTTTCTTTGGGGCCTCCTTGTCTGGTTTTGGTGCGGATTCTCGTGTTCCTTTGTCCTCGCACCCTTTCTCATAAGTCCCTCTTGTTGTGAATGGCCTCGTATGGTCGGTTGGTTAAGGGCAAGGCTCGTGGGGACTCCTCGTCTGGGCAGAATGCTACGAGACCGACCAGAAGGGCGACAAGAGCTCAACACTTGGCCCAAGAGGAGGCGAAATTCTTCAAAGACAACATCCCGCTGAATATTCGCCAGGAAGTCAAAAATAAAGCCGAGGACCTATGGACTAAGGTGAAAAACATGCCTAAGGAAGACCTCCATCGGGAAGTGGTGGACTGGGTCTTGGACCCCGGCTACACTACGGGTCGCGCCGCAGCTTATGACCGCCTTCTCATGCAGTATTAGGTAAACATGAAGCTAGTTGGCCATTCTTATACTGAGGAACTTGTGCAGGAATGGAAGCAACATAATGGAGAATGTCACCTCATGCACTAGAAGGTGGATATTTTAGCCTCTCGACTGGGCATCTCTTTCTTTGCGGCCATGAAGGATTCTGATGAGGTGGCCCATCCACGTGAATGCTGTGGCTAGTGCAGTAAGAAGAAGCGAAGGATCCTATCTCCTGCAGAGGCGAGTCTGGCTCTGCCTGTTGTGCCTTCAGCTCCTGCTCATCCTATTGGGTCCTCCTTGCCCTCGGCCTTCTAGAAGCAGGAATTATGCTTCGGATCCCTTGAGGAATGGTAATTTGGTTTGCTCGGTCACTTATAGTTTTGTCCATGGTTGGGTCTGTAACTGGTTGGCTCAGATAGCCCAGGTATTTTCATTTGTAATCCTTGGTTCTGGTTTTAGTCTCGTTTCTTTTGAATGGCAGACTCAAGTTGCTTAATTGTAATATTTTGGACAGTCGCGTCTGCGTTCCCGCGTGATATCTATATCCCCCGACTGTCCAAGTTTTTGGCCTCTAGAATGCGTGCCTAGCCATGAGGAGTTTTTCTCCCGGCTTGTGGGCTGCTAGACCAGCTATGTTTTCTACTCTGTAATGGTTTCCAGTTGCTGTAATATAATATTTTATTTACAAAAAAAAAATAGAGCATTCAAACCATTGAAATCATTATGGGGTTATGTCCCTAGAGAGCGACCTCCTCCATTCCAAAGGAATTATGGCGTTCAAAAGGTAGTCTACATAAAGTAATGAATATATTGTTTATCTATTTGTTTCCAAGAGTATTGATATAAGTGTAGATACATCTTAATTTGAGATGGATGACGAGAAGGGTCAAATTCCTCAATATGTAAACATTTTTGTAATTCAAGAGACTCCATCCCATAATTTACATTCATATAATATATTGTATTTATTCTAGTAAATTATAAAAATAATAATATTTTAACTAGAGAAACTTGAGTTGTAGTGACTTGCTTTCCATTTTGTGCTAGTGAGATATCAACATATTAAATTCTAGATTGACTACAACCTGAAGTAGATACAATATGTATCTAGATCAAATGGTATACTAAGAATGTGGTTATTACAATCACCTTCATTTATACTTGGTGTTATCTACTATCCTTAACAACCCTTGTCATTTACTTACAATGTGTAAAAAGGATAGTTTGCATTTACTTACTAGTTAGATTAGATGTGATGCATAGGATTATATTGTGTGGAACTTAATGTGAAGAACCAAAAGGTGTTAGTGATTATCAAGGTGATATTTTATATAGTTCAACTTTTTAAAGTAAAAAATAGGTATGAGTGGATGGCTAGATGTGGACTTCTTGTATCTCTGTTGCAATGATTATAGAAACCTAGCCACCAAAAATTTGCCATCCTACATACCAGTGTTTATTAGCCTTTGGGATGTGGATGTAAGACCCTTCCAACCGAAATTCCATGAATATATTTCAATAGATTCTTTTAAAAAACGAGGTAGATGATGGTTTACTTTTGAGTCTTGAAATGGAGTCACTCAGTTATTTTTTTTAGAATAATATGCGTAATCATGGAATTTTAATGTTTTCTTTCCCAATAGTCATTTTCGGTAAGATATATTTCTACAACATCTTGGATTGACTCATTTGTAATAAGGGATGTGTTAATTAAACTTTGCAGGTCATATGGGAAGAAAACATTTATGCAGTGCTTAAATGCTAGTGTAGGGGATTGTTCAACGAATTTTGCATATTACATCTCAAAGTCGAGACTCAAAACTTACTTTGGGGAAAATAGAAAGGAAACATTGCTCTCGAAATATTTTTACAAAAGTAAAAGCACATTAATAGGAAGCCACTCACCACTTGAATTTTGCAGCTAATAGATCAACAAAATGTTAGAGGCATTATAAAACTAGCCATCTCATCATCCATGATTTGGGACGATGCCGAACTAAGTGAGGTAAACTCATATGATTTATTCCCTAAAACTGGAGTTGAGTTTGAAGTTTTGTTTAATTCTTAACAAGGATCACACCAGGTGTCAGACATAAACGTGTTATGTATGAAGGTTTTACTTGTGATATGTAGAATAACATATTGTTATAGGTCCACAATATGTACATACTAGTATTGAGTTTAGTAGTTTCCAAATTTGTATTATAGCATGTGCATGATGCTAGTAGCTACATTGAAATCAATTAAACATTTTGAGACCATTTGAAGCAAAGCTAAATCTAGTGTTTATTCAAGTCCCTGTCGAAGGCCAAGGTACTATTGCATTGAGTTTGCACTGACTTTCAATTAGTTTTTTCCTTTTACTTTGTCTTTTTGTGCAAATTGCTATGTTAAACATAGGAGTTGCATATATATATGTTAATGTCTAAAATACAAAAAGATTTTCCAATATTTTTTTAGCCAATGTTATTGAGGTCTTATTACAGTCGACACTTTTTCAATGTTTGTTTGATATTTTTAATTCATGTTTATGTTTCTAAAGATTAATGTGTCCGAAGAGGAGTGGGTAATAGGGAAGGCATTGCCATGTCATAATTGATTTCTTAATTTCTTTCTATTATAATTTTTTATAGAACATAGGAGATTGATACTCATATGTTCTATACTATGAAACTATTTGAACTATGAATCTATTTCAATAAAAAAATGAACTATGAAATTATTGTTGTCGACATATTTTGTCGACCACCATTTAGTGTTCACCACATGTTCACATCTTTTGTCAGACACCATTTATAGTGCATTAATACAAGGTATTAATGCACTAGTGTCTATTTATTAGTATACATAGTTTGGTTAGTCACTACCACTGCCTTGGTGGTTGTCTCACTGCTTGCTTCACCACCTTCCTGTTTGATTTATATTAACGTTTGATTTTTTATCTTCTCTCTTGCAATTTCATCGAAAAATTCTGTGTTGGTGTTCTTTTTGTTCTAAGCATGTTCTTGAGCTTTCGTGAGTTTCTTTGGATTGAGGTACCACGTTATTTCAAATTTACAAAAATAATATGAAATTAGTACTTGTTTGAATTTCTATGTCTAAAATATGGAGTTTTTATGTTTCAAGTTTACAAAAATAAAATGAATTCAGTTGTTGTTCTAATTCCTATGTCTAAACTATAGAGTTTTTCTTTGTATTATAAAGTATAAAATGTATTTTTTACCGTTTCCATATATAAAGTATACACTGTCTATTTCACCATATTTTATTGTTGTTAAATATAAAGTATATACTTATTGTTTCATCATTTTTATTTTATTTAGTTTTTTCAAAGAGCCTACAAGAACAAGAACAATTCGATAAGTAGTGTAATGAAACTATGTTTGGGGATGACATTTGACCTTTTCTTTCTAGGAGCTAAGTTATTCTATCTACGACCATTAATTCCCCTTACTATTTGTCATCAATCACCAACTAGCATGTTGGAATACTAATATATAATAACTAATACAGAGTGCACCGCTAATAAATCTTATAATTATATTATCACATGGGTCTATTTGTAAAACAAAGTATTTATTTTCATAGAAGGAATAATAAATCTTAGGTGCAATTATTGAACTGGTGTTTGACTGAAAAAATTACCCGTTCGTTAAGAGGGTTGGTTTAAACCTTTTTTTATGCAGTTACAAAATCCAAGTATTCAAAATAAATTGAAAGGATACTTAGGACATAACTCTAAAAGTTGCATTAATACCCAAATTACTTGAAGATTTGCTTGTTCCAAAAGCTTGAGGTACGATTGGTTGACAAGACTTATGAATAAATGGACCAGCTAAGCATATCCATCTGTGGCAATTTCCTTAAGGTGGGTGACATGCGTTCGGACCAATTGTGGTTGAGTTAATATGGCATAGAGAAGAGCTTGCATTAAGCACGTGTATTCATGTGGAGTGTGTAGAGTGAGTTGGTAGGGTGGTGTTAGCTAGGATTGCAAGTATGAAAAATTCCTAAGAGGAATCCATAAACAATATATTTAGGACACCATGATGATAGTTACCATGACTGTCTCTACACTACTTATGCAACACCATGAACAAAAAAATTGTGTTAGACAATGGCAATTTGATTATAAACTTCAAAACATTGCCAAAGACCATGTGTGATCATGGAGATTGTGATCATATAATATCCATAGATGACTCAAGTATCATAGAAAAAATCTCTCCAATATGCAAGGAATACAACTTCATACCCGAAACAACAATCAAACTATCAAAGAACACATATTTCTACCCACCTGGAACAATTGGAGAAATTGTAATATCACAGGTTACATAATTTTTGAGTCTATAGTCACTTTTTACACTAAACCAGGACAATATAGTCCTACAACCAAACTAAAAAAATGTAATTGAATAATTCTATTTGACTTTCAATGTTGTTATAGTGCACATGACTTCATATTGTTCAATGTAACTTTCTATTTTCTATTGTTTAATTTAACTTTGAACATTTCTACTAGAATTTCACTATTCAATATAAGTTTGGCAGGAGCTAAGCTACCACATAGCCTTGTTTGTGTATGGTCCTGTAAAGGTATTGTTAGATCATATGCCTCTTTAGATTGCATGCATGTAGCACCCTTCGGTGACACCAATTTTTTTCTTTTTGATTTCATCTAATCTAGTTAGCTTGGAGTTTTCTATACAGTAAGTTTCCTGTGGAAAAAGGTTTATTATATTATAACAATGGTAACTATATTCTCTGAAGGGATTGATCCTTCCTAGTTATTTTTGAGACTCCTTCTACTATGGGTGCATCATTTTTTTTTCTTTTGTGAACACTCATTCATTCGTAAAAAAAAACATATTGGATAGATCGTCTCCAACCTAAGAATTAGTATTCATATATCGATCTTGATCAACATTCAACTTATGGTATATAGAAACATGAATCCTTATATAAATCCATTCTTATTATAAATAAACATAAAAGGTTAACACAACCAAGCTCATTATGTATATCATATTGTATTAAGCTAACCTACCCATTACATAAAACCCAATGTAAATAAATAAATCTACTTATTATGAAAAAACATTATGGATCCTTGCTATTCCATTTATTATAACATTAGCATGAACCTATCCCTTACATAAAAACACCATGTTTAACCTAATTTTACTCATTACGTACAACCATGATATATTCGTGTTAGAAACATAATCCCATAAATTAATTCCATCATGTAATTCA
>LPNX010958721.1:153887-263561 GCA_001517045.1 Pseudotsuga menziesii
TTGCAGACTTAACTATGGAATTGGGAAATTAATCATCCATCCTAGTAATGCAAATATGTGGCGAATGAAGGGGAGTGTCGCCCCGTGTTTAAAAAAACACTTACATATCACAAAAAACTCAAATGTACACCCACAAGAGTGTTGCAGCTAACAGTACTCTATAGGTGGTGATGTAGTTGTGTTACAACTGACTTTTTAATTAACGACAACCTACAAAACAGTTACCACATGTTGCAGCTAACTGTTTGGTGTTGTAGCGGTGTTGTGGCTTCCTTTTAAGTCCGTTTTGATGACCCATGCATTCGTAAACTTAACACTTATACTATGTTACAACAATAAAACACATTCACCCATTTATACTCAAAATGTTCTCAACAAACTACCTTCAAAAATAACAATGAGTTTCCAAAATCAAAAGCAAAGTATGACATAAATACAGAGTAAAGATTTAGAGTTTCAACTCTGTGTTAATATCTTCATCTACTTCTCTGTTTGTGTATCCGAATAATAATTACAAGTCAATTATTTATAGTGTTTTAACTAAGGCAGTCATTAAGTGCTAATTGACCCTTCGTAATACAAAATTATTTTTGATTGTCTTATTACATTGTTACAGTTTGTCAAAAAAATCTGATGGATTTTCCAAAAATAGATGTGCTTGTTGTCCCGATCTTGTTTAGTCAAGACAAATTTTGAAATATTATTAATATGATGTTTGTAATTCAGTATGGTGATGTGGAAACTCTTCATAACATCGGTGGTTCACGATCTGAGTGATGTTGCCTCTTCACAATTTCAACGGTTAAAGTCTTAGTGGTGTTGCCTCTTCAAAATTGTTTCGGCCAAAGGTGGAGTAATTAACGACTCCAACATTCTCCACCTTAATTAATACACCCAAAAATAAAAACTTTGTAACACTAGATTTCTGTCACAGCTTTCAAACCCCAATTTTTTTCCTATGAAGCTCAAACAACTCTTTTCCAAAAGGTTTTGTAAATAGGTCTGCAAACTAATTTTTTGATCTACAAAATTCCATATTAATTTCATTGTTGTTTATCAGTTCTTGAATAAAATGATACCTTGTATTAATATGATTACTTCTTTTATGAAAGACGTGATTTCTTGATCGTACAATGGTTGACTCTTATTGTCACCAAAAAATTGAGTTGGTTCATCTTGTTCATGATGCAACTCAGAAAGAGTTCTTCTCATCCACACAGTTTGACATGCATTTGTTTTTGCTACAACATACTCTACCTTAGCAAAGGAAAATGTCACTATGGGTTTCTTCTTTGAATCACATGCTACCAATCCCGATCCAAAACTGAATACATATCCATATGTACTCTTTTTTATCATCTATTGAACCTTATTGGTTTACCTTTGTATACAATGTTAGCTCACTTGGACTTCTATTGAATCCTTCACTATTCAAGTATTCATTAATCATTTTGTACCATAATCTTGGTGCATGCTTCAAGCCATACAGTGCTTTCTTTAATATGTAGAACCTTGTCTTCTTGTCCATCAATTTCATAAACATGAGGTTGTCTCACATGAACCTCTTCTTCTAAAGATCCATAAAAAAATGCATACATTGCATCCATTTGATGTACTACCATTTATTATGAGCAACAATAGATAATACCATCCTTATTGTATCAAGTCTGGATACAGGCGCAAAAGTCTCATTATAATCAATACCAGGTTGTTGACTAAACCCCTGAGCTACAAGTCTTGCTTTGTATTTTTCAACATCACCATCAACATTTAAATTAGTCTTATAAATCCATTTGACACCAATACAATTTTTATTATCAGGAAAATCTACAAGATCCCAAGTATTATTTATTTCTATTGCATCAATCTCTTCATCAATTGCTTTTATCCAAACATCCTTTTTAACATCCTCATCAAAATCTATAGGATCACATGCTATAAATGCAAAATTTGAAACTTGATCTACTTCTTCATTTTGCTCATACATTTCTATTAAAATTATAGTCTTCTGACCTTTAACTCTATTTATTAATGAAGGTAATTTAGGATTTGATTGATTACTTACCTCTGATCTTGTTCCTTGACGTCCACCAACACTTGATGGTTCACCATGTTCATGAATTCTGGGCGTTTGGACAGGTGTTCTTACTTGTGGAGTTAATTGTCCTCCATGTATGCCATGCTCATCTTCTTCATCTTCTGTGTGAGGTGTAACAATGCCCTCATCAACTAACTTATCTATGCTTCCATACTATGCTTCTTCTTCTTTAAACACCACATCTCTGTTGAAGATATACTTCTTAGTGATGGGATTATAGATTCTATATGCTTTAGATTCTTCACTATATCCAATAAAAATACATTTCTGACTTTTTTCATCAAACTTTCTCCTCATCTCTTTAGGTGCATGTGCATAAGATACACACCCAAAAATTATTAATTGAGATATGTTGCTACACTTACTACTCCATGTTTGCTAGGGAACTCAATATTTCATGCTCTTAGTTGGGCTTCTGTTGAGGATGTATATTGAACAAGTAATAACGGCTCCCCAATATTCATTTGGAATATGTTTCTCCTTCATCGTACTTCAAGCCATGTTCATAATGGTTCAATTCTTTCTTTCTGGTATTCTTTTTTGTTGTGGAGTGTAGCAAGCAGTAAACTGTCTTTTCATTCCATAACATGTACAAAATTCCATAAATTCATTTGACATATACTCACCTCCTCTATCTGATCTCAAGACTTCAATAAATCTATTACTCTCCTTTTCAACCATATCTTTAAAACTTTTAAACACATCAAAAGACTGAGATTTCTATTTCAACAAATACACCCAAGTTTTTCGACTGAAATCATCATTGAAAGTCATTAAATAAACATTACCAGTCAAAGGAGGTGTCTGCATCGGTCCACACAAATATGTGTGTACCAATTCTAATGGTGCTTTTTCTCTGTATGAGACTCCAGAAATGAATTTCTCTCTATGATGCTTTCTCAATATGCATCTCTCACATGAGCCTTAATGGTTGCTCAATACTGGGAAATCCTTTTACCATTTGCTTCTTTTGTAGCAAATCTAAGCCAGCAAAATGTAAATGGCCATACCTCAAATGCCATAACCATGATTGATATAAACTCTTAGTTTTATAATCATTCAAAGAGTTAGTCAAATCATTTCTCATAATTAGCAGAAACATTCTATTCTTTTTCATCTCTACTCTGTCTACCAACTGCTTACTTGGATATTTGTCATAAATAGTGCATACATTGTTCTTAAAGAACACTTTGTATTCTTTCTCCAATAATTGTCCAATACTTAATAAATTACACATTAAACCATGAACATAATAAACATCATGAATTGTTCTTATTTTACCATTCTTCACATATACAACAATCAAACCTTTACCATTAACATTTACCTTACTTCCATTACCTAAGTTCACTTCAGACTGAATGCTTGTATCTAGACTTGAAAATAATTCCTTATTTCTAGTCACATGATTGCTGCATGCGTTGTCCAAGAACCATATATCTTTGAACTTTTGTGGGTGACATTACAAGTTAAAAACATAGGATTCTCTTCATTTTTAGTCTCCTCTGTAATATGTTTAGACAACTTACTAGCATCTGCTTGCTTTTTCAAGAACTTGTTGGCAAAATGCCCAAATTTCTTACAATAGAAACACTGAACTTTAAATCTATCATACCTTTGATTTTTTGGCTACCATGCTCTGCTTCTACTCCCCCTTACACTAGGATTATTCTGTTGTAAATTCTCTTCAGATTTTGAATCATTTCTACTGTCACTATGATCAGCACTTCAACCTCCTCTTTCTCTTCTATTAGCTCTTCCTCTACCTGTACTTCTAGTAACATGTAGCTGATATTTAAAAGCATATTCTAATGGAGTATCATCATACATGTTCATTCTTAATTCATGAGCAACCAAAGAACTAGTCAGCTCATCAATGTGCATTTGACTGAGATCTTTAAACTCTTCAATTGGAACAACCACTGCTTCAAACATTTTTGGCAAACATCTTAGCAATTTTTCAATCACACACTAATCTGAGAGGTCTTCACCATACCGCCTTAGCTTGTTTACAGTACTCATAACTTGTTTCATAAAATTATCAATAGTCATGCTATCCTTCATCTTCATATTCTCAAAATCCCTTCTCAAGTTCTACAACTTAACATTCTTCACCTTGATAGCAAGTTTCAAGAGTGTCCCAGGATTTCTTTGAAGAATCAACACATGATACCTTTGGAAATATGGATTCACTTAGTCCTTCTTGTATAATACCAAGAGATTTATTATCCTTCTTTTTATTTTCCTTCAACAAAACATGCTCAGCATTTGACATAGCCAACTCAGCAGCTTGATCAGTTGGTTCTGAATACCCAAGTGTAACAAACTCCCAAAGATCTTGAGCACGCAATATAGTTCTCATCTTAATAAACCAAGTATCATAGCTTCTTTTAGTCAACACAGGAATTTGTGGCTGCACTACATTGTTGTTAGTATCCATCATAAATCAAATTCCAAATTACTCTAAACAGAAAAACAAGAAAGAATACTCAACCATGCTCTGATACCATTGTGGGGAATGCAGGGGAGTGTCACTCTATGTTTTAGCAACACTTACATATCACAAAAAACTCAAATATACACCTATAGGATTGTTGCAGCTGACTATTGTAGCTAATAGTACTCTATAGGTGATGTTGTAGCTGTGTTACAACTGAATTTTTAACTAACAACAACCTGCAGAACAGTTACTGTGTGTTGCAGCTAACTATTTAGTGTTGCAGGGAAGTTACAATGGTGTTTCAGTTGGTTGTTTAACTCCGTTTTGATGACCCCTACGTCCATCAACTTAACACCAATACTCTGTTACAACAATAAAACACATTTACACATTTATACTCAAATTATTCTCAACAAACTAGATTAAAAAATAACAATGAGTTTCCAAACTAAAAAACAGAGTATACCATAAATACACAATAAAGATTCAGAGTTTCAAGTCGGTCATTAAGTGATAATTGAGCCTTCGCAATAAAAAAATTATTTATGACTGTTATGTTACAGTGTTACAATCTGTCAGAGAAACTCTATTGGCTTTTCAGAAATTAGATGCACTTGTTATCCCAATCCTGTTCAGTCAAAACTACTTTCAAATATTAATAATCTAATGTTTATAAGTCGATGTGGCGATGTGGTGGCTCTTCATAACTTCAGCAGTTTGCGATCTGAGCGATGTCGTCTCTTCAAAGTTTCAATGGTTAAAGACAAAGCGATGTCGCATCTTCAAAATTGTTGCAGCCATAGGTGGAGTAATTAACGGCTCCAACAAAATATACATCACTAAAATATCCTCGTGGGTTAGTTGATAAAGGCTGAATATTCCAAAATCTATTTTATGAATCAACAATTCCTTCTATAGTTGTCGATAAGGAGCACAACTCAATTATTGCAAATTCATACCTAGTTCTCTATCCATATTAGTTTCCACAAAATCAATTCCTTGATGGCAGGTCTCATGATATTTAAAATCAATTTATAATAATACCAATGTTATGTAACTTACTTAAGACAATAGAGAAATTTTCATTCGTATGATGGTAAAAGATCACCACCATATTCCTAGTTCATGTGTATACATTCACAGTTCATAGAAACTAATTATCACATGATTATATTAGATCTTCCCCATTTTTGGCTTACAATATTTTAATTGAGCCGCGCATCTAACCATTTTCCTTATATGATGCAGGTTTGGGAAGTTCGGTCAAACCAACATTAATAGGTTTAAGAAATCGAACTATTAAAAGTTCTGAGTAATATCATACAAATACCAAATCCTCGGATATCTTTCCAAACTATGGAAGCATAACAATTAACTTTAAAAAAATGGAATTAATAGTTTAACTCATATATGCCGGGGTGCTTTATCAACTAATTGAAGCATAGACAACATAAATTATCACAAATAAATATGACATGTTAATATTTGTGAAGTTGCCAAGGTTTACTATTGTTTCTAAGACCATCACTCCAAGTTCTTGGATCGATTTCCAATCAAACTTGATGTACCGGTTTCCTCCCTACCATACCCACCGGTACTCTCCTTCCCCTGGGACCCCCGAGACATCATGGGAATGACAACTAAAGCTATAAAATGTAACAACATTGCACAAACTCATGTTGTGGGGCTCCCAAACCCCGTTGTACTGATGTGAACCACACCAAAAAATAGTAACTGAATAGTGTGACAGAATCTCATCCGACCAACATTAGGGTAAAATATGAGAGCCTTATGGCCTCTCCAATCCTTTTAACATTTTTTGAAAAATCTCCATGCATTCATGCATCCATTTTTCTAGTTAATTTAATTTCTTTTAAACTTGTATTCACCCACCCATCCTCGGTTATGTAAACTTCTCTGTTTATTTTATTTTTAACTGAAACTTAATTTTTGTTCAGTTTTCTCATATTTCCTCTTTTGGATTTCTTTTATATTTAATTTTTAGTTAACTGACTCTTATTTTGTTTACTTCTATTATTCATAAATCCATGATTAAGTTTAATTAATTTTGGGATTGCATTCATATCAATATTAACTAGACTCAATTCTAAAATATATTTAAGAATATTTTTACTACCCCAATTAATATTTAAATGAAAGATTAACTTTCTTTTGTTAATTGTCGCATTCCTTTTGCAAAGGGGATATCAATTGTGCCATGCTCCACACATGCCCTTCAGATGTTGCCCCATTGGTGGGGATTTTGTACAACTATTGAGACCCTGTTAACTCAATTTGTCGAACTTGTTTAGGGACTCATGGTTCCCAAGGAATAAGGCCATATGATTATTGTGCTCCCCCCAGTAATGTGCCTCACGAGTGACCGAATCCACGTCCTACCCTCATGGTAGCACACATCTAACAATAAAGAGCCTCTCTTTCTCTTTCCAACTCATCACATGGACAATGCTAAACTTAAATCATGTATATAGGTTTATCCCTGTTACTTGATGTGTATCAATTAGGAATCGTAATCCATCACCTGAACATAAACATCGTGTGCATCAAATATTTTAATGAAAAATCATGATATAATACAATTACCATATTAACATCACCTCTTAATGATACCCAACTCAATATGGAGTCCTTGGGGTATTCACACCATCATTGTGTCGCATGTACCTACCTTCTTTGCCACTCGATGACACATCCAAGTACATGCTATCCAAAATATAATCATGTGCATTTCATATTTTGAATTTGTAAGAAGTTAATCATTATTACACAATATCATCGAACCATCCAATCAATCATCAATTCCATCATAATGCTGATCATTATTTATCTTTTTTTCACAAATGTAATATCAATTCATTTATTTTATTCATAAGCAACTAAATTCAAGTTCGAATGCCAAGGATTTTCCACATAAATATATGGGTCATTCAACAATGAATTCCCTCATTGATAAAATATCATAATAATCAATGTGTGAATCCATTTACAAAGCATCAAGTTGTTCATACACAAACACCCTTAAATATGCACATAATATAGTAGTTAATGCATGAAGTGTAAATGAGGCATTGCGATCCCGATCATATATTTCACTTATTATTCTCTGGTATTATCAACTACAATTAGTTTCATCTATATATTTTTGTATTTGCTTCAATATTATGTGCTAAGTAATGAATAAAAATGTGGTATTGAAGTGACTACATACTTGAGTTATGGAATTTATTCTTTCTTGGTAGTCTAGGGTCATAAAATAATTACAATGACAAAGAACACATAGATGCACAATTTCGATCCGAATAATAGATATGAATATATATATATTTTTTTATATTATTGATATCAAGTAGGAATATAATTAGTATTCTTTTATTTGCAATCTCAATGGTGATTGTAGCTTCTCCATAGTGAGCATATGAAATGCAACATTCTAAATGTTGGTGAAATATTTCAATGGCCCATAATAACTTGATGATAGCTTGGCACAACTTCCAAGCTTCAAGGAACTCTTCCCCGTCCTCACTTTGAGGTAAACATGATCCCTAACACTGAATTCCCTATGCACTCTAGTCTTATTGGCATAGCTTTTAGGTCTATCTTGGGACATAATTAAGTTTTTCCCTAATCTTGGAAACCTCTTGTTCCATATCCTCAAGAAATTATGATCTAAGAACAATTATGTTCACTGGACTATCCCAAGTAAATAATGTTATGAATTTTCTGCCATACATGCTTCAAATGGACTCATGCCCAATGATGCTTGCTTCCCATTGTTATATGTGAACTCTACCAAGTGTAGATAATCCTCCCACTTTGATGGTTTGTCCATCACATACATGTGAAACATGCCTTCAAGCACATGATTACTCTTTTTGTTTTCCCATTTGTTTCTAGATGGTAGGCAATGTTAAAGTTCATAAGTGTGCCTAAATATGCAAAAAAACTTTTCCATAAATTTTAGGTCAACTCGGTATCCCTGTATGAAATTATTTCCTTAAACAACCCATGCAATTTGGAAATATCCTTCATGAAAATATTTACAATGGAATTTGTTTTATACATGGATTTAACCAAATGTGTTTCCTTCATTTACTTATCCACCACCACCATGATGGAATCATGTTACCTCACTGTCATTGGAAACCCTATAATAAATTCCATGGAAATCACTTCCCATTTCCATTCTAGGATTGAAAAATGATGCAATAAACATGTTAGGTGTTGATTATCAACCTTCACTTGATAACATTTCATACACTTAGAAATATACCCAACAATGTGGAATTTTCCATTCTTGGCCAAAATTAATGCTTCCTGGATGAAGCAATTTTTTTCCTAGTATCGTCGGTGACCGAAATATCACATATTATGAATTTCATCCATAACAATTTTCTCAAGTCTTCCACATTTGCAATATAATTTTCTTTTATAAACAAGATGCATGTCATCTTTCAAAATATAACCTTCTTACATATTTTCTAAATTATGTTGTTGTAATTTGCCTTGTATTTGCACATACAGTTCATCTTCTACAATATAATTAATAAGCAGTTGCCTCAAATCTAATTGGAAGGCACTAATGGATTCCACATTCATTGAATGTACTTATCTGTTGAAAGCATCAACCACTTTATTTACCTTACCCTTTGCGTGCTTGATCTCAAAATGAAATTCACATAAAAATTCCAATCATATAGCTTTCCTAGAATTTAATGTTGGTTTCTCAAACAAATATTTCAGACCATAGTGGTCTGTCCTTAGCTCAAATTTTCTGACCATTAAATAATGTCTCCACGTCTTTAAAGCATGTACTATGGATGTAAGTTCTAAATCATGACTAGCATAGTTCTTTTCACGCTCTTTTAATTTCCTAGACTCGTAGCATACCACATGGTTTCCTTCAATAATAAATTCTCCAAGTCCTTGATTACATGCATCTATACAGACTATAAAATCATTTTTTTGGGTTTGCAATTTTCATAATTGGAACACTTGTGAGAAGCTTGTTCAACAGCTAGAAACTTTTTTCAAATTTCGGTTTCCACTCAAATTTTATTCCCTTCTTTTGCAAATAAGTGATTGGGTGTACAACATTGGATAATCCTTCAAAGAACCTTTTGTAGCAACCAAAAAGAACCATAAAAGATATCACATGTGTCACATTCCTTGGAGTTGACCATTTCATGATGGATTCAATCTTTTCAGGATCAACTGATATTCCTTCCTCTGAAATAATGTGACCCAAATAATGAATTTTGTTTTTGTAAAGTAACATTTGCTTATCTTTTCATACAACTTATGCTACCTTAGAAATTGCAAAGTCATTCTCAAATTTTCTTCATGTCTATCTTTATTCTTAGAATATATAAGAATGTCATCTAGAAAAACAATAACACACTTCTTCAAATACCTGCTGAAAACATTATTCATGAGACAACTAAATGTAATTGGTCCATTGGTGAGAACAAAAAAATGGCCACCACAAACTCATAGTTCACATAGCTTGTTCTAAATTTTGTCTTGTGAATGTCTTCTTCTTTGGTTCTCACTTGATGGTAACTAGTCCTCAAGTCAATATTTGAAAATACCTTTTCCCCTCTCATTTTATTAAAAAGATAATCAATTCGAGGAAAGGGGTACTTTTTCTCTATTGTCACTTTATTCAACTTCCTATAATCAATACATAACCTGAGTGTCCCATCTTTGTTTTCAACAAATAGTATAGGTTCTCCCCATGGAGACACACTTAGATGAATGCACGTGTTTGCAACAGTTCTTGCAATTGAATTTCCACCTCTAATAATTATAGTCTACTCATACTGTAAGGTGTTTTGGAAACTGGTGCAGCTCGTGAAATGAGATCAATTATAAAATCAACGTCCCTCTTTGGAGGAAGTCCTAGAACTTCATTGGGAAACACATCCCTAAATTCTTATAGCACATGATAGTCCTCCAACTTGGGAATTTCATTTTTCTATTTTATCCAAAACATGGGATGCATATAATTGACAACCTTTCCTATAGAATTTATTTAGATGCATGGTTGAAATATGCCTAACATAAACTACCTTTGGAATTCCCATTACAACTCTTGGGTTTCCTTCTTCATCAATGCATTCAAAAGTATTGTTGCAGTAGTCAAGTTTAACACTATGTGCTTCCAACTAGTCCATTCCATTGAGAATATCATAGTAACCAAGTGGTAATATATTCATATTTTCACAAGTGAATAGTCCACCCATTTCCAATGGGCATTTATCCACCATTTAGATGCATGGTTGAAATATGCCTAACATAAACTACCTTTGGAATTCCCATTACAACCCTTGGGTTTCCTTCTTCATCAATGTATTCAAAAATATTGTTGCGGTAGTCAAGTTTAACACTATCTGATTCCAACTAGTCCATTCCATTGAGAATATCATAGTAACCAAGTGGTAATATATTCATATTTTCACAAGTGAATAGTCCACCCATTTCCAATGGACATTTCTCCACCATTTCACTAACTTTCCTCTTAGTTCTAGTGGGTAGTTGGACCAACAATGATTTACTATGATTTTATTTCTTAAAATCACAAATCTCAACAATTTTACGAGTGATATACTTGTGAGTAGATCCAAAGTGAATTAAAATAGAAATGTATTGCTTGTAGAAATATTACCTTCAAATTCAACCACAATTTTTTGATTGTTTGCTTGGCAGCATTAGAAAACAAGATCGCAAAACAATATCATAAAAAAAGATGTAGAAATAAAACACATAAACACAATACAAGAGAGACACCAACATAGTGTGGTTAACCGAGGATGGGATACATCCCCACATAAATTTCCATTCATTTCTATTAAACCATCCAACAAAATGAAGGGATATAACATGCAACAAATCCATTGCAACTTCCTCTTCACTCTCTCTCACAATCTCGTTTTTCACAATACAACAATACACAACCGTAATACAATTCCTCATACAAAAGTAGGTTTGACTTCTATGGATAAAATCCCTAACATAATTTCTACCGTCATATCTCAGATCTAATGAATGGCTCAAATTGACTACGAAATTATAACATTTTACAAGACAATTTTTTCCACATTTCAATGGCTAAAAAATGGACAAAAAAAACCCAAATCTTTTTCTTAGGACCCCCAGATAGCTTGGATGGGAATTAGAAAATGGTTGAAACAATAATTGGCCTCCATAACCAACAATCTACCACTTGGATACTAATCACAATAACTCCACTTTTGTTGCACTTTTTAGACTATGCTTTGAATCTTGGACCTGGAAAATTTCGGATCTTCACCTTCATGCTTGAAGGCCAATTGAAACTGAGCAGGAACTCATTTTCTTTTCGGTTACAACCTTTGTTAACATGTCTCCAAGATTCTATCTAGTATGTACCTTTTCCAACTTCAATAGTTTATCTTGTAGAACATTTCATAAGAAATGGTACTTGAGTTGTATATGTTTAATATTAGAATGTAAAGCTAAGTTCTTTGCAAGATGAATGGAACTTTGGTTGTTAGTGTAAAACCTGTTATTCTCCTACTTATTACTCAATTCCTCCATGAACCTCTATACCCAAATCATATCTTTACTATCCTTTATAGAAAAAACATACTCTACTTCCATTCTTGAAAGTGCAACAACCATTTACAGTTTTGAAATCCAAATCACCATTGTTCTACCTACAATGAAGACATATCTTGTGGTACTCCTCATACTATCTTTATCACCTTCTATATTTGCATGAACATAATACTTGTATAGCAATGTCTGAACCTACAAAACATAATGCATCAGTAGAAGTACCTCTCAAATACCCGAGGATCCATTTTATTTCCTTGCACGGCTCTTTACTTGGATAGTTCATATACCTGCTCACAACTCCCACTACATGTGCAATATCTATTCTTGTGCACACCATGTCATCCATCAAGATTCCAACTGTTGATGAAAATGGAACCTTGGACATGTATTCTATCTCCTCTTGTGTCTGGGGACACATCTCCTTACTTGTTTTGAAATGGCTAGCCAAATGTGTACTAGCTGGTTTTGCATCTTACATTCTAAACCTCTCCAACACCTTTTCTATGTACTCACCCTGAGACAATGTCAATTTACGATTTTATCCATCTCTTGTTATTCTCATACCAAGGATTTTCTTTGCAACACCCAAATCCTTCATAACAAATGAATTAGATAATTTCCTTTTGATCACATTTATATTCTCCACGTTAGACCCTGCAACAAGCATGCCATCTACATACAATAAAAGATAATATATCTTCTATTATCTAGCTTCTTGAAATAAACACACTGACCAGAATGGAATCTATTATAACCTTGTTCTATCATAAACCTATCAAATGTTAAATACCACTGCCTCAAAGCTTTCTTCAAGTCATACAAACTCTTCTTCAACATGCATACTAAATTCTCCTTCCCTTTGACATCATACCCCTATGGCTGCTCAATATAAATATCTTCCTCCAAATCCCCATGTAGAAATGTTGTTTTTACATCTAACTATTCAAGATATGAATATTCTACTACCACTAGACTTAAAATAGATCTAATTGAATTCATTTTAACAACAGGATAAAATATTTCATCAAAATCTATACTTTTATTTTATGCAAACCCCTTTACAACAAGTCTGGCCTTGTACTGCTTCTTGCTTCCATCTTATTCCTTCAACATGTAAACCCATTTATTCTTCAATTCTCTTTTACCTCTAGGAAACTAAACCAAATCTCAAATCTAGTTCCTTACCAATGAGTCAATCTCCTCATTCATTCCTTGCTCCCACTTCTTTCTAGTTTCCACCTACATTACTTCTTCATAACATTATGGTTCACTAGAATTAGTCATCAATAAATAATATAGTGAAGGAGAGTATAATTTAGGAGATCTACTTAACCTGGTAGATATTCTAGCACTTGCTGGAATTTGAGATACATGTAGCTATTCTTTAAGAACTCTATTTTCTTTAATTTCATCAAGCACTGTGTACTCTATGTTTTCCTTTTCCTATTTCTTTCCCTGCAACCGATCTTTATACATGACCTTTTCATTGAATACCACATCTCTACTCCTAGTGATTTTGTTATTTTCATAATCCCATAAATGATAACCAAAACCATCAACCCCATATCCAATAAAGGTACATTTCTTGGATTTAGCCTAAAGCTTTGTTTTATTTTCTTTATCAATATGGAAAAATGATTCACAACTAAAAGTTCTTAGAAATGAGTAGTTTACCTTTTTACTTTTCCATGCCTCCTCTAGAATCCCACCATCCAAAGCACTTAAAGACCCTTTGTCTATTAAGTAAACAGTAGTATCTACAACATTTTCCCAAATTGTAAGGGAAACCCTGCATGTAATCTCATACACCTTGCATGCTCCATGATTATTATGTTCATCCTTTCTGACACACCATTTTCTTGTGTTGTTCCTGGAATAGTCCTCTCTCTATGAATCCCATGGTATGAATAATAACTATCAAACTCCTTCCCATAATATTCACCTCCATTATCAGATATGAGTCACTTTAACCTTTTTCATGTCTCATTATTAACCAAATCTTTGTAGTTCTTAAAAGTAGAAAAAACATCGTATTTTTGTAGAATGTAATAAAGCCACGTTTTTCTAGCTGCATCATCAATAAAAGTAACATAATAATGAGAGCCACTAATATATTGTACTTGAGATGGTCCTCATACATATGTATGCATAATCTCTAACTTTTGTTTCCCAACTCTTAGAAATATGGCTCTCTTATGTTTTCCATAAACACAATTCTCAAAGAATTCCATACTTATCTGCTTCAAATCTGGCAGCAATTTCCTTGAGTGGAGAAACTACATCCCCTTCTCACTCATGTGGCCAAGTCTATGATGCCATAATGTTGTATCTATTTATGTGGAAGCTACTAATATAGAATAATCACTACTATGAGGCCATAGATACAACACATCTATCCTATCTCCTTTTGCTATTATCAGTGATCCTTTAGTGATCTTCCACCACATTTCTCCAAATGTAGATAAACAAAATACGTCTCCCAACTTCCTTGTTGAGATCAAGTTTATTTTCATATCAGGATTATGCGCTACATATTTCAGTAATTGTTCACCTCCATTCTTTAACTTTATCCATACCTTACCCATTCCAACAATTTTAGATGGTTCATCATCGCCCAATAAAACATGTCCAAAATTACCTTGAATATAATCTTGAAAATATTTCATATGGGTTGTATCATGACATCAAACACCTAAATCTACTACCCAGTAATCACTAGTACTATCTAATAAAAGAATCAAAGCATATTTTAACACATCACATGGTACATTTGCTTCCTGAATAGTCTCTTATTTTCCATCTCGTTTCTTCTTTATAGATCTCTAGTCTTTCTTCAGGTCTTATTTCTTTCCATAGTTTGAGCACACTCTCTTTCCCAGTGTGTACTTGGATCTACCCTTCCTAGACTTCCCATGATCACCTAGATTCTTTCCTCTCTCCTTTTGTCTTCCCCTACTCTCCATGGTCAACACTTTACTTGGTGTCTCACCTATGCTTTTCCTTCATATTTCATCGCTAAGAATAACACTAACAACATCATTAAATTTCAAAGTCTTTCAACCAGAGATAGATTTACTTATCACTATGACCAAGTTGTTCCAACTTTCTAGCAATGAGCACAATATTAGAAGGGCCCTAAACTCATCTTCAAAGTTCACTTTATAGAACTTAGCTAATTAGTAATCATACTAAATTCATTATAATGATCAACAACAGATCCACCTTCTGACATCTTCATATTAAATAAACACTTCATTAGAAATACCTTGTCAGAGACCAAGATTTTTTCATACAGTTTAGTCAATTCACTCATCAGACCCTCCATTGTCTTTTCTTTTGAAATAATGAATGCCACCGATGAATCCAAACACAACCGTATTGTTCCTAGTTTTCTATCAAGAACTTCCGATTCTTCATCCTTTATAGATGCCGACTATTTTTATTTTCCACTCAATGGTAGAAATAGATCATTCTGATATAGATAGTCCTCCATTTGCATCTTCTATAACTGGTAGTTTTTTCCAATAATATTTTCGACCCTAAACCTTCCTTCTTCTGCAATCTCTCCCACTTGAACCAGGAACCCTTCTTCCGTACAAGTTTATGCGCCAAATAGGTCTTTGGATCTGATACTAATTTTTAGAAAATAGGATCGCAAAACAATAGCATAAAACAAGATGCACAAATAAAACACATAAACACAATGCAAGCAAGACACCAATATAACGTGGTTCATCCAAGATAGGCTATGTCCAGACATAAATTTCCATTCCTTTCTATTAAATCATCCATCAAAATGAAGGGATATAACTTGTATCACATCTGCTGCAACTTCCTATTCTCTCTCTCTCACAATCTCATTTTTCACAATACAACAATACACATCCATAATACAATTCCTCATATAAAAGAGGTTTTCCTTCTAGTGATAAAATACCTAACATAATTTCTATCGTCAGATATGAGATCTAATGAATGTATCGGATTGATTATGAAATTATAACATTTTACAAGGCTATTTTCACAACATTTCAATGGTTGAAAAACAAATAGGAATTCGAACACGACTGAAACATTAACCAATAGGTGGTCCTTTAGTGCTACATAGATTCTAGATACAATCATTTCCACTTGACCCACAATTTCAACTTCTTGGGCATTGTGAACTTGCTTTGATCTCCCATTCTGATGTAAGCAATTTCTAAGCATATGGTCCTCTCCAATCCCTAACATTGAAGTGGCTCTCTTGGCTTGTCTCCCACCATTCCGGTTGTATTAGTCGTACCCTGTGGTGTCTTCCTTCACTAACTTCTGAATTAAAGAGACTTGAATCCCTTCTTCCTTTGGTCAAACTTCTCATTTTCTTGTCCTTCCATGCTTTATGGAATTTTGGCTTGCTTTTTTTTAATCCTAGTAATAAGTGACCTTTCTTATGGGCTCATCTAGAGTTTGATGTTCATCAAACTCAATTTTTTCTTCTTATGGCTAAAGTATCCCACTTATAAATTGATGAATTTTGATGTTGTCATCCATGATATACTTAACATATCTCAGCAGTTCTAAAAAAATATTTGCATGTTCTTCCATAGTCATTTGTCCCAATTTCAACTCATGGAACTATTTTAATTTTTCATCATATTACCTATAAGAGAGGTACTTTTCCTTGAAGTAATTCTTGAATTGATTCCATACAATCTTCCTCTCATTGACCTTCTTCACCTTCCTATGGTGATCACGCCATATAGATACTCTTCCATTCATATTGAATATAACTACCATTGCTTTCATATTTCCCGAGTAGTATTGGATTTGGAAATGCCTCATCATCCAAATAATCTAATTAGCTTTAGTTTCTTGACCATATTTTAATTCACCATCAAATGTAAGAGGTTTGACCTTCCTAAAGTCTCCATAAGGGTTGTTCTTGAAGGACCTCTTCCTCTTATTCCTATGAGATGAAGAGCGTGAACCTTCAATGGAGTATTTAGAGTAATATGAATCACTAGGAGAGATTTATGGAGTATATGTCATGTCACTAGAAATCCTTCTTGAACCATGGGGCCTCTTGTGGGAATGCCTCCTTGAGATACTCCCACTATTTTCCCAATTTTATGAATTATAAAATTATTTTCATGCATTCTGGGAACACACCTATTGTCATTTTCTATCAAATTACAAAAACATATGAATCACCCCTTCAAACTCTAACTATTCATAACTACAGTTGAACTTGAGAACTGAATTTGTAGATTTATAAAAATAAAAATGGGGTCTAATGGGGCTTATCATCTTGTGACCTCCCTACACTTTTACAAGGAATAACAAGGGAAATCCCTTGTTTTTTTTTGTAAATATTTCAATTTGACACAATCTGTCACATAAGATCAACACCATTCTTTGATCTTGGGAACCTAAAATTTGGCTGGGGAAAATGATTCCTTTCCCTTGATTCATTCCCTTCAGATGCCACCCACATCACCTTACCTCCTATCATGCATAAGTGGTTTCTTAAAACTCCTTTTACGAGCTTGAATGCATATGAGGGTGACATGTCACTGGGTGGTTTTCCTTTCAAGCTCAGACCAATTCATTAATCTTCTTGCATATTCATGAGCCAGAACTAGTACCATCCATTGATAAAAAATCCATGATCTTCCAAGGATGACATGACTGGTAGGGATCACATCCTTTATACCATCTCTACAATCACATATTGATCCAACCAGTAGTTGGTAGGTTTTCAAGCGTCGACAAAGTCTAGCACTTCAACTGCTTCTCCTGCCTCAACAGGTCCGTCTCGATAGGTTCTCCTCGGTGGGTCCTCCTCGACAGATTCACCTTGACAGGTTCTCCTCGACAGATTCACCTTGACAGGTTCTCCTCGACAGGTCTGCATCGATGGTTTAAATTATGAGCCATTATAACTTCTTGTAACAGAACATAACAGGTAGTCACCCAAGTGTCTCAACATCCTATATAAGCATGTACACTAATGTAATATACAAAAATTTCAAATTCCTCCATCTTTAATGGGAAAGAAGTAATAAATTGGTTCGAATTCTTGCATTTTGTCTGTTCGTATATTTTCTGTCGACCTAAGTATATTTCCTTCTTTGCTAGTTCTTTTTATATGTTTCTTCCATAACATAAATCGACTCATTCAATTGACTGTTGTCCCCCAGCATGCACCTGGGCACGGCCTGGATCATTGGTATCAAAAAATATCTTGTCCAAAGCTTAAGTTACATAAGCACTTCCATCGAATTTATTTAACTTATGCATGTTCAAACACACTCGCAAACTCAACAACTCAAGAAGATACTTCCTATGACTTCAGAAAAGATGGACGAAGAAGAAGACAATAGACATGCAACTGAGGAGACAGAGCAACTAATAGAAAAAGAACTGACTTGCTAGCGGACCAAAATGTTTTCCCAGTTCAGTGAGATTCTCATGCGAGTCACTTCAAAATTCGAGGAATTCTTGATGTGACATCACTCCGATAAAATCAACCCCTTCAAAGTGAAAATGAATCTAGACATACCGAACCTTGAAGGCAAGATTGACGCGAAATATATTGACAATTGGGTGCAACAACTGGAATCTTACTATGACTTGAATCAACTCTCCGAAGAAGAAAATATCACCATTGCATCCTTAAAGATGTCAACCTCTGTACACTGCTGGTGGGAGAATCTATCAACAAAGATGGAAAAAGAAGAGGGCCCCATCGACACATGGGAAAAATTTGCTGAATATGTCTGAAAGGACTTCTACCCACCCAAGTATCTTGAACAACAATATAAGAAGTGGTAGTAGCTAAGGAAATGGAAAGACCATTCCATATAGAGTTACATTGACGAGTTTTATTGACTCATGGCAAGAATTGGCATCCAAGAAGAAGTGAAATTGCTTGTCCTGAAGTACGACAATGGTTTATCCCCATACATTCAGCAAGAGATGGAGTTTCTAACTATCAGTATGCTTGCAGATGCATTTCATTACGCCAGCAAGCTTGAAGCTTAAGAAAAATAAAAAACATGTTTCACGAACAAGACAATAGGTTGAACATCTGACAAGAAGTCACCAACTGACTACAACAAGTTCAAGAACCATTCTCAGCCGACTCTGTCAAATACTGATCATCAGAAGAAGAAATTTTAGGAAGAAAAGAGGGATTGTAACAAACAAGCTCCTATTGGGAAATGGTGTGATTATCACAGTTCAACATGGCATGATACCTTAGAATGCAAAGCTCGAAAGACATTTTTGGAAAAATTGTCAACATTCAACTTGTTCAACATAAACCTGGTAGAATGTGATCCACATCCATCAACCCTCTTGGCTTTGACCTCGACCACTCCGACATCCTCAACCATCGTCAATGAGGAGGAACGAGAACATTTGTTCAATACACAGTTATGGGTTAAAAAAATTCCATTACATCTGATTGTGGATAATGGTAGCCAAAAGAACTTTTTTTCTGAAGATCTTGTGAAGAATTAGGTCTTGTCACCACTTTGCATCCTCAACCTTACAATATCGGTTGGATGAATGATCGAAAGGAACTAAGGATCACACGACAATGCAAACTCACCTACTTCATTAATCCCTTTTAAGATGAAGTATTATGTGACATGGCACCACTTTTTGTAGCCAACACATTGTTCAGTAAACCTTTCCTATGGGATTGAAATGGTCCATATCAGTTATAGAGTCAGAAGGTGATTGTCAAAAATTGGAATTAATCGTATGGCTTACCAGAGCAACAACACACATCAACGATTGCTATGATATCTTACAAAAAAACAAAGAAGCTTATTAATCATGCTCAAAAGTTCGCATTAATCATGATAAAGCCTCAAAATTCCAGGAATACTACAGCAACGAATTGACTCACCGACCAACACAGCTCCCGACAACAACAACAAATCGACAACATTCTTGAGGAATACTAGAACATATTTCAAGCACCAGATGGAGTACCTCTGCATTGTCAGGTAAAAAACTCCATTGAACTTGTTCCTGATTCTTCTTCACCTAACGCATCTGTTTACAGAAGATCCATTCTCGAAAATGAAGATATTTGCAGGAAAATCCAAGATTTCATCAACAAGGGTCATATCCGCCCCAACTCCTCTCCTTGTGGAAGTCCAGTCGTCTTAGTTCCAAATAAATCTGGGACTTGGTGCATATGCATTGACTATCTGACTCTCAACAAAATTTCAGTGAAGAAAAGATACCCTCTTTCACAGATTGATGAACTCATCGACAATCTGAAAGGTGCTATGTTCTTTACAAAACTCGAACTCAAGTCAGGATACCACCATATTCCAATCAAGTCCATTGATGTATGGAAACTAGATTTCATGACCAAGGAAGGATTGTTTGAATGGTTAGTCATTTATTTCGGCTTAAACAATGCACCTACAACCTTCATGAGAAATATGGATGACCTTCTATGACCTTTTCATCGTTAAATATGTCATTGTCTATCTTGACGATATCTTGATTTTCAATCAATCATGGGAAGAAGATGTCAAATAGTTTCGACAAGTCTTCAACACTCTGCAACAACATGGACTATATTTGAACATGGAAAAATTCTCATTTGCGATGACCAACATCAAATATTTGGGGTATGTAATTGACTCTGCAGGAATTCATGTCGACCCAGAAAAAGTACAGATCCTCAAAGATTTCCCCATTCCTCAAAAAATTCATGAACTAAGAAGTTTTCTTGATTTGGTGAATTTTTATCGACGATTCATACTTGGCTTCAGCCACATCGCATGGCCTTTGAATCAATTGGTGAAAGGAAATGAGAAAACTATCTTCAAATGGACACCAACACAACAAGATTTTGAACAACTCAAAAACAAGATTTGTACTACACCAGTACTTGTGTTACCGGATTGGCATCAGCCATCTGAGATTGAGACAGATGCATCAGACTATTCCCTTGGTACAAGGATCACTCAGTCAGGTCACCCAGTCACTTTTCATTCCGAGACTTTCAATGACACTGTTAAAAGGTACTCAATGTATGAAAAATAACTATATGCCATTGTGCAATCTCTTAAGCAATGGAGACACTACATTCTTGGCAAGGAAACGATCATCCTCACTGACCATAAACCTTTGCAGTTCACTTCATCCCAATTGAAACTACAAAAAACCCAAAAACTCATGTGGATTAATTACCTGCAAAAATTTTAGTTGGTAATTAAGTATAAAAAATGCAAATACAATGTCGCAGCTGATTGTCTCAGTAGACCACCCATTACTATATTTTCTAAAATGATGAGTATGCAGGGTTATGACACCACTACTTGGCCATAATTGTATTCGGTAGAGCGTGATTTCTCTAGAATCTATCAATAGCTTTGGACCGACACATTGTTGACTACCTACTACGCCCTAAAAGACACCTTGCTATACAAGCTTGCATAGCTTTGTGTACCGACAAAAGCTCATTTGGGACGCGCACTACAGCAAGATTGCAATACATTTTGGAGTCACAAAAACACTTGTTATCCTGCTAAATTATTTCTACTATCCTTCACTTATTAATGATGTCAACAAGTACATTCGATCATGCATGGTTTGTGCCATTGCTAAGCCATCGAATCGACGATAAGGACTGTATACACCCCTTCCAATTCCTAGTCGACCATGGGAATCTATTTCTATGGACTACTTGATGGGATATCATACTACCAAACATTAGCATGATGCAATATTAGTAGTAGTCTATAGATTTTCCAAGATGGTTATACTCATACCATGCAAGAAGGCTACGACATCACAACAGATTGCTTAGCTCTTCTTTGAACATGTGTGGAAACATTATGGCTTCCCGACGACCATTATTTCTGACATAGATACTATATTTGTCAACACCTTTTGGAAAAATCTCTGGAAACAGCTCGGCATGAGACTTTATTTTTCAACAACCTTCCATCCACAGGTAGATGGATAGACGAAATTTGTAAATCACTTCGAAGTACAATTTCTTCGCATGTACAACCATAAGCATCATCAAACATGGGATGACATCCTTCCATACATACAACATAGCTACAATCATTCTCAACACAAATCTACTAGAAAGACTCCATTTGATATTTGTTACGAATTTCAACCCTCGGCGCCTATCAACTTAATTAATTCCTCGACATAGTCGAACGACACTGAATTCAAAGGACGAGAAGTGGAGAAAGCATTGAAGTTCAGATATCAAATCTGCAACATCTAGAAGAAAGAACATAAAATGTTACAATGAGCAAATACAAAATCTAAGGCCGGACACAACAAGAATCATATTCCTCATTTATTCTAATTTGAGGATCAGGTCTGGTTACTTGTAAAGAATGAGTGCTTCATTGGTCCATACATAAAGATGAAACCTTTGCAATATGGTCCATATAGTATCCTTAAACAGATTGGAGAAAATGTTTTTCAGCTCGACATTCCTCCATGCCTTCGCCTACATCCAATTTTCAATGTAGATCTACTTCAACCATACCATGCACCATTTTTGCAACAGAACGACTTGCATACAGCAGAACCCGAAGACATCCATCCAGATGTTCAAGAACCTCTTCTTTGTGACACCATCGTGGGACAATGCATACACCATACAAGGACGAGCACTGTTACCTTATTTCAAGTGGATAAATATGGACATATTCCTATGAAAGGAAGAGGGTACTCTACTACTGAAGTAGCTGTAATGTCCCCTTTTTGGAATTTTTTTTAAAATGCCCAATTTTCCAATTTTTTCACAATTTTGGCTCTTGACTAGTTTTGATGTCTAGACCTCCAAATTGACCCAAATGCTTCCAAATTTTCTATGAAGTTAAATGAATGATAATATAAATTAAATATCATTCTCATTTATGTTTTTTTACCTCCCAATTACTTCTACAAACTTGTTTAATGTTCTGTTCAAAGTAGGAGTCTTTACTAGCAAATTGGGGCTCCAATTCCCCCTGGGTAATTGCCGGAAATGGATTCAAAAATGATCCCAAAGTCACTTGAATTTATGAAAAGTGGCTCGATATGTGTAAGGGACCTTTTAAAATTCTCATATGCATCATGGTTTAGTTTATACAGGTTGTTATGACTCTTTCCATAACAACTCCCAAGTCACAATTTCGACCCTTGGGGAAAATGCACCAAATCTTCTCCCAATGCAATAAAAATGAGTAAAATGGATTCCAATGCTTAATTAATTAACATGAGAATTTAAATAAATATTAATTAAATTCTATCCATCATACATTTATCAGATATACATTCCTTCATTCGAAATAATAAGCATTACCGTGGCATATATCAAAATGGAGTGGAAACGGTCATTGTTTGCTCATTAAAAGTCATTTCGACATACAAATCTTGGGAATTTAGAATTGAAAATTTATTATAATGAATAAAATATAATATTGAACTGATTACAATCATAAATAGACAATGAAATTCTCTCCCAATTCGAAATCATCAGCATTACAATGGTTCACAATAAGATAGTGGGGAAATGACACTATTTCTTCATTGTTCAACATTTTTACATGAATTAATTTGGGTATTTAGACCTGAGAGTCTTATTAACATGAAATACATGGCATATACATCAGCACATAATATAATTGGCATTATAATCTTCCCAAAAGAAATCAATATCTCACCCAAAGCGCAATCCCTCCATTGGCATGAATATGGTGTGAAAACTGGAAATAGTTGAGAGAGAGTGATGCAATAGAAGAATCCACATGATTTCATGTATATTACACCTGAAAATAAGACTCCATTAAATATCCATGAAATACCTAAGTTTCCTTTCCAAACACCAACTAGGATGGGAATCTTTCACCCTCGAAATTGGCTTAAGCAAGAAAACTAGTCATCCACTAGCTCTCACAATTCACAAATGAGAAAAAGCTCCTTCTCATGGCTGATCCATGTATTTTATAAAAATTATTAGTATTATAAATTTCCAAATCCATACATAAACCAAATCCAAGTCGAATTGGTGTGGCTGCTCATGCTATGCCATGTGGCCTCTCTCTTCACCTTCCCTCTTCTCCCAAATTTGAGTAGGAGCCTCTTGGCCTTCTCCAATTCCCAAATTCGACCTCTAATATGCTCTATTCAGTCCTAGCATGTCATTATTTCAATATGTAATCCTTCATATCTAACTTGTGTCATAACTTTCATAGAATCTCCATCATTGGTGTCATAGATGTCATAAATGTAAGGGGAAAATAGCCAAGTGTCCATGAAACTTCCATTTGGCTCTTCCTCTCCCATGTAAGTTACAATTCATCCAAAATTAGACCTATGAAGTATATGGACAATTATATTAACCTCATAATCCATACCAAAACATTAGGCTTCCCATAGATTCAAAATTACAAGAGGAGGATGCCATTTAACAAAGGAATTCTAGCTTGAGTGGGCCCCATAGTCTCCATGTGTCTCCATTTTCCATAGCCATTTCATTTTTCTCTTATATTTATTTAATAACATACATTATTAAATATTTATCCTCTTATAATATTTAAACATCATTTATTATCCCCCTTATTCCAAATATCAAAGCTTCCACCCCCAAGTTAGGAAACTAATGATTTTCCACCTTGGAAATTATTTGACTTTTAGCATCCCTTTGACAACTTCCATGAACATGGAAAATGTGATTTGGCCATTGTGACCCAATGAAAAATTTTGGACACTACAAATCCTCCCTTTATAATATTTCTTGTCCTTAAGCAATTTCAAACATGGTTGTTGAAGAACCTGCTTTCTGTATGATTCTTTGAAGTTGCCACTGGGCTTCCCACTTTGAGTCTCTGAGATTCCATGAAGATTTCATAGAGGAACCACCATGCTTGCTACTGCACTACTCTGATTAACATCACCTTATTAAATGGGAAATCCATATCCCATACTTCTTGTTTCCCAAATAATTTGAAATCAATGGGACTAAAAACTATCCTAGGGTCCCATTGCTTGAATTGCACTCCAACAATTAAGAGTGCTCTCCAACCCATACCATTTGGAAAGAGAATTCCTGGATCCCATTTTCTTGTATGAATTCTTCCAAACATCATGAGTGCATAATATATATCATCAAAGTATATAACAACATAATAAGAATGTACATCGAGGTGCCTCACCAAGAAATTATGAAAGTTCTTATACCTCCCAGTGAGTAGAGTACCATTTTCCAAGTGCATACATGCTTCAAGTGACCAATCAAATCTGCTCCAATGACATAGGTGAGGATCCCTTGTCCTATAATACTGCTCCTAAAGAATGTAATATGCATCAAAATAATAATCAGCCATTTTTTCTTTCATCCAAGAAGTGAATGAAGAACCTCCACCAAAATATGAACCAAATAAGGAGCAAATAAAACACAAAGAATTCAAGTGTCTCAAAGAAGTCTCATCAATACACCCATGAATATGTATATCATCATGAAATAACAGAAGATGTTGCTACCAATAATAATGTTCCTCAATCATATCCCTCTTCACCCAAGTGTTGAGCAAGAAAAACCATGAGTCTTCAAGTGACTCAAATGAACATCATAGGTGCACCCATGTAGATGTGTATAATCATAATGTAAACAAGGATTTTGATGAAAATGTAAATAATATGGTTCTCTAATAATTCCATCATCAAAAGAAGAAATATAATTTCCATGCTCTTCATGTGGCACCATCAAAAAGAAACTTTTCACCCATACTTCATTAGGATGACTGCTGCAAAATTTAGAAGTGTAGGATGTAAGAGAAAGAACCAACTCACCCAAATTATTAGTAAGTGAAAAATTGTCATAATGTGAAGTATCCATAGGGGTAGGATTATTCACCTCCATAGAAAATGCAAAAATTTCCTCATGGGTTGGTTTCAATGTAGTTCTCCAAAAAGTGTGTAACCATTTTCAAGAGGCAACTCAAGTTCCTCTTCCACCACAACAAGTGATTGGATCTCATCACTATAATCCTCAAGCACATCAATAACCTACAATTTTTCATGTTTCTCATGATCCATCATGTCATGAGAATCCTCCAAGCAATCTACCTTATGAAAATCTGAAACATCGGAGGAAAAATAAGTGTCTTGCAACTTTTCAAGAAGTTGCTCATTTTGAATTGTGAGCTTATCAATAACTTCATTATTCTTGAAGTAGGATTCCTGTAACCATTCAATAAGCTCAATGACATTTTTTCTATCAAAAATCAAATACATGAAATTACCTTTGATGTTGCAGATTTCTCTTTGGATCTTCTCCATGTCTTCAAGGAAGGATGGCTCCTCCAAGGAAGTAGCTCTCCAACAAGAATTCGATACCAATGCTTGAGTGTCATGGAGTATGCTAAGGTCCTCTTGGATCTTATTTTCATTCATATTTAATAACCCTTAAATAAAATGAGGTGCTTGCAAATGAACCTCCTCATCTTCTTCCTTCTTACTTTGACCAACTTCATGAAGCTCATGTGGTGATGGGGAAGTTGATCTTGTTTCTTCTTCAACTGCTACAAGGTCTTCATTTTCATGTTTAATGGAATTTTGGATTGCAGAAACATTTTGAAATCTGATCTCTATGTCAAAAACATAGAGTTTTGAGCACCCATCAGTAGGAACTCCTTCATAGTTCAAGAATCCATCAGTAGATGCTCTTTGTTTCATTTCCAAGGTAGCATGTGTCTCAAAATTATCTTCAGTATTTTCAATAAAAACTTCTTCATACTCATGTGATCTCTCTTCATATTTTTCAGGGTCACTTGGGATTTAATTTCGATCATATTCATGTACTACTTCTTCTACTCCACCTATTTCAGAACTAGGTGGTTCATGGGTCTCCTCCTTTCACTCCTTCAAACAAGCTGATGCATTTTTCTCCTTGGTTTTCTTAAAATCAATATATTTTTCCCAACTTTGGATAGACAAAAATTCAAATACTTTCATAATATTCTTGTTAATTTCTTCAAATATATGTTCTATGCTCTTTATTATGTCCTTACCGTCATATTAGGTTCTCTTTTCATGCCTAGTCATAGTTTCCAAAAAATTGCCTTCTTCTCCTACTTTTTTTTCCCTCTTCAACAAAAGCACTTTTGGTTTCAATATATAATGGTGGTCACTAAATTATTGTACTCATAAATATAATACCACATCAGGTGCCAAGATCATGCTCTAATACAACTTTAATGTCCCATTTTTGGGATTTTTTTTTAAAATGCCCAATTTTCCAATTTTTTCACAATTTTGGCTCTTGTCTAGTTTTGATGTCTAGACCTCCAAATTGACCCAAATTCTTCCAAATTTTATCTGAAGTTAAATGAATGATAATATAAATTAAATATAATTCTAATTTATGTTTTTTTACCTCCCAATTACTTCTACAAACTTGTTTAATGTTTTGTTCAAAGTAGGAGCCTTTACTAGCAAATTGGGGCTCCAATTCCCCTTGGGTAATTGCCGTAAATGGCTTCACAAATGATCCCAAAGTCACTTGAATTTATGAAACGAGGTTGGGTATGTGTAATGGATATTTTCAAAGTCTCATATGCATCATTGTTTATTTTATACAAGCTGTTATGACTCTTTCCAAAACAACTCCCAAGTCACAATTTCGACCCTTGGGGAAAATGCACCAAATCTTCTCCCAATGTAATAAAAATGAGTAAAATGGCTTCCAATGCTTAAGTACTGAAAATTAGACTTGAAATAAACATTAATTACAGTCCATACATCATAAATGTATCATATATAAATTCATTCATTTGAAATAATAAGCATTACCATGGCATATATCAAAATGGAGTGGAAATGGTCATTTTTCACTCATTAAAAGTCATTTCGACATACAACTCTTGGGAATTTTGACTTGAAACATTCTGAGAATGAATAAAAAATAATATTTAACTGATTAAAATCATAAATGGAGAATTAAATGCTCTGATACCACTGTAATGTCCCCTTTTTGGAATTTTTTTTAAAATGCCCAATTTTCCAATTTTTTCACAATTTTGGCTCTTGACTAGTTTTGATGTCTAGACCTCCAAATTGACTTAATGCTTCCAAATATTATATGAAATTAAACGAATGATAATATGACTTAAATATAATTCTCATGTATGTTTTTTTACCTCCCAATTACTTCTGCAAACTTGTTTAATGTTCTGTTCAAAGTAGGAGTCTTTACTAGCAAATTGGGGCTCCAATTCCCCCTGGGTAATTGTTGGAAATGGCTTCAAAAATGATCCCAAATTCACTTTAATTTCCAAAAATATGCTGGGTATGTGTAAGGTACCTTTTAAAATTCTCATATGCATGATGGTTCAGTTTATACAGGTTGTTATGACTCTTTCCAAAACAACTACCAAGTCACAATTTTGACCCTTGGGGAAAATGCACCAAATCTTCTCCCAATGTAATAAAAATGAGTAAAATGGATTCCAATGCTTCATTAATGAAAATTATACTTGAAATAAACATTAATTACAGTCCATAAATCATACATTTATCAGACATACATTCCTTCATTAGAAATAGTAAGCAGTACCATGGCATATATCAAAATGGAGTGGAAATGGTCATTGTTCACTCATTAAAAGTCATTTCGACATACAAATATTGGGAATTTTTTTATAATGAATAAAAGATAATATTTAACTGATTAAAATAATAAATTGACAATTAAATTATCTCCCAATTCTAAATGATCAACATTACAATGGTTCACAACAAGATAGTGGGGAAAAGACACTATTTCTTGATTGTTCAACATTTTTACATGAATTATTTTGGGTATTTCGACATGAGAGTATTATAAACATGAAATAAAGAGAATGTAAATCATAAAATAATATAATTGGCATTATAATCTTCCCAAAAGAGATCAATATCTCACCCAAACCGCAATCCCTCCATTGCCATGAATATGGTGTGAAAACTAGAAATAGTTGAGAGAGAGTGCTGAAATACAAGAATCCACATGATTTCCTATAGATTAAAAATACAAATAAGACTCCATTAAATATCCATCAAAGTCCTGAGTGGCCTTTCCAAACACCAACTAGGATGGGAATCTTTCACCCTCGAAATTTGCTTAAGCAAGAAAACTAGTCATCCACCAGCTCTCACAATTCACAAATGCAAAAAAGCTTCTTCTCATGGATGATACCTGTATTTTATAAAAATTATTAGTCTTCTAAGTTAACAAATACATCCATAAAACAAATCAAATTCGAATTGGTGTGGCTTCTCATGCTATGCCATTTGGCCTCTCTCTTCACCTTCCCTCTTCTCCCAAATTTGAGTAGGAGCCTCTTGGCCTTCTCCAACTCCAAAATTTGACCTCTAAGATGCTCTATTCAGTCCTGAATTGTCAGTATGTTATTATTTCAGCCTTCATATCTAACTTGTTCCATAACTGTCATAGAATCTCCATCATTGGTGTCATAGATGTCATAAATGTAAGGGGAATCTAGCCAAGTGTCCATGAAACTCCCATTTGGATCTTCCTCTCCCATGTAAGTTACAATTCATCCCAAATTTTACCTATGAAGTATATGGACAAATATATTAACCTCATAATCCATACCAAAACATTAGACTTCCCGTAGATTCAAAATTACAAGAGGAGGATGCCATTTAACATAGGAATTCTAGCTTGAGTGGGCCCCATAGTCTCCATGTGTCTCCATTCTCCATAGCCATTTCATTTTTATCTTCTATTTATTTAATAAGATAAATTATTAAATATTTATCCTCTTCTAATTTTTAAACATCATTTATTATCCCCCTTATTCCAAATCTCAAAGCTTCCACCCCCAAGCTAGGAAACTAGTGATTTTCCAACTTGGCAATTATTTCACTTTTTGCATCCCTTTGACAACTTTCATGAACATGGAAAATGTGATTTTGCCATTGTGACCCAATGCAAAATTTGGGACATTAAAGTAGCCAACAAGTTTCCTCACCTAAACGAATACACAATGCAGACCATTGTTTCTTAAGGAAGGAGGAATGATGCAACTAGTAGTTGGTAGGTTTTCAAGCGTCGACAAAGTATAGAACTTCGACTACTTCGCCTACCTCGACAGGTCCGCCTTGATGGTTGAACTTCAAAACCATTATAACTTATCATAAATGAATGTAACGGGTAGTCACCCAAGCATCGTAGCATCCTATATAAGCATGTAAACTAATGTAATATAAAACAACTTCTGATTCCTCCATATTTAATGGGGAAGAAGTAATAAATTGGTTCAAATTATTGCATTTTTCTGTTCATATACTTTCTGTCAATCTAAGTGTATTTCCTTTTCTGTTGGTTCTTTTTTATGCTTCCTCCATAACAAAGATCGACTCATTCAATCAACTTTTTTCCCCAGGTGTATTTCCTACTTTGTTGGTTATTTTTGTGCTTCCTCAATAACAGAGATCGACTCATTCAGTCAACTGTTTTCCCTAGCATGCACCTGGGCATGACTTGGATCACATATAGAACCCAAGTCACATCACCATATGGCATACCAAAAGTGGTTTCAGGATTCATGAAAAATGGTTTCCTGAAATCATTTTTATGACAGGATGGTTTTCCTTTCAAGCTCATGCTTCAATTATCTTAAACTTTACACATCTTCGCAAGATTGAAGCACTATGAGATGTTGATCTCCACCACCATTTGAAGGTCATATCTCGTCCTCCTTTGGAATCCACTACATGTGAGCACAATGCATGTGTATTTGATATGGTTGGTCCACATCACACCTGCTTCACACATGGGTCCTCCACATCACCCATCCACATATCACAAGTGGGGCCCACTCTAAAATTCCCTATTTTTCAATTTTAGAATTTGCATAGAATTTTAATTCGGCAAAGTTTGTGCTATAAATTGTTCTTAGACTAATGCATGAACAAGCTAGAACAATCTCAAAAAACAAAAGCAAATTGGAAAGGGTTTTTTAAGATTTTGGTTTGAAAGTTTATCATCAAGAAAGAAAATCATCAACAAACTAATAAAAATACTAAATCATGGAAGAATAGAAAAGACTGAGTTGAAAACACATAAAATATAAACCATGAATATTATAAACATAACGATGATTTCATTCACAACATATAAGCATTTGCATGAGAAAACACATTTATCAAGAAATGAAATTATACATTGAGTGATCAAACAGATCCAAAATAAAACCAGCATGAGATAAAATGGCTTATAATTATGTATATATCAGAATCAGTCTTTAAGATTACATGAAAGTCATGAGTCTTAGCTTGAGATGCATAAGCTCTAAAGGCTTTCCTTGAGAAAAATTCGAACCCTTGCACTATATGCTTGTCCCCTTTTTATAATTACAAATATCTAATATGAAGTAGTTCCCTCCTCACTTATTTAGGTCAAATTTGAAAGTACTCAATAGTTACATTAACCAAATTTCAAACGATTAAAAACTAATTGACTAAAAATAACAAAATCGGATTCCTCGGAAATTTGGGAAATTTCTGAAAAATGGGTCTCAAAGAAGCGTCCATATCTCTCGATCCGGGACACCCGGTGCAAAAAATGAGAGATTTTTTTCTAAATGCGACCATGATGAACAAAACACTCTCTTATTTTTTGAAAATTCGTCTTCAATTGATCAGAATACGTGCCGAAAATTTGTGACTAAAACAGGAAATTATTAAATATTTCAAAGCTTGAAAAATAGGCCACAAAGATGAATTTGAATCTCTCAAACAATGAAAGTTGTTAAAAAACTGAGACATGATTTTATGAATGAATCCGTGATGAACAAAAACCTATTTGGGATTTCTGAAATTCATCTCCATTTCCTCATAATCCGTGCTCAATTACAATGACTAAAACAGGAAAAACAAAGCATAACTATGCATCTATTTTTCTTCTTAAATCCATTTTAGCCACTCTTACCCATATTTTACTGTAATTTGGTTCATGTACTTCTTTAGGAACTTCAAATATTCTCAAGCTTCATCTTCACAACTGTAAAACTCATAACCAAAACTAAAACTCGTAACATTTGAAAACCACTATTTTCTGAAAGATAGTCTCATACATTTGTCATGATGATGAATCTAGGTTATGTACATGTGTCATAATGTCTTCAACAAGTGGCTGAAAAAAAAACCTTCCATTATCTTCGACTGCAACAACCTTGATAATCCACCACTGTTTTCAATGATTTAGGATTCTTGTAGCGCCTTGTTGCATTAACCTTGAGTTTTGCGCTACAGGAATGTTCTCATGCAAATTTTGACAAAAGGATCCAAAATGAGGGTTAGATCTTGAGTATAAAGCAATAATTTTAATATAATATTTTTAGACTTCAAGAGATATTTAACACTTAATAAGCCAAAAATAAAATTTGAAAAATAGAATAAAATAAAACAACTATAACCTATAAAAATCAAACAAAATGCATTAAACATTATTTAAAAATAAACAAAACAAAAAATGTAAAGTAAATAAGAAATAAATCTTTTAAAACAACACACATAGACTAGGAACAATATCAAGTCATAACAGGAAATAAGGGAGATTATTTCAAAATTATTTATGTCCCCTTATATGCAACTTAATAGAACCCAATTTTTACATAAGCATTTCTAATTTATGCATGTAAATATGGATTTCTGGCCCATACAACTCTGGTATTGGAACTAGAAGCTCTGATACCAATATGTAACATCCCCTTCCATTAATTCGACCAACAAAAGGGTACATTGACCGAATACGGGCATCTAAATTTCACCCTATTTCCAAATTACAATCTCTTAATATTTAAAAGACATGTTGAGATCCATAAATAACATACAAAATGGAAATAAACTCTATCCACATACATCTAGCATGAATTTATGAATTCAATAATCACATGGATCAATTAAAAACTTATACATTGAAATAGAAAAGAATAGTTTTTATGTAACAAAAATCCAAGAAACTAGCTATGTAAGAGCGATTTGAGCGACTTTCCACCCATCCATAGGGACTCTATCTAGCATATACTCTTTCTGCTAAGAATCCAACCACAAGTCGGGCTATCAGGCCAACAAGGTGAAGGAAACAAATCAAACCTTCTCTCTCTCAACCCACAACATTTTATTTACTATATGCTTTGTCAAAATCTCATACGTAGCTCTATAGGGATCTCACTTATACACCACATCCTTGGCTCTCACAATACTTACCCCACACAACACCCTTTTGGGATCAGACATCCCCTTCACTGATTCACAACTCTCTTGGGTGACCCATATTTCCAGGTGCTTCCAGTGTGTGCATAGAAAGAGTCCAATCTGATTCATTCTCTTGGAGAACCACATGTATCCTCAATTCATGGTTTCTTAGGCATCCGTGAGTAGCTCAACTTCTTGGGTAAATATTCCTAGCTTTCCCAAACTCTCTCCTCACCTACAACCATCTGTTTTCCCTTCAAATCTATAATGTTGTCTCTAAATTCAAATTTATGGGTTATACACATTCTGGTAGTGGTCATGAGCACCAATACAGAGCTCTGTGCAGTGTAGATCAACATGAGAGAATGAGGGTTAACTCCAAGGGATATGAGATAATAGTGAAAAGTTAACTGACATGGATTCTAAAAATAAGAGAAAGGAATCCTATCATTTCTAGACTGAATTTTGATAGATGACATAAATGACATAAAAAAGTAGTTAGCCTCATACTTCAATAAATGAATGAGGTGAATTTTCCCACCAACTTCACACATGCATTCAATTATTGGATTCAATAGTCAAAAGGAAGTAATTAGATCATTTAAATCACATGGAAGAATTTGAATGAGTTTTAAGGTATACACTTGGCGGTAAAGGATTTAGTCTCCCATATGCCCCATTTCCTCTTACGCTCTAGTGGAATCATAGCCCCTTTCTGTTAGTTTTTAATCATTCAAGCTAGCATTATGTTAGGATCTTTAACTGAGAGAACAACAAGTACAGCAATCAAACACAAGAGACAATTAGCACAATATTTTTCCTCAGGGAAACCATAAATGGAGAAAACCCCACAAATTCCTCAAAGATAGAATCGGAACAAAAGGTAAAACCCCAAAACAGTAAGATGATCTCCCGACAGTAGTAACCTCTTTCTTCCTTGCCCCAGTGTCTTTCTCTTCCTTAGCTATGCACTACAACTAAGTGTGGATGAGTGTGTGATAAATAGAGAGGTCACCTCTCTATTTATACTAATTCCCGACATGACTAAAACCTTACTAGGGCCAACTTCACTAGGTGATTCTAATAACCCTAGTGCCCCGGAACTACAAGGACTTTAATCCTTAGACAATAGGAGGGTTACCCACAATGACTTGACATGAGTTGTTTACATTATAGATCTTCTCGATCAAAACATCGAGGCATGACATGACACAAGAACATCCCGAAATAAACACCGGGTTACAATAGATAAGAAATACAAGTGAATACATTTCGAAGTTACAATTACATCAACACTCCCTCTTAACTAGGAAGGTATTCTCTTGACACAATTTTCATCATTGGTCTTATTCTTTAGATCTTCTCGTCATCTGCATCTTCAAGTCATCTTCATCTTCAAGTCATCTTCATTTATGGATCTGGATCATCACTGGATGTGGATCATCACTCGATTTGGATCATTATTGGACATCATCACTCGATCTGGATCATCACTACTAGATCAGGATCATCACTCAATCTGGATCATCACTACTGGATCTGGATCATCACTCGATCTGGATCATCTCAGAGACATCATAACTGGATCTAGATCATAGCTCAATCTGGATCTTCTCTGGTCATCATCATATGTGCTATGTCATGATTCTTCTCGTCACAGGAAGTTCTATAGAGCCAGCCTTATTTCATGTTGGTTGTAGGCCTAGCCACCATTTAGGTCTTCTTCAACACTTATATCTGACCTACTCGTCAGAATGGCTCGCCCAACACTTACATCTGACCTACTCATCATAAAGGCATGCCCAACACTTACATTTGACCTACTTGTCAGAAAGCCATGCCCAACACTCACATCTAATCATATAGGATCAATCCTATAATCAGATCAAAAAGGCCCAACACTCACATTCACCAGCATGATAGGACACAACTACTATCATCTGTGAAAAAGCTCAGCACTTACATCTGACCTACTCGTCAGAAAGGCATGCGCTCACATCTAATCTTGTATGAACCAATACTACAGTCACACCAGAATGGGCCCCAGTACCAGACTGAGCTACATGGAAAATGACCAGGTGCCTCCATTCTCCTAGAGAATGGAAATTGCCCTTACATCTGACCTACTAGCCAGAAGGGCCCAACACTTACATCTGACCTACTCGTGAGAAGGGAATGAACTCACATCTGATCTTGTAGGAACCAATCCTATAGTCACATCAGAATGGCCCCCAGTCCTGTACTGAGCTACCTAGTAACTGACCAGGTGCCTCCACTCTCCCGGAGAGTGGCAGTTTCCCTTACATCTGACCTACTTACCAGAATGGCCAGCACTCACATCTGACATGGGAGGAACCTAAAACTTTAACCATTACAGAATGGCTCAGCCCTTATATCTGACCTGCTCGTCAAAATGGCTCTCTTAGTCCCAGACTGAGTGTTCTTGGCAATTGACCAGGTACCTCCATTCCAAGAATGGCATTCAACACTCATATCTGACATGGAAGGAACCAAATCCTCTCATCATGATAGAATGGCTCAACCCTTATATCTAACCTACTTGTCAGAATGGCTTATAGACCCGTCACTTCCCCTTGGAAGGGACCTCGATCTGGAGAACACCAAGCTTCTCCCCGAAGTACTCAAAATTCACTCTGGCCAATGGCTTTGTCAACACATCAGCTATCTGATCGTCCATCGCAACATAATGGAGCTTCATTGCTCCCCTCTGTACCATATCCCTGATATAGTGATACTTAATATTGATATGCTTCGACTTGTCATGGAACACTAGATTCTCTAACAACTTCACACAACTCTGGTTGTCACAATGTATAAAAGTAGCATCCATCTGGAGATCAAATAAATCAGACAGTAGCTTCCTCAGCCATACTACCTCACAACTAGCTGAACAAGCTGCGACATACTCTGCTTCAGCTGTATTCAGTGCCACACAGGATTGCTTCCTGCTAAACCAAGAGATCACACCTAATCCCATACTGAAGCAACACCCTGAAGTGCTCTTCTTATCGATGGAACTACCTGCCCAATCTAAATCAACATAGCCCTCCAAGTTAATCTTCTGATTCACATCATACTTGAGCCCATAATCAATTGTACCCCTCAGGTACCTCAGAATATGCTTTCTAGCAATCAAGTGAACATTTCTTAGATCTGTCAAGAACTGGCTCAAGGTGTTCACAGCAAAGCAAATGTCTGGTCTCGTGTTCGTTAGGTACATCAAGGACCCAATCATCTGACGATACATCGTAGCATCAACCAACTATGATGAAGCATCGCTCAATAGCTTCAGGTTCGATGCCATAGGTGTGGCCATAATCTTGCAGTCCATCATCCCAAACCTTTAGGATCTCTACTGCATACTTCCCTTGTCCAAGGAATATTCCATCCGCACTCTGCCACACCTCCATACCTAGAAAATAATGCATCATGCCCAAGTCCTTCATTTCGAACTCAGCAGCAAGCTTTCTCTTTGTATTAGTAATCAACCATCCATACCTGTCACAAACAGATCATCTACATACAATAGAAGCATCACTGGGTTGCCATCTTCAACCTTGTAGTAAAGGTTGGAATCTGCTTTACTCTTGGTAAAGCCCAAACTGGATAGAAAGTTGTCAATTCTGTTGTACCATGTCCTGGGTGCCCGTTTCAAACCATATAGGGCTTTCTTCAATCTACACACATGAGACTCCCTATCATGTGTCTCAAAACCGAGTGGTTTTTCTATATACACTTCCTCTTCCGCTACACCATTCAAGAAGGTAGTCTTGACATCCATTTGGTGTATCTTCCATTTCATTACTGAAGCTAGACCAAGTACTGATCTGATTGAAGTGTATCTGTCTGCAGGTGCAAAGGTTTCTTCATAATCTATTCCTTCTTTCTGAGAGAAACACCGAGTGACAAATCTTGCCTTATATTTTTCAATGCTACCATCTGCAGCATGCTTGATCTTGTAGATCCATTTGGAATTCACAACTGGCTTCCCTTCTGGTCTTGGGACAACATCCCAAACATCATTCTTCATGATCGATTGGTACTCTTTGATCATAGCATCCTTCCATTCTTTCCGTTCTACCACTTATTCATAAATGGAAAGTTCTTTATCAATAAAATAACATAGTAATGCTACATACCCGGAGCAGGATCTGGTCCTTTTTCTTTCTCTGTATTTCTCTTCTGGAGCCCCATACCTTTACACACCTTGGATAATTTTTCGTACCCAAGCAGGTTTCCTCTTGTGAGGATTCTTTTCCTGAGGTGGATCTACAGGTCTTTGTGGTTCTTCAAATTCTCGATCTTCTTCTTGAGCTTCTTCATTCATGGTTGTATCATGAATTCTGGGTGCTTCTATTTCTTTAGATTCTTCAGTAGGTTTCTTTTTGGATTTTTTTAAAGTTGTGTGTTCATAAAATGTCACATCCCTACTGATATCAATATTCTTGAATCCTGGGAAGTATATTCTGTAAGCCTTCGAGCTTTCAGAGTATCCCACAAATATACCCTTCTTTCCTGAAGGATCTAATTTAGTCCTCTTCTCTTTTGGAATCTGTATGTACACTGGAAAGCTGAATATTATGAGATGGCTGACTTCTAGTTTCTTGTCGGAGAAGACTTCTTCAGGAGTATTGTTCTTGATTACTATGTGTGGAGTACGGTTCTATACATACACCGCTGTTCTGGCAGCTTCTGCCCAAAGGTGCATAGGAAGATCTTGATCATGAAGCATTGCTCTTGCAGCTTCCATGATAGTTCTATCCTTCCTTTCTGCAATCCCATTCTGTTGTGGACTATAAGGAGTGGACAACTCCCTCTTAATCCCTAAGTCTTTGCATAGCTCTTTGAATTCATTTGAAGTGAATTACCCACCATTATCTGATCGAAAGGTCTTGATCCTCTTTTCAGTGTGATTCTCGATCAAGGCTTTGAATTCCTTGAACTTGACGAATACTTTGTCTTTGTTCTTCATGAAGTAAACCCATGTCTTCCTAGAAAAGTCATCAATAAAAGAAACATAATATGCATACCCTCTTAGTGAGCTTGATGACATAGGACCGCATACATCGGAGTGGATGATTTCCAAGGTTCCTTTTGCTTTGCTTTCACTACTTGGAAATGTCTTCGCTGTATTCTTTCCTTTCGCACATCCTTCGCAGACCCCATCATGTTTTGCTTGGATTTCTGGAATACCTTCAACAAATTTGCTTGTAATAGGTAGTGCTCTATAATGCACATGTGCAAGCCTTCTATGTCAAAGTTCATTTGGATCTACTATGTCATGGACCAAGGCTTGTTCTAGATGGCCCTTCAATTTGTACAATCCTCTTTCTTGTTCTCCAATCACCACCGCATCATCAATAGTCTTTCCTTTTGGCCACATGATGACTTGACCATCTATGAATGAAACTCTCATTCTTTTTTCATCTAATGCAGATATGGAGAGGAGGTTCTTCTTGAGTCCTGGTACAAACAATACTTCCTTCATTATCATATACTTTCCAGAGTCTAACCTATAGGAGGATTCCCCACTACCTTTTATTGGATATTGGTAGTCATCTCCTAGTTTCACGTTGTGAGGTGATTCATGTTCTGATAGTTTCACAAATGATTCCTTGAATCCTGTCATATGTTTGGAAGCCCCGCTATCTATGAGCCAATCATTGCTTCCATGAGTAATGTTCCCTGTGAGAGCGGAAATCAAAACATATTCATCCTTGCTTGAAGAATCTTCACTTTCATATCTGGTTCTTTTCTTGGATGGTTCAACATCCTCTGCAGCATGAGCATGATGTCTTATTTTGTTGCTCTTTTTCTTATTCTGTCTCTTAGGACAATTTCTTGCAAAGTGTCCCACTTCATCACATGTATAACATCTGATTTTAGACAAATCTTTTCTAGTGTTATCTTTGTGAGAGTGGTTACCTCTGGAGTGATGAGATCTTCTTTTGGTTGAATTGGAGTGTACTGTGAGAGCTGATTCTTCACTTCCCATCTTCTCTTCTCGATCGACTATCTGAGCTTCTTCTTGAGATCACTCTTCCCATAGTCTGCTAAACTTGACTAACTTCTTTCTACCATAGATCCCTTGAATAAAGGATTCCCATGATCTAGGGAGACCATTCAAGGTAGTCATCACAATCTCTGCATTTTCCACTTCTTCATCTACTACTTCCATTTGTTCCTTGATCTAAGAAACTCTTGTGAAGTAGGACTGGATTGTTTCTGCATTCTGAATCTTCACATTCTTCAGTTGGTTTCTCAGAGTCATCTTCTGGTTTATGTTCTTCCCTTCAAACAATTTGGTTAGGGCATTAAACATAGCTTTAGGTGTCTTTAGGGAGGACACCTGTGGTATGAGGTGATCCTTGATAGAATCAGCAATGATCCTCTTTTCCATAACCAACTTCTTCCTATGTAAGGCATTTTCCTCATCTCCCTCTGGAACTAGAACCTCCTCATTGATATAGGAGTCCAACTCATTTTCTTCGAGGACTAGGGAGATCCTATACTTCCAAGCTCGAAGGTTATCAGCTCCCTCAAGCTTTTCATCAAGCTTGGTATGATGATACATCTTAACTGAGAACCTCAAATGGAAATACAAAAGATTTAGATCTTACCAGGTCAAGATGTCGGATCTAGATTTGGAGCTGAAATCCTGTAGAGCTGGTTCAGGAGCAAATTAGGGTTTTTCTTTTCCAAAGTTCTGTCTGACCAATTGCTTTGAATTTGATCCCTAACTTTGATTTTAGGGAGGAGATCAATCCAGGCCTGGGCTCACTAAAAAATTCCTCTTCTGTGAAAAGCCCTAATTTTCGGCAGCAGTGTCGGGTCCAAAAATGAAAAAACCTCAAAATTAGATTCTGCTTCGACAGAAAGATGCGCCCTAGGGAGGAGAGTTATTCCAACCTTCTTTTCTGAAAATATGTGGAGAGAGATCCACAAAGTAGGAAGCCCTACTTCCCACAGCACAGTGTCTTCTTCTCATGTTAACTCTGATACTATGTTATTTTTTAATCATTCAAGGTAGCATTATGTTAGGATCTTTAACCGAGAGAACAAAAAGTACAACAATCAAACATAAGAGACAATGAACACAGTGTTTTTCCTTGGGGAAACCATAAATGGAGAAAACCTCGCAACTTCGTCAGAGATAGAATCAACACAAAAGGTAAAACCCCAAAACAGTAAGATGATCTCCCGACAGTAGTAACCTATTTCTTCCTTGCCCCAGTGTCTTTATCTTCCTCAGCTATGCGCTACAACTAAGCGTGGATGAGTGTGTGATAAATATAGAGGTCACCTCTCTATTTATACTAATTCCTGACATGACTAAAACCCTACTAGGGCCGACTTCACTAGGTGAATCTAATAACCCTAGTGCCCCGGAACTGCGGGTACTTTAACACTTAGACAATAGGAGGGTTACCCACAATGACTTGACATGACTTATTTACATTATAGATCTCCCCGATCAGAACATCGGGGCATGACATGACACAAGAACATCCCAGAATAAACATTAGGTTACAATAGATAAGAAATACAAGTGAATACATTCTGAAGTTACAATTACATCAACACTTTGGTGGTTTTTACACAACCATGTTGGAACATTTTATTATTTATGCACATAATATTCACATATATTTCGAGTTAGCATGATAATCCAGCCATATGGTCCAAATAAAAATATTTATATCATACATGTGTAGCCATTCACTAGTTGAGCCTAGACCTTGAACTCTGCACTAGGAATCCATACTAGCATATCTACATAGGCTTTACATAAATTTGGTTAAATACATTATAAGTCAAATCTAGGGTTATTACAGTGAATAGCTGAAACCACAATGCATGGAAACATGGTGGGCATAAGTGGCGATAAAGCCCCATGGGTTGTAGAATTGGACGAACCCCATTAGGAGGGTGGAGAGGAATTCTAATGGGGTAGGGTTACCAAGAATTTTTCCTAACCTATACTATGGTATGAATTCCATAAGTGACGGATGTAGAAGGAAAGGTGGATGTGGTGAATTGTACATGATTGGTTCAACATACATACAAATTTTGAATATGTTAGATTAGTACAAAGACATGAAAATTAGATAAAATAAGATAAAAAATTTAAAGTATATTTAAATTTACACATGATACCTATGATGGTAGCAGAGTGTCCACCCTATGTAGTGATAGCTATGGCACGTCAGACGTTACAAGATATGGAAGCATAAATATATGGATCTAAGAAATATATAGATATATGGTCTTGAATACTTGAATTCTTTCAATAGTTTTTAGTTCATTTGCATGATAAAAACAAGGGAGGTTGCTAAGCAACAAGTCCTTGCCCTAAGTTATGAAGTTATTCAACAATGACTAAATTTATTTGTTACAGATTCTGAAAAAAAAGTGCTTGGAGTGTTGTCTGTGCATGGATCAAATAGGATCTTGAAATGATGGAGATACTATTGCATTGAGCTATCACATGAAGCTGATCTATGATCTAGAGTTCAAAATGTCACAAAATTACTGCTTCTTTTCCTCCTCTCCACATCACTGCGAGCATTAGTCACACTACTAGTTATGAAAGGTCATGGACACTATAATTTGCAACCCTAACAACTATTCAAACTAGAAGCCACCCGATTCTAATTCAAATCAGATTGCTCAATGAAATGTTGACATCAAGGGTCATGAGTCAAGGCTAGAACCAACTGTGGAGACAGAGCCCGTAGCAAGCAAAGCCACATGATCACCCAACATAAGAGTAAGCACCAGTGGCAGAGCCAATAACATCTCGAAAAGCTTAGATAAGTAAGTTTCGATGTGCATATGTTGTGAGCTTTCGATCTCCACCTCCGGTAGCTAGATGAAGTTGATTTGGAGACCTGAGGACAATTTAGTCTGGGAATAAGCAACCATGAGTTCAGCTAAGAACATCCATTTGCAGATGATGAAGGTCACGGAGAGTCCATGGCGGTCGACGAGGCGCTTGGCGAACTCACCGACAGAGAAAGATGGTGAGCAATATGAGATATCTTCGTAATAGCTATCCCAGTTATTTAAACATAAATTTCCAAAGAAAGAAGCCACTCCAGGTTTCTATCTTAGAGCATATTGAACTTTATTGTCCCTATCAGAGCACACCGGGCTATACTACTCCTAAAGAGTATGGGGAGGTACATAGCTTAATTCTTTCTATTTGTAAACATACCTAGCCAAAGCATATAGCACACCTAAGCCAAATGCATGCCACCTAAACATAGCTTAATTCTTTCAATCTGCTTGAACTAAAGTTGTTGGGTCAACAAATGCAACTGCCAAAGTAGTTACAACTCTAAAGGCTCAAGCAAGGACTAGAGTCTAAGAGGGCGCCAAGGTGGAGTCAAAGGCAAAGGAAAAATAGCTTATTAAGATTCATTAGGAGGTTCACACAAGTACACTAGTTGACAAGACTCATATTTCTATTTTATATGTCCTAGGGAGTATCAATGTCAGTTTGCTAAGCACGTAGTTAGCTATGATGGTATCGAGAGGATAAATTTGATGAAATTGACATCTTTCGCAAGTATGCTTCTGGGTCATGTATATTGTGCATTTCTATAAGGGATCCTTCATGCAGTTCATGTTTATATGATGTTATTTCTTTAGGATCTTGTTTCTCTACACAACTTTTAAAATATTCTATTGTTCCTTCTCTTAATTTTATTGAAATGTATCTAGACTTAAATAAAACTTGTAAGCTGTCAAACAAACAGTCTCAACCAAGTAAGAAAATTTTTTCAGTCAAAATAAACAATTCCTCTCTAATACTATATCTAGTGGTCCTTTTGAATATAACATATGTAGTTCCATATGAATTTAGAAATTGTGATTCAAGTTTATGCTAGTTGACGTTTGAATTGTGTACCTTATATTTAATTGATCTCAGTTGAAAAGAGTGAACAAATTGTTAAAAAAGATTTACCAGAACTCTAGTGAACAAATTGTCAAAAAAGGAAAATTTAAAATAATACAAAGTTTTTTTTCTTCCATATGAAACAAATTGCATTTAATAGAAAACAACCCAGATACTGAGTTTAGCATTTAAAAATGAAAATTGACTAGATCTTAATGTCAAGAAATTGCAATTAATAGAAAACAACTTAAACTGGTCAAGTTTATTCTGGCATGTTTTGGCTATGTTTATGGTAAAACATGACTCTAAGACTCTAAATCGAGCATAGCTTTGTTCCATGCAGTCTTTAAAATCCTTGGAGACAAACACGGGAGAATAATGACAGAACGCTGCAGTCAGATCTTTGCCCCAAACACGAGAAACGCCAGCAAATGAAAAACGGGCTTAGAGTGAGAAATGGAAATGGGAAGGAGCTTTTTACTTATCAAAATTCAAAAGAAAAAAGAATTGCAGATCTGTATTGAAAAAAGAACCAAGGGACCATCCTCCATATAATGTGAATATTCAAAATGTTTACAATTATGTTAATCTACCAGCTTCGATGCATCTATCAAAGGCATATAGGGATCTAAATCCTCCTCTCCAAATGGATACTTTTGAAACTTGAACTCATCTATCAAGGACTGTGAGGATTCAAATTCTTATAAGTGTGAGATCTATAAATCAGGGCCGAGAGGGATAGGGAGTGGTCCAAGGGAATTAAATCCCTAAAAGTGTACTGAAACTTAAAAAGTGGGCACAGAGGAATCAAATTCATTTAAGTGTGAAACATTTTGTGAAACATCTTCAAGGTATAACTTGAAGTTGGAAAGAATCAAATCCTTTTTGACGGTCTCTCTGGAAGTGTGAAACATTTTGAGGGTGCAACTTGAACTCAGAGTAGAAGGATTTGGAACGATTGAAAAGTTAAAATGGTGAAGAATCAAATCTTTTTTTACGGTCTCTCTGAAAGTGTGAAACATTTTGAAGGTGCAACTTGAACTCAGAGTAGAAGGATTTGGAACAATTGAAAAGTTAAAATGGAAGGACTTGGAAAGATTGAAAAGTTAAAATGAGTTTAAACTATTTATAAATTTTATTGTACTTAAAAATCCTACCCTTAATTTTGGTAGGCATAATGTTGGCACATAGGTTATGGACTGCAGACTGTGTCATTCAGTGCAATTATAAATCAGTTCAGAATTAGCTAGTAACAGAAAAGTTGCTACAATGCCCATGCACATATTAACTGTTCACTAGATAAATGATAATCAGTTCACAAATACAATGCAAAGATGCAGATGTTAGCTGTTCAGCAGATAAATGATAAATCAGTTCACAAATTAACTGTTGAGCAGATAAATGGTAAATCAGTTACCAAATAGATCAAACAATACAAATATGAAAAGGTTGAATAATACATCAGTTTACCATCTCATCCTTAGTTCTTTCACCACTGAAAGAGTAAGAAGCACTGCTTTGACGACGATCAATAATATTATGAGTATAGCCTTGTAACAACTCTTCTAGACTCGCCTCCAAGACCTCCAATGATAGAAAGTGCAACAAAATATGGACTTCTGGGAAACAACAACTCTTGAGCCTTAGAGAAGTCCCAAAACGAGTTGATTTCATTTAGAATTTAATAATAGAAACTTTAACTAGGGTTTCTTCTATTGGCCTCAAGCCATAAACCTGGGAAAAACCGCCTGCGGAAATATCTTTTATACTCATCAGATAATGAGCCTAAAAGACAGAAATGCTATCTGGGTATGTTTTCCAACAATATTCATCTCTGATTCCAGTAACAAATCAAACCTATGCAATTATAGGATCCATAGCTGGGTAGAGGTACCCAATACAAATCAAACCTAAGAAATTATAAAATCCATACCTGGCTAGAGGTACCCAATACAATTCAAACCTAAGCAATTATAGAATCCATATCTGGCTAGAGGTACCCAATACAAATCAAACCTAAGCAATTATAGCATCCATATCTGCTTGTAGGTACCAACTTTCACTAGTTGCCGATTTCATTATATAAAACAGATTGGAACCTTTAGCAATTTAGCATCCAACAAACCAGGTAAGAGTTATGAATCTCTGCTAATAAAACATACCATGGAGACTTTGTTCGTCCAAGACTGCAAATCGAACACACAATGCACCAGTGAATGCAACAGAGATATAAAACAATCCCTCCCGATCTTGTCCACACCAATTGCTGAAAAGAATATGAAAAAGTACTAGATAATTTACAGCTTCAATTCTCAAAAATCGCCTTTATACTTCACTTAGCATGAAAACGCTGAAGTGTACCAGCAATGCAATGGATGTGCGCACTGCTTCAATCCAAAGAAATAGTTTTTTGCAGAATGGGTTGATTCTTCACGACTTGAACTAAAACATATATTGAAAGGAATTAGTGGTCCATTTAGTTGGAGAGATTTTAGGCACTAGGGTGGTTGGACTTGCATGCTACTACGCTTACACTAAGACTCATCACTGTCAACACCATTAATAACGAGTACAATTCTTATTTCCAAGTAACATAGTGCATGGAGGTTATTTCTGGCTCATTCTTAATTAAGAGTTTTTAAGAAAGGTGAGGCTTGGCCTTCTCCCAACTAATAGTAGATTTTACCATTAATAACGAGTACAATTCTTATTTCCAAGTAACATAGTGCATGGAGGTTATTTCTGGCTCATTCTTAATTAAGAGTTTTTAAGAAAGGTGAGGCTTGGCCTTCTCCCAATTAATAGTAGATTTTATAGATTTTTCTCCCAACTAATAGTAGATTTTATAGATTTTAGTAAGAGGGATTTTTATATTACTCTTGTGTTCATGATATGTTGAGGCATAGTCCACTCTGTCCAAATTCCATGACCATAATTATGGTGAAGAGTTAATTAAGTATTCTCTGAATACGATTTGAAAATACAAAAGCTAAAGAGTTAACGTTGGAGTTTTTAAATTTTTTTTTGAACACAAGTTTGCACAAGTTATAATTTTTTTTTACAAATTGTTTATACATTGTTTTGTTCTTACACATTGTTTTTTAATTTGTCAAGGTTATGTGCAAGGAATCTTGTCTTACTATCTTAACGGAAAATGGAGTAAGGGAAGTGATATCGAAAGTATTGAGTGATTTACTTCTACTGCATTCAAATGTTTATTATCAGATCTTAGCTATGAGCTAGCTCATCCATGTTTGGCAATTGTTTAAGCAGTAACCTACTTACCTGACCATTTGCACCGATCGGACGTGACCGCTCAAGGGAGCTAGGTCGTCCGATCGATGCAAATGGTCGAGTAAGTAGTGAATATTTTACGCACTAATCTAGGTCAATATTTTACGCAATCATATATCGAACTGATGTCACGATAGTTATTAATAGAACAGTTCAACAGTCTACCTGTTGAATACGATAGAAATATGAGCTTTGTCACTTAAATGGAGTATTTGTCTCGGTGTATACCTTTCCTTAATAAACGTTAGTAGACAAAACAAAATAAAGCCATGTGGAATAAGTAGAGGTTATATTAGTCATTTTGATCATTTATAAAGATTCACGAAGAATAAAAGATCTTGCACGAAAACCTGGGTTGCGTACCTTACTAAGTGCAGAGAGAGTTTGGAGGGCTGATCCAGTGAGAAACCCTGAGATGAGCCTTCAAGCTAGATGGAGATTTTGTCCAACGGCCTGGAACCGATAAAAGATCTGGATTGAAGTTCTTTCGCACTCCACATCGACAATTGGTCATAATGGGAATTAAGAGAGAAAGGCAAGCTAGAATCGTTAGGGTTTATTAATATGGCATAATGGACAATGTGGACTTGGATAACAGAGTATGGTAGCCAGTGTTGAAGAAAGTATACACTGGTAGTGCATGCAGTGGCCATAAAATGCAGACACGGAAGCATACCATTATTATATTGATCATTCAAAGGGGGAAGGATCACAAACTGAGTGACAAATCATAGAAGCTACGGTAACTTTATAGGCCAAGATGACTGGAGATGGAGAGGTCGATGCATGAGGAAAGCTAAATCAAAAAGGTTAGATATGTAATTAGGCTTTAAGCAACGGATCTCCACTCTCATAATAAATCATAATATATATATAGCCATTTATATATAATTTGAAAGGACCTATATAGATATAGAGATAGAACATGCAGATGCTTATTACTTTACACGAACGCTGGCCAAGGCCAAAGGATAGGAGAGATGAACATTCTGTTAATTGCCTTCGCCTCATTTCTTCTAATTTCCTTGTCAGCCGCATCTCCTGTAGACCCAACTTTCCAGCCAAGACGAGATCATCATCGTGTGAGAGGATGCGGCGGCTACGTGTCCACCAACCGTCCCAATCGGAGTCGTTAAGATTGGAAGGTGGAACCTTCGAGCTGTCCACCGCAGAAGACAACAAGAATTTAGAGGGCGCAGCAAAACTTTTGAACCATAAAGGCTGAGAGTATTTCAATGCGAAGTCTATAACCCGTTTTTTAAATTTGCAAAACTTTTGAACTATAAAGGCTAAGAGTATTTCAGTGCGAAGTCTATAAAGAATATATTTTAAAATTTAAATTAAAAAAAAAGCATATAAACAAAATAATATATTTTAACCTGTTTTTAATATAAAATTATAAATTTAAAACCTTTTGGAAATTATGTTTGTTGCATTACTGGTAATCCAAGCGTATCGTCAAAACCATTCATATAACCTTTCACCACGCTGCTAGGGAGAATGTCTGGTTGGCTTAACTAGTCTTACAGAAATTTCTTGGATGAGGATGGACCTTACCTTAGCGGAGTAAGGACCTAAGTTAGCTGAGTAAGGACCTGCGACTTCCGTTTTGAGGCTAGGTGAGCCGAATCGATAAGGAGGTAGGGCCAGCTAGGCATATGAATTACCTTTCCTTCCTTCTTCTCCCTTTACAGAAAGACGATTGAAAGCAACGCCATCTCGATTCCCCAGTATGCCGCCGCTCCTGAACTGGTTTACGTTACCCGAGTTATGCTAATTCATTACATTATTATAATTGCTTCTGTTTAACATATCTGTGCAGGTCAAGGCAGATTCGGCATTGTTTTTCCGGGGTGTCCAGAGACTTTCAGAGAGCATTCGGGCGCTCAGGCCGCAGATCACACAGACGACGGGAGGAAGATGAAGATGAAGAAAAGGAGAGGAGACGAAATAGCAATATTTGCAGGAGCAGTCCACTGGTGGTATAATGATGACAACAAACCTCTCCAACTCATAGCCCCATTGCCGACACAGCCAGCCCTCATAACCAGCTCGGCAGCAGAAGTTACCCCGTAAGCATCCCGACCATTTAACTAACAATAATCTTTAAATTATTTCGTTTCTTTTAAAGATGATCACTATATGCATAATATTGTACAGCCCTTCTCTCTGGCTCGGCCGGGCTCGTCTTCTCGTAGTCCTCGTGAGGAGGGAGACACAGAGGAAGAAGGAAGAGGCATTGGAGGAAATATTTTTGCAGCGTTTTTAACACATGCCCTTCCATTCTCCTAGAATGGATGTCTACAGGTATGTCCTGACAAGTTGTGCAATATTTGGAAGGGATTTGTGTGGATACTGCCCAGGGTTTGAAACACTTGCATAAGAAAGATAATGCTAATTGCATGGAACGCAGGAAATCCGAATAGATAATGCTAATTGCACAGAATGAGTTAGCCAGTTACAGCATTAAGACAGTTAAATGTCTAAAACAATACAACAAGCCTGCTAGCCCTCCATGAGAAAACAAAATGATATTTGCACAAAATAAAAACCTGAAAATGGCTATTACATATACTGAGAAAACAAAATGATATTTGCCCAAAATAAAACCCTGAAAATTACTATTACATATACTTCTTGTGCATTCTGTATGTTGTTTTTCTTTGAATTTAAAGAAAGAGAAACAAATGAATTTAAAAAATGGAAAACAGAAACAAATGATTTTAAAGAATGAAAAGAAACTGTACCCAAGTGTAATTGTTTCGCTAAGCTGCAAATTATAATTGAATTCGTTTGGCATCAGCTAATAAATAAATAGCCCATGTAACTTGATATCTGGCTCATAAATCCAGTCTCACCACGCAGCAGGCACAGCATGCAGCCCCTAACACCTGTACGATCTTCCAAAAGGCTAATGGACATCTAATGCTTAGCATAAGACAAATGTTCTAAACATAAGACATGCCGTAATGCTAAGTATTAGACAAATGTTCTAAACATTAGACATGCCTTAAGACAAATGTAAGCTCATTTAATTCGAATTTATCATGTAAGACAAATGTAATATTCTAACATGTGTGCATGAAAAATGTAACCTCTTGGATTCGAATTTGTCATAAGACAAATTTAATACTTGAAAACCTTATGCATAACAAATGTAACTTTGTCAATAAGAAAAAGGTATGACAGCCCATGTATGATTTGTAGATCATATCATCCCATTCAATGAAGGATTCGAGCATCAGAATTGTGTAGTTTTTGTGGTGATCTAGAAGAGTTTCACCTACGAAGAAGCAATTGAGTGGTTTTTAGGAAACTAATTTGAACTCGATCTCTAACTCCCTTTGCTGCTTTTTAATCTGCGTATGTAATCCATAGATTTTCAACAGTGGGATCCACATCTGGATATGAATTTGTAGCAACTGCATGGCTTTACATATTAATATGTAACCGAGCGAGAGGAAGTAGGGACCGGAAGGTACTTATACTTTTGCTATGGGGTATAAACGAGGTCACCTGACTTATGCTGAAACTACACCTGCTAATGGTTAGCTAGCTAAGGAGATGGAACTGAATATGCTGTGTTTCCTCTCCTACTTTCCCTCCTTCAAGGATTTAGTTAGTAGATGCAAAAATTATCAAGTTGAGCTTTCTTGAAGCTTTATGCAACATAAAAAAAACCATTGTCTTGGCTGCACCCTAATTAGGAATGCATTTCAAATCCAAGGCAACAAAATAATGACTATGAACAAGATTATATAACTACTTGCTATTCGGATAAGTTAAAGTAAGTGAAAAGTCTTTATAGTTTTGGAGACTTCAAGGGCATTAGGAGACTGGGTTTTTATTTGTAGTTTTACTGATCATATGCCTAGTTTAGTATGTTTTGGCAATCTTCAATACTAATTGCAAAAGTTGAGGGGAATTTTAGGGTTTTGGAACATAGTGAGAGGAATCAGTTTTCTAGGACTAAGAAAAGGTATTAGAATAATTTTATGTCTTTAAGACATGGTAAAGTGACTATTCAATTTTGGCATATATTTTTGACCTGACTTTGCCTTCTAGCAGGGATTCTAGCAGGTATTGTAAATCGATGGTACAATTTGTTAAAAAAATTCTTTCTTGTCATTTATTAAACCAACAATATAAGACTTTGGCTACAGAAATGGGGTTTTGATCGATTATGTTAATTTTCTTGCTTTCTGAAGTGTTCGATTTCGACCATTGAATTTTTTTGTTATATTTCATGTGATTGATACTATATGAAAATATACTTATATAAACAATTTTTGAAGTATTAATTATTCGGTTGAAATAATGTTTTTCTGCTTAACTTGAATTTGAGTTAAGCTTTAGGCTTTGTTAGTTACTCATCATATATCCTAGAGGTCCTCGACGCGACTGGAGACTAGTTGCATCATTTGGCTGGATTTATCCATCCTCAATATATTAGGTGAATTCCTACGTTTTCAGAAGACAACACATTGATATGTGCATGTTTTGTGTTTTTACATAATATTCCAGCTTCTATGTGGTTGTTAATGTTTAGGATGCCTTCTCTCTGATTGAACATCCATATAGAGTCGATCCTGCTTGCAATGTAAAGAAGTTGAGTGGTTTCAAACAACGTTTTGTTTATTACATTTCCATCTTGATCATGAAAATGCTAAAATTGTGATTCAACAACAAGTAGATATATAAAAAAGTTAGTTGGGCAAAACTCTAGTTCTAGACAATGTCAAGTGAGGTTGCATTTTTTTTAAGATATGTAGTTCCAGTCTGTCGAACATTTTGTGAGTTTGGATGTTTCTGTGGGTGTAAATGAATCGTTCCCACTCCCTAGAATATGAGAGTTTCATATATCTGTCATTGTTATATATATCTAACATTGTTGTGATTGGTATTTTCTATTCTCTATTATTCCAGTCAGTATTGTAGCTTAAACAAATCGCTATAGTGTTCCCAAACGTTGTCGCCTACCTCTGGCAAGGTAAACCAACTCAGGAGAGTCAGGATATTGTGGAATTGAGATGGCATTTCTTCCAATCGTCTCTCTGTAGAAGGGGCAAGACAAGCAAAGGTAGAACATTGGGCAGGCTGGATTGAGCTTCCCTGAATTTAAAGAGATTGGTGAATTTGTGAAAAAAGACATTATTTAGGGTTAAAAGGGGCTTTATTTGAGGCAGAGTCACTCGACTAAAGGCCATCCTATTGTACAGTCCTTACCAGAATGCTCTAATATAATGCGTGCCTATGCAGAAAGAGATATTTAAAAAAATTGCTATAGTGTTCCCAAAGGTTGTCGCCTACCTCGGGCAAGGTAAACCAACTCAGGAGAGTCAGGATATTGTGGAATTGAGATGGTGTTTCTTCCAATCGTCTTTCTATAGAAGGGGCAAGAGAATCAAAGGTAGAACGTTGGGTAGGCTCGATTGAGCTTTCTGAACTTAAAGAGATTGGTGAAGTATGTGAAAAAAGACATTATTTAGGGTTAAAAGGGGCTTTATTTGGGGCGGAGTCATTCGACTAAAGGCCACCCTATTGTATAGTCCCTACCAGAATGCTCTAATATAATGCGTGCCTATGCAGAAAGAGATATTCACGCATTATCTCTCATGGAAAGAGATAAGTACACCTCCTTACCCACCTTCGTTACTTAATCTCTTTCGTTATCTATTTAGAAATCATGTCTTGCCTAGTATATCTGAAACTATCCTTGTCTAGTTGTAGGATGAGATTTCTGTAGGGTCTCCACTACAGACTATCCAAAGTGTATCTCATAGCGGACTGTCCAAAGCTTATTGACATTGAGTAAGCCCCAATTTCAATAACAGCATGAGTAACAGCAAGACCCGGCGAGGGGAGCGTGTTGGCCTTGTGTGATGGCCTACTAATTACACTAGCTCGTTCCTTTGCTTTTCAGCTCATGTTGAGTAGTAGCTTCCTAGTTTAGTTTGGAGTTCATTAAGCCGAATATAATTGGAAAAAACACTAGCTGAAGATAAAAATATGAAATACCTATATTGGTCGTCTCTGTAAAGGATGCTCATTGGCCCATCAAATGGAAGCTCTCATACACATCCCTGGAAGCATCCAATATAATTCTCTCTATGTTTGTCGATGTGGATTGAACAAATTATATGGCTAGAAAATCTGGAATTCTCTGTCTTTCTTTCTCAATTGTGAAATATAGCGTAATCCAGTGTTTTTGAAGGTCTTTCACATGAAGCAACAAAATGTATCAACCCTTTACACACCACCTAGCATCATCGTTTTTTTCTTGTTGTCCACCGAAGAGTAAGGCGGTGGATCGAAGAGAAAGGATGGCATCGTTTTTTTCTTGTTATCCACCGAAGAGAAAGGTGGTGGGTGGAAGAGTAAGGCTGTGGGTGGGCGAAAACAATTACTCGCAAACTAATGCTAAGGGAGTAATAGCATTAACATATATCAGTCATTTTTTTACCAAGCTCATACTAAAAACTTAGGATATGATGATGTTGAAAAACATACCCGCCTCAAGAAGAGGCCAAATAAGAGGTTCAATTCTCTAATTGGTTGAGAGAATGGTGGGAAAATAGATGTTGTAATATGTCAAATGAACACGGACTAATAATTAGTTTAAAAAAACGACATTATAAATGCAAACTTAGGACTAATAATTCATATTTGTTTTGTTTTGTGTGCAAGGTAATTGAAAACGATAGCAAGGCCATTCATAGATTCCATGCTAGCAGATGGTAGAAACTAATAAGACCAAATACTTTCATGTACCTTAACATAAACAAACTGGAAAATTAAATACTCAAATAGTTTTTAGTTGTACAATAAAAGTAAGATCGTAAACACTTTCATGGAAGTTTTAACATAAACATGTTCGTAAATTTAATTCAACGAAAAGAAATGCATTCTATTATTATAATCAAGATTTGATGATATGTTGAGTGAAACCATTCTTACGTGTTTGACCTACCAACACATTGCATCGTTATACTTTAAGTTTATATACTCAAAGAGAGTGGTCCGTAGAATGAAGGTTGGGTTTGGTACAAAGAGTTTGATCTTGAGATTATCGAATGAATTCCCAAGAAAGATAATCAAGGAAGAACATGTTGAGGTACTCCTCCTTCCTAACCATCTCTATAGCATAGATAACTTCTTCCTAGGGTTATGTGCAAGAAGTTGAGGGAAGTCAAGTCAATCACTCTTAATCCAAAAAAAAAGAAATAATCCCAAGCAATCCCGAACCTGCCAACCCTAGTCCCAAGGCTGGCAATAGGCATGCCAACTAGGATAGTAAGACAATTGCACTTCCATTTTAGTAAACAAAATTGCGTGTGCGATTTTGTTCACTAAAATGGAGGCATGATTTGGAAAGCCTGTTTTTTTTTTCAATTGGTCGAGGCCGTCTTTTTCTCCTCACTGCGCGGCTATTGGACCAAGGAGGAGAAAATATCGACTGGGCAAACATGATTTTGGGTGTGCCAAAGCCCTCCATCTCCACCTTTGGATAAACCTCCCCTTTGTGAGGTATTTTCCTCATTTCTTTTCATGTTTTTTTCTCTTTCTTCATCAATTTATTTTCCCTAGATTGAAAAATTAAACCATATTAATTAAATTATGGCCAATTGAAACAAAAACCCAATGGAATTGGCCAATGGAAACAAGAACCGTAATTGGCCAATTGAAACCAATTCCCCAATTTAATGATAAAAATTAAATAATTTTGATTATTTAACAAAATTCATACCCAAAATTCCCATGCCCAATGGAAACCAAAACCCCAATTAACTCAAAAAACAAATGAATTTCACTATTTCCATATGCATATTCACAAGGATCCTTGTGGTTCCATACCAAAATCCACAAATAAACACCTTATAATTTTGATGAAACTTCTCGAAGTTGCTCTTCCAAGAACATCAATAAACACCTTATAGTTTTCATGAAACTTCCCAATCCAAGTGTCAAAATAAGGTATAGAAGCTTCCCATGCTTTTAACGAATATTTTGTCTTGAACGAAGAGTACTTTTTGGTTAAGGTCAAGACAACAAAGTTCAACAATAGACTCTATGAACGTGAAGATACATAGGTAGGTTGATGTATTTGATTAAACATGAAAATCACATACTAGATCATACATGATATTTAATCTAGTGGAACCCTTGCAACCATAAAATCCATAAAGTTCTGCTAAATAGCTTTTGGAGTCCAAAAAACATCACACTACAACAAATAATTACATATTTAACAAAATCATTGCCTATATTGGGATTGTATTCATCAACAACACATTATGCTGCCTACTCTAGGGTCTAGTTGTTGCCTCTACCCGCAATTTGGGAGCTGGTCCTACAAAGGCAATAATCAGCACTTCACAATTTTGACAAAACTTCATAATCCAAGCCTTAAAATAAGCTAGAGGAGCTTCGCAATCAACATATGCACTCAAGACACTTTATGTACACATGCATGTACTTAAAAATCGAAATTAATACTTAAATTTAGGACATAAATATGAAATGAAAAAATGTTAAATCTTTATTCTTTACTGTAAAATTCAAGATCAATTTTTAAATTTACATGATAGATTTAGTTTATATGTCATTAGTTATACAGTTTTCAGTTCTTAGACATGTCATTGCATCATGTGTTTATATTTTTAATGATATTTTATTTGTATTTATGATTGCAGTGGCTACTATGGATCATAACAATGCGGAGATACTGAGATTTAATGTCCATTTGAGAGAGATTGGTTCGGCTTGGAGGACTGGAGATGAGCTTCGTCGCTCCTTGTCAAATTCATTGTTGTCTATTGTTGATACGATCGCAAGATCGAACGATGCTTTGTATAGCATCGCATCTTACAGGGAGAGGAAAAGACAACAATATGCTGATGGGTTAACTTTACAATGAGGTAAAAAAGCTGAAAATAACAAAACAAGCCATATATTCATTGTTTAGACTACCTGGGATAGATGACATTCTGGAGATCAGCAGGCCACATATTTCTATTGAGTGGTGCACTTTTCCACCCATCAAATACAATTGGATGGATAGGTGGTACATGGTTTTTGACATTCCCCCTCACAACAATAGGGAGGTACCGATGTACTTCCTCCGAAAATTGTATGTAGAGTTTGTGATGGGGAAACATGTCAACTATTTTGACATGTTGGGCTTCCTAGGAGTTAGTAGGGGGATGCCCCAACACCGACCCCATGCTAGGCATAGAGATGTCAATCCATAGATACCTACACCCTGTGCCCAACTACTAAGGGAAGACATCCCTCCTGCACGTGACATGGTTTCCCAGACATAGAAGGCATTTTTTACTCTAGCTGAGATGGTCTCTCGACACACGACCACTATTGACCAGAGATCGCCCTCTTCCTCTGCTGGTGTACAACCACCAGCTTCTGGTGGTGGAGGCACATCTATTGGTGGGGATAGACCGACGTCCCATGTGCCTTAGAGTGAGCAACACATCTGCACATCGTGTGGGGGACCCTGTTATGGTCCTAGACCAAGACATGGTACCACTACGATGACTAGTGGTGAGGTAAGGACATTGTTTTAAAACTCTATTATTGTTCAATTTTTAATTGTTCCATACTATATCTAACATATTAAAATATTCGTAATATATATGCAATATTTACTCTTGCAAGAGATTGATGCCTCTCACGGGGGTGGTACTACACCCAGTGTGGTTGCACCCGAGGCCCAAAGAACCACAATTGAGGTAATATTTAAACACTTGTCATTTTGTTATTACATATAATTTTTTTAATGCATGTGTTAGTCTTGATTAATTTATTAAAATGTCTAATATTTACAATTTTTGAAGTTTCAGGAACCCCACTTAGAACATGATGCTGGAGACATTGATATCAACGACATAGTCCAAGGTGGAATTTACGACTACTTGAAGAATGTAAGTGCATGCATTATGATTGAATCTTGTTCGAATTATTTAAATTTCTTACTGTACACTCCTTTATAGATTGCTAATGTAAATATAATTTTTAAACTTGTAGATGCTAGAGGCATCTGAAGAGGGGAAAGAAATTGATGGAAGCGGTCACTCCCATGGTGGAGATATGTCCCAAGAAGGGGTAAGTATATTACAACACGTTATTTTTTCAGTACATATTATTCCATCCATTCAAATCCATGTCTAACTATGGTAACACTTTATGAATGCAAACATCATTGTAGATCCCTGCACCGCCTCTTTGGTTTGGATCTCCCCGTAGTCCAAACATAGATAAGGGGGTTGTTTACACCAGACGAGATCCCTCTTCCTTGAACAGAGCGGGTGTGCATGAGGATCAACCTACTCATCCCGCGGTAATGTACACACTCCCAATGGCAGTTGTTGGTTAGCTATGAATTCACTTCACAAGTGGTTTTTCTTAATGTTATTTTCACATGTTTACAGCATCAGGATTTAGAGTCATCCATGCCAGACCTTAGTGGGATTGTTGATGCCACTATCAATGCTGCATCTACAATAGGGATAAGTCACAGTGAGGTACATCTACTTGAATATTTGTAATTGTACATTTCATTTGTATTGTTTCTGGACATGGACGATGTTTAACTATTTAATCATTTGGTGAATGTAGCCACAACCTGGTCCATTAGTGCATGCAACTGAGGTTGATGTTCAACCTACGGCTCCTCTTACTACTAAAGAGTCCCAGCCTAATCCCTTAGAAATGGTTTTTTCGGTGAGATGTTCATTTTTTACATAATTGATTAGTACTTTCTCATTCATGTACATGTTGATCATTCTTGAGATAATTGACATATTTCTTTTTATTCACAGAGAAGCATGGCAAAGAGGCTCGCTGCAAGGTGGAGGATAGCAGAGGCACCTACACCCTCAACACCATAGGCACCTATACCCCTGATGGATGTAGTGAGTCTTTGTTTTATTTACAATTGAGTCATATTTTAAATTTTCAAACTTTGTTATTGATGGACAATACTAGTTCAGTAACCTGATTAAGAAATATTGTCATTGATTTGCAGTTGCAAGAGATGCACAGTGGTCGTAGATAGAACCGAAGAGCATCAGGTTCTAGGAAAAACAAGAGAAAGTTAGATTTTTTATGTGTTAATCCAAGACAAATATGTATTTTTATGTACAATCTGGAGTTAGAGTATAGGGGCGCGGTCCAGGACATATGTACTTTTTTTTGCACATGTACATCAAATATGTTTTTGATACATGTACATTGACAGGCCATACATAGGCCTTCTATTTTTGTATAATAAATTTCATGATATAAAAAATATTTCATATCAAGGCTCTTGAGATATTCATGGTTCAATCTTTTAAGTGTGATTATACATGTGTGGAAAAGAATGTTTCTATGTGTAATGTTCCCAATTTTTTATATATTTTACGATTGCATGGAGATATCAGTTATAAATTTGAGAACAATGCACAATTACAATAAATTACGTAATGACAAAACTGTACATTTTAATTGTTTTTTACCACGATTCAATTGCATATACAATGTTATATTAACAATGTCAAATTGTATTAAAAAATATGGAACATAGGTCTAATACACATTTAAGCAACCAGCAAAGCTAAGCAACTAATCCAACTTGGTGGAATACAAAAGCACCTTACCCACATAACAACCTAACAAACGTTTAAAGGATGCACGAAGTTGACACACTTAAGTGATGCACCAGTGTGGTCTACACAAATAAAATGATTTTTTGGCATGATTTCTTTCATCTAACGAATACATGGGATACACATCAAACCTAAAAGTATCTGAGTATTATAAGGTTGATTCAAAATAATGGTTATGACTATATTCTGCACATTATGTATGTCCTACACATTATTTTATCATTTTGTTAATGTACATGGCATTTGATGAATGGCCTCGAGTAACAACTTTGAAAGAGATGAAAGTTATGTGTGATTAATGTGCATGGCATTTTCGAAGCATTCGTAGCGTGAAGATATATATTTTTGTAATAATGGCGTAATATAATGGCCACTTGTTTCTAAACATAAACATGTTCCATTACATGGTTACTGACATAATGGCATTGTCTCCTCCTACATTTCATCGTGCAAATGCTCACATCTCTTGTATGAGGGGAAGATCTACAATTGCCTTCAAGCTGACCTTTACGTGCAAAAATTTCACATTCACTTACTGAGCAAAACCCTAGGTTCCAAAATTGACAAAAAAAAATGATCCCTTGTCCATGGACCCAGAGTAGAGGGCCAGTCTAGCACTATCGCGATGTACTGAATCCAAAGGAGCTGACAGTTCATCGATCTGAGAAACGGTCATCAATCTACAGAACGTTGAATCCCACCTCCTACAGGCTTTTAGGAACACCCGTTGAATCCCTAACTGGGGCATAGAGTGGAAATCGTGCATTAAAATGGGCTTTTAGTGGGTCGTGCAAGTGTTTTTAGGCAGGTTCCATGTGGGAATGCTAGCCACAAGTTCACGATCAAGGAATTTGCAAAGCCAACCCATATGTGCAGAAATTGGACATTCACCTACTGAGCAAAACCCTATTTTCCAAAATTGACCAGAATAATGGTCTCTTCTCCATGTAAGCAGATTAGAGGGCCACCCTAGCACTATCTCAATGTTCGGAATCCAATGGAGCTGGCGGTTTGTCGATCTGAGCAACATTCATGATTCTATGGCACGTTGAATCCCACCTCCTACAGACTTTCAGGGACACCTGTTGAATCCCTACCCTGGGCATAGAATGGAAACTGTGCATCGAAAAGGACTTTCGGTGGTTCATTCAAGCTTTTTTAGGCATGTATTATGTGCGAATGCTAGCCACACCTTCATGGTCGAGCAATATGCGAATTTGACCCCTATGTGCAAAAATTTCATATTCACTTACTGAGCAAAACCCTAGTTTCTAAAATTGACCAAAATAATGGTCTCTTCTCCATGGAACCAGATTAGAGGGCTACCCTAGCACTATCTCGATGTCCAAAATCCAACAGAGCTGGCGATTCGTCGATCCGAGCAACGGTCATGATTCTATGGCACATTGAATCCCACCTCCTACAGGCTTTCAGGGACACCTGTTGAATCCCTACCCGGGGCATAGAATGGAAACCGTGCATAAAAAAGGGCTTTCGGTGGGTCATGCAAGTGTGTTTAGGCATGTGTTATGTGGGAAGGCCAGCCACACTTTCACGGTCGAGCAATATGCGAATTTGACCCCCATGTGCAAAAATTTCACATTCACTTACTAAGAAAAACCCTAGTTTCCAAAATTGACCAAAATAATGGTATCTTCACCATGGAACCATATTAGAGGGCCACCCTAGCACTATCCCAATGTCTTGAATCCAATGGAGCAAACGGTTTGTCGATCTGAGCAACGGTTAGGATTCTGCGGCACGTTGAATCCCACCTCCTACAGACTTTCAGGGACACCTGTTGAATCCCTACCCGAGGCATAGAATGGAAACCGTGCATAGCGTACCTTCAATGGAATTGAGGAGTCCTTCATCAACTTGTATACGCTTCGGAGTTCTTCGACATGTGCATTCTAATGGAGACAAGGGGGTTGGATTTCTATCATCTAGTGCATCAACAATACGCTCTGGCATTTCAGTAGAAACTTGTTGTCCTTCATTCTCTTCCTGGTAGTTGGATGGTGGAAGTCCACCATCCTCATCGATGGTATGGATAATATTTTCTTCTTCAATAGTAGGCTCCATGTCCAACGACTCTTCAACAGTAGGCTCAATGTACAACGCCTCTTCATGAGCTTCATCTTGAGATGGTAACTTATCACTTTGACTTGATGTGGGATTTGAAACATCCCCTAATGAGCACCTACATTTTGCTTCTTGAATACTTCGATGGGGTGCTTGTTCAACAACTATTGTGGAAATTGAAGGTCCCTCTAGTGAATGCTTCATTTTTTCTTATGTTGGATTAATAGGATGAACCACTATATCCTCTATAATTGGATTTGGATTAGTTTCCAAAGAAATCCTCCGATTCATCATGTCTATTCTTTTCTTTTCTTTCTCTTCTTCAATGACTTCTTGAGGTCTCTTCTTCCTTGCTGATTTTCTTCCTCGGTTATGTACATTCCCCATCACCACAATGATCAATGTCAATATAGTTTGTTTTTGTTGCTCCTCAATTACAAGCTTTGAAACCTTTAACTTGCTTTATAACTATTGATCCTTTAAGGTGTTTCAATCTTCCTTCTCAATTGTTCATATTTCCCATCAAAACAATAATGAATGGGAAATTTTAAATCATAAATTGTTCCTCAAGCTAATTTTCTTGTACAATTGTGTATATCCACCATCACCATGAAATGACATTGAAGCTTGATATCTTATCTTGTATGCTCCTCAACCATGAAAGATATCCTCAATGTTGCACTTGCATAACAAAAAGAATGATGGAGAATGTGTAAATTGTGAGTATTTTCACAGGCAGGCTCGTGCTCCTGGAAAAAAAACGCACGATAATCGGATAAATTCATAAAAATAGAGTGAAGTTGCTCTCGGACAAAAACAATTCACTGTTTTTACAGTCCCAAAACGCGCACGCGTTATATAGAGTAAAAACGCATACGCGATGTGGTTAAGCACAATTAACAGAGTGGGTGCATGGCTAGGGCAACGAATAAGATCATAACTTCCCAAATGTTTTCTATGGCTAGCAACAAAACAAATGTTTTTAGTGTTCCCTTCTTTTCATGCATATAAATGTTTCTCTCTATAGCCCCAATAATCCCTACATATCCCTATCTCTTTCTAAATATACCTCCCTCATTCTCTCTGCATCCCTCCCTATATGTTCCTTTTTCTCCCTTACTCCATCCCTCCATACTGACGGTGATGAAGATGATGATGATTACCATGATGGTGATGATGATGATGATGATAATGATGACAACAATGGTGATGATGATGTTCATGATGTTGATGGTGATGATGATGATCATGTTGATGATGATGATGATGATGAGGAAGGTGATGTTGATGGTGATGATGATGTTGATGATGATGATGACGATGGTGATGATGATGTTGATGATGTTGATGTTGATGATGACGATGGTGATGAAGATGATGATGATGATGAAGATGGAGATGATGATGAACATGATGATCATGCCTCTTTTGATGATGATGATCGATGATCAATGATGATGGTGATGATGAGGATGAGGATGGTGATGATAGTGATGATGATGATGATGAAGATGTTTATGATGATGAGGAGGAGGAGGATGAGGATGAGGATGATGATGAGGAGGATGAGGATGGTGATGATGATGATGATGATGATGATGATGATGATGATGAAGATGTTTATGATGATGAGGAGGAGGAGGATGAGGAGGATGAGGATGGTGACAATGGTGATGATGATGGCGATGATGATGATGATGATGATGATGAGGATGATGTTGATGATGATGATGATGACGACGACAGTGATGATGATGATGATGATGATGTTCATGATGTTGATGGTGATGATGATGATCATGTTGATGATGTTGATGTTGATGATGATGATGATGATGATGACGATGATGGTGATGATGATCATGGTGATGTTGATGATGATGATAGATGATCAATGATCATGGTGATGATGAGGATGAGGATGGTGATGATGATCAATGACCAATGATCATGGTGATGATGGTGATGATGATGATGAAGATGATGGTGAGGATGTTGATGGTGATGATGATGATGAAGGTGTTGATGAGGAGGAGGAGGAGGATGATGATGATGACGATGAAGATGATGGTGATGATGGTGATGAAGGTGTTGATGAGGAGGAGGAGGAGGATGATGATGATGACGATGAAGATGATGGTGATGATGGTGATGATGATGATGATGAAGATGTTTATGATGATGAGGAGGAGGAGGATGAGGATGAGGATGATGATGAGGATGAGGATGAGGATGGTGATGATGATGATGATGATGATGATGATGATGAAAATGTTTATGATGATGAGGAGGAGGAGGATGAGGGTGGTGACGATGGTGATGATGATGGCGATGATGATGATGATGATGATGATGATGTTGATGATGATGAAAAGGAGGAGGAGGAGGAGGATGGTGTTGATGATGATGATGATGATGACAACGGTGATGATGATGTTCATGATGTTGATGGTGATGATGATGATGAAGATGATGATGATGAGGAGGATGATGATGATGATGAGGATGATGAAGATGATGTTGTTAATGATGATGATGATGATGACGATGACGCTGGTGATGATGGTGTTCATGATGTTGATGGTGATGATGATGATAATGTTGATGATGATGATGAAGGTCATGATGATGATGAAGGTGATGATTATGATGAGAATGATGAGGATGAGGATGATGATGATGATGATGATGACGCTGGTGATGATGATGTTGATGGTGATGTTGATGATCATGTTGATGATGTTGATAATGATGTTGATGTTGATGATGATGATGATGATGGTGATGATGTTGATAATGATGTTGATGTTGATGATGATGATGATGATGGTGATGATGATGATCACCATCATCATCATGGCAATGTTGATGATGATGATCGATGATCAATGATCATGGTGATGATGAGGATGAGGATAGTGATGATGATCGATAACCAATGATCATGGTGATGATGAGGATGAGGATGGTGATGATGATCGAAAGCCAATGATCATGGTGATGACGAGGATGAGGATGGTGATGATGATGATGATGAAGGTGATGATGATGATGAGGATGATGATGATAATGATGTTGATGTTGATGATGATGATGACGATGGTGATGATGATGTTCATGATGTTGACGGTGATGATGATGATCATGTTGATGAGGAGGAGGAGGAAGACGATGAACATGATTATGTTGATGACGATGGTGATGATGATGTTGATCATGATGACGACGGTGGTGATGATGATGATGATGATGAGGAAGTTGATGTTGATGATGAGGATGAGGATGGTGATGATGATCGATGATCAATGATCATGGTGATGATGAGGATGAGGATGGTGATGACGATCGATGACCAATGATCATGGTGATGATGAGGATGAGGATGGTGATGATGATCGATGACCGATGATCATGGTGATGATGAGGATGAGGATGGTGATGATGATGATGATGAAGGTGATGATGATGATGAGGATGATGATGATGATGTTGATGTTGATGATGATGATGATGATGGTGATGATGATGTTCATTGTTGATGGTGATGATGATGATGATGAGGAGGAGGAGGAGGAGGAGGAGGAGGAGGAGGAGGATGATCAAGATGATGATGATGACGATGGTGATGATGATGTTGATCATGATGACAACGATGGTGACAATGATGTTCATGATGATGATGATGATGATGAGGAAGGTGATGCTGATGATGAGGATGAGGATGGTGATGATGATCGATGATCAATGATCATGGTGATGATGAGGATGAGGATGGTGATGATGATCGATGATCAATGATCATGGTGATGATGAGGATGACGATGGTGATGATGATCGATGATCAATGATCATGGTGATGATGAGGATGAGGATGGTGATGATGATGATGATGAAGGTGATGATGAGGATGAGGATGAGGATGGTGATGATGATGATGATGAAGGTGATGATGATGATGATGATGATGATGATGATGTTGATGTTAATGATGATGACGACGATGGTGATGATGATGTTCATGATGTTGATGGTGATGATGATGATCATGTTGATGATGAGGAGGAGGAGGAGGAGGAGGATGAAGATGATGATGATGATGACAATGGTGATGATGATGTTGATCATGATGACGACGATGGTGACAATGATGATGATGATGATGAGGAAGGTGATGCTGATGATGAGGATGAGGATGGTGATGATGATCGATGATCAATGATCATGGTGATGATGAGGATGAGGATAATGATGATGATGTTGATGATGATGATGATGACGATGGTGATGATGATGATGATGATGAGGATGATGATGATGATGTTGATGATGATGATGATGATGAGGATGGTGATGATGATCGATGACCAATGATCATGGTGATGATGAGGATGAGGATGGTGATGATGATCGATGACCAATGATCATGGTGATGATGAGGATGAGGATGGTGATGATGATGATGACAAAGGTGATGATGATGATGAGGATGATGATGATGATGTTGATGTTGATGATGATGATGATGATGGTGCTGATGATGTTCATGATGTTGATGGTGATGATGATGATCATGTTGAGGATGATGAGGAGGAGGAGGAGGAGGATCAAGATGATGATGATGATGATGGTGATGATGATGTTGATCATGATGACGACAATGGTGATGATGATATTCATGATGATGAGGAGGAGGAGGAGGAAGGTGACGCTGATGATTAGGATGAGGATGGTGATGATGATCAATGATCAATGATCATGGTGATGATGAGGATGAGGATGGTGATGATGATCGATGATTAATGATCATGGTGATGATGAGGATGAGGATGATGATGATGATCGATGACCAATGATCATGGTGATGATGAGGATGAGGATGGTGATGATGATCGATGACCAATTATCATGGTGATGATGGGGATGAGGATGGTGATGATGATGATGATGAAGGTGATGATGATGATGAGGATGATGATGATGATGATGATGATGATGTTGATGTTGATGATGATGGTGATGATGGTGATGATGATGTTCATGATGTTGATGGTGATGATGTTGATGATGAGGAGGAGGAGGAGGAGGATGATGATGATGATGATGAAGATGATGATGACGATGGTGATGATGATGTTGATCATGATGACGACGATGGTGACGATGATGTTCATGATGATGATGATGATGATGAGGATGAGGATGGTGACGATGGTGATGATGATGTTGATCATGATGACGACGATGGTGACGATGATGTTCATGATGATGATGATGATGATGAGGAAGGTGATGCTGATGATGACGCTGATGATGATGATGATGATGATGATGATGATGATGATGAGGATGATGATGACGATGATGATGATGTTGATGTTGCTGATGACGATTGTGATGATGATGTTGATGATGAAGATGATGATGATGATGAAGATGGAGATGATGATGAACATGATGATCATGGCGATGTTGATGATGATGATCGATGATCAATGATGATGGTGATGATGATGGTGATGATGAGGATGATGATGGTTATGTAGGTGATGATGAGGATGATGATGAAGATGCTTGTGATGATGTAGATGTTTATGATGATGACGATGAGGAGGATGAGGATGGTGACGATGGTGATGATGATGGTGATGATGATGATGATGATGATGATGACGATGACGATGATGTTGATGATGATGATGATGAGGATGATGTTGATGATGATGATGATGATGATTATGATGATGACGACGATGGTGATGATGATGTTCATGATGTTGATGGTGATGATGATGATGAAGATGATGATGATGATAAAGGTGATCATGATGATGAGGATGATGATGATGATGATGATGATGATGATGATGATGATGATGATGATGATGACAACAACGCTGGTGATGATGATGTTCATGATGTTGATGGTGATGATGATGGTCATGTTGATGATGATGATCATCATGAAGGTGATGATGATGATGATGATGATGATGATGATGATGATGAAGACGACGACAATGACACAGGTGTTGATTATGTTCATGATGTTGATGGTGATGAAGATGATGAAGATGATGATGATGACGATGGTGATGATGATCATGGCGATGTTGATGATGATGATCGATGATCAATGATCATGGTGATGATGAGGATGGTGATGATGAGGATGGTGATGATGATTGATGATCAATGATCATGGATGAGGATGGTGATGATGATCGATGATCAATGATCATGTTGATGATGAGGATGGTGATGATGCTTGATGATCAATGATCATGGATGAGGATGGTGATGATGATAGATGATCAATGATCATGGTGATGATGATTGATGATCAATGATCATGGTGATGATGACTGATGATCAATGATCATGGTGATGATGAGGATGAGGATGGTGATGATGATCGATGATCAACGATCATGGCGATGATGAGGATGAGGATGGTGATGATGATCAATGACCAAGGATCATGGTGATGATGAGGATAAGCAATGACCAATGATCATGGTGATGATGAGGATGAGCGATGACCAATGATCATGGTGATGAGGAGGATGAGGATGGTGATGATGATAATGATGAAGATGATGATGAAGGTGATGATGATGATGATGATGACGATGGTGCTGATGATAATGATGTTAACTACAATGTGCACACGTTTGGATTTTATAAATCACACGCGCGTTTGGCTTTACTAAATCGCACACGCATTTGGATTTACTAAATCGCGCTCACGTATTGGTTAAATTCAAAAAACAATTCCCACCAAATGACAAGGCCGAGCCTCCACCCATGCTTTCATGAAATTCCTATGCCTATGTGTCTTCTTTGTACTTTGCTTCGTATTCAACATGCCTATGCCTTGGAGTATGATAAACCATGGCTAATTCAGCATTACATTTAAATTTCCAGTATTCTCATGTTTAGTGGTTTGTCTGATTATGCTGCACACCTCCATTTTTTATGAGATTTTAGAAACATATATGGTTTTTTTTGCAAATTCTAAATATGTAAATTTTTACAAGAATACATAATTTTTCTATTTTTTTCTTATTTATCTTCTGTCATCACTCTTCAACTCAAAAAACACACTGTTAGTGTTTTGTCCATATCTATTTTGTTTCTGAACCATTTAAAAAAAAAAATTGTATGGTGCACTAAAGAACACCAACCTCTACATGCTATAAAAAACCCAGTTCCAAATAATTGCATTAAGACATTCAAACGATGCACCCACAATTGACGTACCATTTTCGAGGTTTGATCTCTTAGATAATTAAAAACAAATTTAAAAATATTATTTTTATTATTGGAAAAATAGTCATGCACTAGTCCTATATGTTCTCTATATGTATACCGGTTTTCATAAGTTTATTCCATCATTTAGACACTCAGACGCTACACCCACAAAAACATATACCTTATAATTTGTCCCAAAAATAAAAAATGCCCGTTAAAAAGTATCTAACTTTATATAGTTAACAACATTTTCAATAGAAAAAAATTATATATTTGGAAAGGTCATTCAATTTCCTACATTTCTTGTTTTTCACTGATCACAAGATTCATTGTGTAAGTGTCTCAAAATATCCATGCAAGTTGATGGATGTCTGTTTTTTCAGTTTTGTATTGCATCTAATGTGCCAAAAGAGACCCTCAACTTCTTGCACACACCCCTAGATGATCTTATAATTCATATCTGCAACATGTTCATAGCTAATTGCTATTTTTACAAGGACCTAGGGATGACTTATCCTTTTTTCTATTTTGAAGAAAATAACATGTGTATTTAATAGAATCACCTATCCTTTTATGTGTAGAAGTTAGTAGATCTGGTAAAGAACTATTATATTATTTGTGGAAGGAGATGGATCTCAAGCTTATAAAAGGTCTAGTTTTCTCCATTTCATGTATTTTTAGATCTCAAAGAGATATTTTGGAGATTAGTATAATATCCATTGGATGTATTTGGAAATGAAATATATTGTGGATGAGGAAATCTTGTAGATCATAATTCTTTCTAGTGTTCCTCTAATGTTCCTGCTATAAATTTGACACATGATTATGGAGAGTTAAATTGGTAATGCCCTTCCTTTCCTTTATGTCATCAACAGAGTATGGTTCATAATTGTATGTATTGTCTAGTTTTGAATGGTTGCAAATAAATTATAAGTATCCATTTACTAATATTGGGAATATTATAAAACCAAATAAGTAAGGGCCTAGAACTTTCATAGCTTTGTGTTGATATTGGTCCAAGTTGAGAAAGTTCGTGTACTACTCACTCTAGGAAATATACGAAGATCCATAAATATTGAAATCTTGGGCAGGGATAAGTATACACCATGAACCTCTCCACCTTAATACAAAATACATGTTTGCTAACCTCTTCTCACCTATGTTAAACAAAAGAACCAAAGCATAACATCATTTCAAATACTCATAACCCCAACATAATGATATTCCTTATAACGACCACTCAAAGTAATGATGATTTGGGTGGATAGAGGATTAGCAATATGTTCACCGACTATCAAGAATGTTCTCAAATCCAAGTAAGGTAAAGGGCATAGTAATGTACTTTTCATAAAATTAGTTTCATATCAATAACTATTATAACCATATTATGCTATCAATAGGCTAATTCATTATTTTGGATGTCTTGACAACTCATCAACATTATTTTCACTTTTCATTACATACATACATATACATATACAAAGAGAGAGAGATAGATGATTTTATCCCAACCTTCTCCATGAGTTTTCCATGCGCATTGGCCTCCATTTCCCATAAAAAGTCTACTTGCATTTCAAGCATTGATCAGGGTCACATGAACTAGATCCTTGTGACCTCTCTTGGAATTCCTCTTCTAAATGGTTATAAGGCCCAACCCCTCCCCCACTATCACCCGAATATCTCTCATGATGGAATAATGAAATGAACTTAAAATGCTATAATGAGCTATGAGTCAAGGTGGAAATGAAAGTTTGGGCATGGTGAATGTTATATGAAATGGGAGGATATTAGGTAATTGGGTTAGTCCTCTACCTAGGAGAGTGAGGCCCTATTAATGGGTCATACTTGGTATTTTCTCAATCTAGACCGAACTCACAACCCACCCCATGGAATTCACCAATGTCAAAGCAGTTGACATGGGGACATAACATAAATTGAACCCCTAATTTCTTAAAAAAATACAATAGAGCCTCCCTATTACTGTAGGGAAGTTTGTCAAACACCATGAACCACCTATTTATCTACTGATTTATAAAAGGCTAGAAGGTGCACTAATCTATGCCAATGTGGTTCTTTATCACCAAAGTGTGTGTTCCAGTTCTAGGTCAATAAACAAGGTCATCAATTCTTGTTTTGAAATTTGAATATTCCTACCTAGTTTCTATCCAAATACATGCTATAATACTCAAACATCACATCTATGTAATTATCCAAATACATCCTATAATACTCAAACATCACATCTATGTAATTGAAGATATAAGATAATAGGCCTCATACATCAACAATGAAAGTAATAACAATATCTAGTGCCATGGCCAGTGAAAGACATGAGGGCTCTCTAATCTAGCATGAGTGAAGCATGTGTTTTCTTTGTTTAAGCTTTGCTATAATTAAGTGTTTCATGTCGTTTTTGTAAAGTCACTATAATATGGACTTGTGAATTACATAAGTAAGAAAAGGGAAGAGCATAGGTTGATATTGTAACACGTTATATATCTGTCAATTGACATCGTATTTTTATCTGTAAATCAACAAGTTGAGTTTATGATGTGTATTTTTAGTTTGAATTCATTTTTTTAAATAAATTAAGAGCATAGGTTGATATTGTAACACGTTATATATCTATCAATTGATATTGTATTTTTATCTGTAAATCAACAAGTTGAGTTTATGATGTGTATTTTTAGTTTGAATTCATTTTTTTAAATAAATAAATTCACAAATAAATAAAAAATCAAGTGTGTGTATTTTCAACTTGAATTGTTTGCCAAAATACTTGTTAAAATACTTGTTAAAATTTCCAATATTGAAGCAAAGTTAACAAAAGTCTACTGCCTTGAAATATCTTGTTTGATGGAATGCACTTTTTTTATAAATAATTTAGTGTGTATGTGTATGTTGAAATGTATATAAATAATTGGATTGATTTTGAGGGCTTTATGTGTTCTTTGTTTAAACAAATAATAATGCAATGTTTGCATGTGTATGAGATATATGGAATCTTTAATTTATAGATGCACATGCGACTTTTTTAAAATTTCACATTTTATTAGCAAAATTGTAATAAATTTAATTAAATCTTAAAGGTGAAAGTGAACATAAATTATGAAAACTTTGATTAATACAATTTCTTATTTTTAATTAAAATCGCAAGGTTCTTGTTTTATATGTTATTGGATTATAATGTGATTTTAATTCTTTTCATTATTTTTGAACAATAAAAAATATAAATAATAAATAATATCAGCACAACACTTGTGTTGTGAAAAAGATTGCATAAGGGAATGCATAAGGGAAAGGTCTTCCCATTTGTTTTATACTTTTTCTATGTTATTGAATTATAATGTTATTTTAATTCTTTTGATTATTTTTGAACAATAAAAAATAAAATAAAAATAATATTAACATAAGAGTTGTGTTGTGAAAAATATTGCACAAGGGAAAATCCTTCCCACTTGGTGGGGAAAAGCTTTGTAGGATGCAACAAGGCCTCAATATTAGGTGCCCCTTGTTAGTGAGGGAATGCTCCAAGTGATAATGCAAGGGATTGTTAGTGAAATAGAACAAAACAAATAAAATAAAAACATAGTTAAACAAAATGCAAACCGGTAGGAATGCAGACTCCAACAACCAATAGTTGCCAAAGAACTTCTTGTATTGCCCAATGGTTAAGCATGTACAACACCTTGGAGATGTGAGCTCCAAATGGAGGCAAACAATCCCTCTAAGTGAGGTCTATTTAGTCCACACTAGATGTCAAGTACCTTGAAGAATGAATAAGAAGAACACTTGGCCCTATGAGGAAGGTGGAAAGGGTCGATCTTGGTAAATGCTAAACAAGAGGGAAAATGTGAGCTATAAAGGAGCTCAAGCACAATTCCGGCAGCATAAACTTTGTCTACTTTCTTCCTTACAATAAGCATGCCCATGGATTTCTTTTATAGCCAAAGAGGTGTCCAAGAAATAACAAGATCCCAATGTGAACCCAATGATCCATGATTTTGTTGATGTATATGTAACTTTGGAATGTATTCTTATATATGTATCTTATGTATTGTAACTCGATGTTTATTCTGGGATGTTTCCATTATGTATTTGAGTCATGTGGTCATGCCCTGATGTTCCGATCGGGAGGATTAATAATGTAAACAAGTCATGTCAAGTCATTAGGTAAGTCCCCACAGTTTCGGGGAACTTGAGTTATTGTACACTAATTAAGGTGTAGGCTCAGGTAAGTAATATTAGGTCGAGCCTACGTGTGAAAATGTAATTCAAGTGAATGGATGAATATAAATAGAGAGTGAGAGTCTCTCTATTTATCACTGGTGAAACACATCACTTGCTCTCTCAAGTGTGGCGCACTATTGGAGAAGGAAATACTTTGGCTTGACAGAAGATAGAAGGCTACTGCTGTGTTGGGAGTACATCTTACTGTTTTGGGGTCTTACATCTTGTGATACTATCTTAGAGGAAGTTGTGGGGTTTTCTCCATTTATGGTTTCCCCGATCAAAACTCTTTGTGTCTCTTGTCTCATGTGATGTGCTTATGTTATTGTTGTGCTTGTTATTCTCTCAGTGAAAAGATCCTAACATAATGCTAGCTTAAATGTTGAAAAACTAACAAATTTAGCTCCAACGTACACAAAAGAGGCCATTTAAGGAAACTAAGTGTATGAAGAGCCAAAATTCAAATTCTTGGAGGTAATGGAGCTTTCATGAACCTTTAATGCACCGCCAGTGGGTGAGATCCAACCATTTGTGTCAGTTGTGCGGATCATGAAGGGAAATCTGTGTTGGTCATGATGGCATTGAACTGATAACATGCATTGTAACATATATAAACAGATCATTGGTTGTACGCTATTTGAATTTTGTCTGCTTTTGGGAATTTTTGGACACATGTTGCTTTTTGTATCTTGTGAATATGTCTTCAGTTGGATGCATGATGTATATTGATTACACTTTACCATGCAAATTGCGTAAATGTTGCATGTGTGTGATATTTCTGCGATAACAAATGCCCCCCTAATGTATGTCGATTAGAGGGTACTATAGAGCCAATAATGCGCCATCATTTCCTTTGTATTCTCTATGTTGATCTTGAAAGTGTTGGAAACATAGGTAGACTAATAGATGCTTCCTGAGGGGGAAGGATGCTAGTGGAGAGGTAACTAAAAGTGTTTTTTTATACAAAAGAGGCGGGAATTCCCATGCTCATGGAGATGGCCCGAATGGCTACAAAATGAAGAGATTAAAGGGTATCTCTTAAACTATTGAGACACAAATGAAGGAGGATTCAAACCATGTGAGAGTACATGAACTTGGAATGGATGATATTGGTGCCGAGGAAGCGAAAATATCGAAAATCTTGAAGAATCCCATGGGGGTGGGTGTCAGGAATGCTGGTGAAGTATTATCATAGAACTGGCCTTCAATGTTTGGCTTGCATTATGGGTGTATCACTCATTATGGGATCCTTCAATGTATATCATGTGGCGCTTCTAGTGTTAGTCATAGAAACTCCTCATGTTAAGACTAAAAATCATGATTGTTTGTGGCAGGGGTTTCAAATTGGGTTGGTTAATACCCCCATTGGCATGGGATTTAAACTTAGGTTAAATGATTCCCCATTTGAGTTTGTGTGATGGTTGGTGGTGACTTGGTCACATGTGGCATTTATTTGACATGTGATATGGTGGGAGTAAATCATGTAACAAACACCATTTTGTAGTGCACAAGGGGTTTTGAGACCATATTGGGAATGGCGGTGTTAAGTACCATACTAGGATCCCTGGGGTGAGCCCGGGGAGCATTAACTAAGTCATGATCGAGGATCCTTACACTTTGGTAGGTGGGTAATAAATTTTTTTTGGAACATAGTGGGTACTAAAGGGTTCATTATTTGTTCCACTCCTTGACTCATTGGGGGTGTTGACAATGATGTCATTGAGTGAGGAGACTCATATTTGGAGGGGAAAATAGTGCACATGAGATCGTCCATCGAGGTGGGGATTTCAGGTGGACGGTCTGAATATTCCCCTAGGATCTTGGACTATTTTTACACACCCAGTAACGATGTCAACGTAAGGGGGTGGGTTAACTTTGCCTACTATGGGTAGGACATTATTAGGATTGGTAGTGGAGTGGGGGTCGTCGAATTTAAGCTATTCAAGGTTGAACACATTCCTATTAAAGGGAAACATCATGATGTGAAAGACCGACGAGTCCACTACCTTCATGACATACATGTAACTACAACCCGACATGATATTGTAGTCTGGTTGGGCATTAACGAATTCAATATCAATAATTATTCCCCCTAGATCGATAGGGGAATTTTTGTACAACTTGTGTGGTTGGGATTGTCTCCCATCATATGCGTGAAGGGAAATAGAGGATGGGACTAACTCAGGGGTGCCCAATCGTTTCCAAACATTTGAGGACATGAAGCAACTAAATGCACCTTAATTGATGATACAATGATGCATGATAATGTTTTGTATGGTGACTATATGGTGACTAGGACTTGAAATGTGACTTACCAGGGTAGTCACGGCTCACTTTTGTCTAGATCGAAAGTCATCAGGAAAGATTCCAAAGGCTTGATGGTTCCAAGTGTATTCAATAATGTATTTTATTGTGTTGGGAAATATTGAAGCACTTCTAAGGTGTACATAGTGGCAGGAGACTGTGCCAAGTCATCCACAATACTATAATTGTGGGCAGAATTCATATCAGGTTTATTAGGTGTACGCTGAAGTGATTCCTTTGGTATCCTCAAGATTTGTTCTATGCTTGGGAATGGGAGCTGCAAAGGACCTCCCAAGGGAACAAGAGCCTCTTCTATGACAGAGGAGATATCAGAACTAGTGTACCCTTTGGCATGATTTTGAAGGATGACATATGCCAAGTTAATGAAAATGTTTTGAAATGAACTATCACATGAGGGTTGCAAGTATGTTTGTTTAGTGACAACCCCTTGATTGGAAAATAATTTTTGCAATACAACTTGTTGGGGTTGTGTTGTTGGATGCACTTGAGGAGGGTTGTCTACGGTATTTTTCTTTGCTTCCACCAACTGTTGCTAGTTGGGTATAAGTGGGAAATGATGAGTATAGTGGCCATACTTTCCACATATCAAGCAAGAGTAGTTGGTCCTCAGTTTTTTGTTTCTTTGTTGTTTGGGAGGATTTCCCCCTTGGTATTCTGGCTTACTATGTTTTGATTTTGCTAGCAAGGGAGGTTTCTCCCTAGGCCTTGTTGTTGGGATTGTTTGTTCTATCCCTTTTTCTTCTCTTGATTATGAGGATTCGGGGGATTGACAATGCTTAACTTCTCAAATTATTGAGTTTGTTGTTGTAAATAGGATTGGACTAAAATAACCCCGATACGAGGCATGGGAGTTGAACCAAAAGGACATGGGTAAGGATAGTAAGGGTCATATCCCAACGGTGAGATATAGCTAGATTGTGTTCCATACGATGTGGATGTAGGATCAGGTTATTCAATTTTGTGGTAAAGGAACTGGTTGTGCTTGCCTTGCATTTGGGTATGCAGGAATATAGAGTCCATGCCATAACTATCCAAATGGAAGATTTGGAACAGTAGTAGGGGGATCCAACATAATGGGGACGGGTAGATACTGCACCACCATCGAAGGTGGGGTAGACTATGGTTGTAGGGGAAATTTACCTTGGGATGAAATGGACCCAATAATCTCATTTACTGAATGTGATGTCCCAGCAATGGGAGGATATAAAGACCAATGCCAAGGAGAATCGAGGAGGATGGTGTAAAGGTACCCTAATTGTGCATAAATGAGATCAAAATGTTGGGCCTTAAGGATGACCCCTTCCTCATACTTTCATATGGAGGTTACCACATCGTTTGTTATAGCTGGTTGGAGTGATTTAAGAAACAAATCCAACATGAATTGAGGTTGAGTCTCTATTTTGCACAAAGCGAAGTGACGACGCTACTCATGGATGTGGTCTACGATGTGGGTTGCAATGTTTTGTCAAAATTCTACGATAATTTTGAGGCATAGGTCATGTCATATTGGTAAGTACAAGTAGGTGAGAAATGCGATGGCTATCATCTCAAAAGTGGCCTGAGAGGCCCTAGAGAGATTCATGTACCACTTTGCAGTTGTACCTATGAGGGTTTTTTGGAAGAAACAAATACTCACAGAATATTCTACTATGTTTTCTTAGGAATGCCATAAATGGAACAACATGATATGGTTGGCATGATCATCTCCTTATTTCCCTCCAAACATAGGAATGTCGAAGGGAATCTTTTTAGGAATATCGAGCCAAGTTGCATCATGAGAAATGGAATCGTTGACCAACTTTTCTAACTCAAGGAGATTCAAGCTAGCCACGAATGGAAGGCCTGGATTAGGTTCTGCCATCGTATTATGTGTGTTGTTTCCAAGAGGGGGAGAATGGGGAATATGTGGAAATGATCTTTGTCTTCTATGGTAATATGAAGGGGTTGTATGACCTCTTATCAAAAAGGGAGAAGAAGGTGAGGTGTTATTTCCTCCACATCGGGAAAAGAAAGGTGAGCATCTTTCGAGAAAAGAGGATTAAAAATGGTCCAAACCCTTTCTTAGGGGACAGAATGACTCAAACAAGGTACGACCTCGCATGGAGGATCCAATTAGTGTGGCTTAGGGATGACCCTAACCAGGTGATCTCCCTCATGTGCCATAGGGAGAAAATGGGAAAATACCCCTTGAGAGAGGGGAAAGGCCGCGTAGTCTACACGATTGTCTTAGGGGGGGGTTGTTCTACTATGGTGGAATTCTAGTGACAAAGTGAGAGTGATGTGTGGAAATTAAATCGAATTGAATAAATGAAAAAATATGCCAACCACAACAAATGAAAAATGGTGCAATAGGTGAGTGACATGTGAAAAGATGGCTTAGTACATTACAAATACGTCAACATGTACATTATTTTTAAATTATGAGTTAAGTGAACTTGTAGTTAGAAAGAAAACAAATGTAAATTACTTAAAATACCTAACGTCCTTCCTTGTAAATGTAACTAGGCATTCCAAAATCATGAGTGTTGGTGACAATCGGATCCACACTACAACTGATTAGTGAAGGTAAAAAAGAGCCAATTTTACTGGAAATGGGGTCAACGTTCCAATCAAGAAGACTTGGAAACACCTCCCAACGAAAACAACTGAATTCAGGAGTCATTTGCACCCATAAGTTCTCCTTGGCGATTCCCTAAGTTTGACCACTAAGATACCTTGCATCAAGTGTGGATCAGTGGTTCAACCTGCACAGTATAGTGTTGTCTCCCTACAACGAGCTGAGTGACTCATATGGAAGAGTTGTGAAGCTATATCTCAGGTTTCACCTCCTTAGTCACAACACACTTCTAATCTGGGATTTCTTTTAACACTTTCTTATAACAAGATTTTGATAGTACCCTAAAAGACAACAATGATATGTTTCAAAAATGCCTAATGAAACTAGATTGGTGGTCATTGTTTGTATGCTTATAAAAATCAATCCTACCAAAGTAAAATATTGTTATGTGACCTCATGTGGAGGATTTTAGTTGGTTAGCATTTAAAATGGTTGATTTTATGGGTTTTGATTCAATTAAGGTGTGTAAGGGAGGTATTTCACAATTCCTTTCCTTTCTTATTCATCAAGATCATATCAGTTGCGAGGTGAAGATCATACTAGGATTGAAAGAGCTTGTAAATCCCTTAGTGTGTGCAAGTGGGAATTCTCATGTGATGTAAGCAAATTGTATTGTTTCAATTAACTAAAGTTCTCAAAATAACATAAAATGGATACGGTAACTTGAGATTTAAAAGATGCTAAGGGTGCTTGCAAAAATAAACAAATTCTAAGAGTGTAATGGAGGTATTTCATAGTATAATGCCATTTCTTATTCACTAATATCATATAGAATCTGAGTTGAAAAGCATACTTTATGAGAGGGAAGTCTTTAGGTCCTTACTTGTGTGCAAAAGATGGATTTTACACTACTTTAACTAAAGATGTTAAATATGAAAAGAAATGTGAAAACTCTTGAATGCTAGTGACAACAACGAGGCCCGTTGAAAGCCTCAAGGTTGTTTACATAGGTATATTTCGAGGGATGGCCCCTTTACTTCCTAATATTAGGCTATGTGAGCTAATTACTAAAGAAACAAGTAGGTATTGCAAGTTAACTTAGTCCTATTTGATTAGTGAGCAACAATGGGGCTACAAAATTGTTCTCGAAATGGGTAAAAAATAAATAAATAACAGTTGCACAAAAAAAACACATGTGTTGTTGTGCGACAAAAAAACTCACTAGAGCATATTATTTTGTTTACAATGTGAAGAGGTCGTGTTGACATGAGGAAGAAACCCATGTGGGAAGGGGGTCTGAGTACTAATGGGTATAGTGTGACTATCGAAGATTTGTCTACACTGAAAGTGTGATTGAGACAACAGAGTTCGCATGTATGATAAAATGGCTAAACTGACTGAATGAGGGATGAATTTCTTGAATGAATGGTATGTACCTTTTCACCTACAAAGCATAAAACACCAGAAATTAGCCACTTAACATACAACCTAATGAAAGAGAAATGAAGTAAAATATAGTGGAGTCGTCGTAAATACTATTGAGAGAAAAAAATGGCACAAGGGTGATCAATATTGCTCATTATCCTTACAACTTGCATCCAAGGAAACAATAGTATATGTTGGTTAGGAAATCCAAACATCCACAAGCTACATCAAATTCAACAAGCCTAAAGTAAGCTAAAAGAATGGATATATTGCTCTTTGAGGAAGGAAGAAAAAAGAGAAGGACACTTGCCCCTTGAAGGACTGTGGAAAGGGATCCTGGTGAATGCTAAACAAGAGGGAAGAGGTGAGGTATGAGGGATCTCAAGCATAATTCTAACAGCACAACCTTTCTTTGATTTCTTCCTTACAATAAACATGCCCATGGATTTCTTTTATAATCCAAGAGGTGGCCAAGAAATAACAAGATCCTAATGTGAACCCAATGATCCTTGGTTTAGCTCAAAGGTACACAAAAGAAGCCATTTAAGGAAGCCAAGTGTGTGAAGAGATAAAATTTTAATTCATGGAGGTAATGGATCTTTCATGAGCCTTTAATGCATCGTTGGTGGGTGGGATCCCATCATTTTTGTCAGTCGCATCGATCTCGAAGGGAAATTCGCATTGTTCATATAAGTATTGAACTCATAACATGCGTTATTGTGCATATAAATAGACCATAGGCCATTCAATATTTTCATTTTGATTGCTTTTAAGCATTTTTAGAATCATGCTATTTTTTGAACCTTATGCAGATATATTCAATTGGATGCATGTTGTATATTAATAACATTTTACTGTGCAAAATGAAAAATGTCACATTTGTACAAGAATTCTACGATAACAAGTTGGAATCATGTTATTCTTCTCGACGTTACCATCCCATCCCTTATGCTTTCCAATAGGCATAAGTAAATCCTACCAAAAAAAGCTTGCCAAAGTCTCTCTAGATATATTTGTATATGAAAATGAGATGGAATAAAGTTGACATGGAAATATATGTCTCTATTATTAATATTAAGTATTTGTTATTTTACAATATTTCCATTTATGGCGATATCCAACTATCTATAGAGATATTTGTATATGAAAATGAGATGGAATAAAGTTGACATGGAAATATATGTCTCCATTATTGATATTAAGTATTTGTTATTTTACAATATTCTATTTATTCGGTATCCAACTATCTATAGAGTAAAAACAAGCATTTTCCAATAAATATTTTATGTATTGCCTTTTTAATAAGAAAATGTTACCTATAAATATTTAGTATTTGTTAGTTTACAAGATTTCTATCTATAGAATTAAAAGAAGTATTCTACAATAAATATTTTATGTATTGACTTTTTTAATAAGTCTCTTTTTCCTAAGATTTTTTTATGTATAAATTTGTGAAAGTTGAAAAATTAAGTGTTAATATATATATATATATATATATATATATATATATANGGTTAAAGTTTGGGTGGTTGGGAGGAATGATTGTTACATTCCTATCTAATTTCAATTTTGGTTAGTAACATGTTTTCTCTTGAACCATTTCTAATAGATGAATAGATTGTGTAATTTAGCTACCTTATTTTTCTTAATTCTTAAATTATTTTAAAAATTTTATTTTAAATGAAAATTTGTGACAGTTCCCATATTCCATAGAATTGCAATGCTTTCATAATCAAGCCCATCGTCTTCTTCCATAGTTGTCTCCTGAATATATATATTGTATGTATTCCAATAAATTATGAAAAAAAAACCTATGTATATTATTAGTCGCTGTCCTTGGGCTACAAGGACTCTATGAACCGGCTTATCGCCGTTTACATTAATCTTTGCACATACACCAAGTATTTAACCAAATTTTTATAGAGATCTCTTTTTGAGTTTATATATCGCCCCTATCTCGACCAATGACAATGTTTGAACCGTTATATTGGCCAATCAAGAACTTATACCTCTTATTTGGCCTCAAATCTAGGCCATTTTTACTTTTTATGTTTCAAACTTAAGGTTGAAGTACCAAAACATCATTGAGATCTAATTGATACATTAATGTTATAGCATTAGTTAGCAAACATTAAATGTTAAGCCATAATAGAATTTTTGTTAACATTTCATTTTGGTTGGATCGTTGGATTCCTGCATGTTTGACGTGTGTTTACGTCAATGTGTTCTCGGTGTACTCATTTCCATTACCTCTAGCTACCACTCACTACGATCACCTCTTCACCGCTTCAAATCTATTTGAGAACATTGCTTATAGTTATCATAAAGGGCCAGAGGATCCTCAATATGAGGCCACTCACTTCGATCACCTCTAGATCTGCAATATGAGTTTGGAGGATCTGCAATCACATAGCTACAACTAGTTTCAATATTTCATTGTAACAATATATTATCATATTTTCAATCACATTGTCTCTTTGTTTATGTCTATTGAATGTGCTTATTCAATATCTCACTACTAATCATCATCATATTTTCAGAGTATTGAAATACATATATGAATGGACTTCAGGCACAGTTGTAGAGATGCTTCTTTAACAAGACATGTTCACATAAAGTATTGCTCAACATTAAAAATATATGCATTGAGTTCTCTTTGGATTAAATAGAAATAAAAATTGTTTGTAATAGGAACAATTTATTATACTTATTACAAACATAAGACCATTATACTTGTCTCTCGCTTTACGAGTATCTGTAGGATTAACCAAATAGATTGGAAATTCAACAGGCCCTCAATCTTTTTTCTCTAGGAGGACGTGGATAATAGCAATCAGTGCATCGTGCATGCAATGGATCTCTCCATGAAGCACGATTACCTTCCCAAGGAGTTGCAGGTTCATTCTTTGTAAAGCCCATTTTCTTTCCTTAATTTGCGAAAACGAGGAAAATAATGTAAACTATGAATAATCTGTTTAATTCATGGTTGCATTTCATTACATTATAAGGAAGAGATAGATGCTATTATGGGGGATAAACATGCTTTTCCATGGCTTACAACCAAAATCATGGGGGCATCACTGAAGTAAGAGTCGACAGAAGTCCAACCTCGGGAAGAGGGATAGATTAGCATTCACAAACTCTAAGGAGTTTTCAAATATGCTACAGGCTTCTAATTCGACCCCTCCATGATTAATTCTGCATGTCCCAATCGATCGTGAAAATGAGGCTTGCACCCCTTAAGCATCATGAGTTGTCTATAATTTTTTAACCGATATTATTCTATAAATGGAAGCATGGGCCAGAACAACAAGTGGTTTAGTTCCAAAATATCTAAATTTTACAAAATTTTCAACAAGTTGATGACACACAACTCCAAAAGCTAGAAAGAAAGGAAGAAATCTATCGGCACAACCATAAGCATAGGATGGTATGTTCTAAATTTTTACATCATGCCCATCAAGTATGCATAGGGTTATCATGAATTAGAACAATCTAACCAAAGAAATTAACAAACCCTAGTTTTTGTTAAAACTTGTGATTTTATATGTTGAAGCCTAGGGATGGGAGGAATTGACTGCCATCCAAGGAAACAACCAAAACTAAAAATAGACTATTCTTACCTCTCTACTTATCGTATTTGTGTTTTTGAGGAGAAAATTCACCTGTCCTCCATGAACTATTTTTTCTCTACATATGGCTCCTTTCTTTGAGAGTTATGGCTAGATGAATCAACTCTTGACTCAATTCCATCTTGCTGGATATGTAGTCAAAATTTTCTTTACTTCCATGTCCTTCAATGATTTTCCATTGTCCAATGGGTGGGATGGGAAAGTATACAACATGTAATTTAATCGTGAAAGTGGAGAGCATGTACTCTAATTAGTAGTTGGTAAAGTACTCGATAGCCATGAATTCTAAACTTCCTGCTTTCGAGACATATGGCCTGTGCAATTCACGATAATTTATAGAAGAATTTGAACTCCTTCCACATTGTTGTTGTTTTTTACCATCCCCTTGTTTGCAAAGCACTCAGAAGATCCTTTTTCTTTCAACTACCTTTTGTTTGGCTTGATCTTTCCATGCTTTATTGTAACAAAACATCTTGGAATTCTAGCTAGCAAATGGCGGGGCATCTCTTCTTCTATGAACATCAGGTTCGTACACAAAATCAAAACTCATAATAAAACTAGGTATAGAATAAGTAGAAACAATAGTTTATTAGGAGCATAACTTCTTGGAATATAAGGGTATACATGCCATAATTTCACTTAGAGAAACAAAAATGAATCCAAGTACATAGATAGCGCACATGCTAGTACGACACGTTATTGAGGTTATTCAAAAAAATTCAGAAAAATCTTCTTTTTTGTATCTCCTTTAGAGAGCTAAAAATATGACTTCCACTCCATCCCTATTTTCTTGGAGAAGCAATTGATTGTACACCATAAGAGGGCACATTCATACATCATATTGTTACCAAAGGATACGGGTAAATGCATAGAGATACAAAGGTTCACCTCATTTGCAGACATGGAATGACAGTTCGGAAAGGCCACCAGAAGGTGCATATCAGAAAAAGCAATCACCTACGCATACATGAAGGTGGGCACAAAAATCATATCCCTTTTTTAGATATTTATCATTGAAGCTAGCATTATGATCTTAGGATCTTTAACTGAGAGAATAGCATGCACAACAATAAAACACAAGATACAATAGAAACAAAGAATTTTCCTCGAGGAAACCATAAAGGAGAAAACCCCGCAACTTCCTCAGAGATAGAATCAGCACCAAAAGTAAAACCTAAAAACATAAATATGATCTCCCGACAGCAGTAGTCTCTCTCTTATCCCAACAACTTCTCCTCTCACTCATGCACCCCAAAAAGTGAATGTGTGTGTGATAAATAGAGAGGCTCACTCTCTATTTATATTCTTTCGTTTACTTGAAACCCACTCCAACATGTCAGCCTCACTTAACAATTACTTACTAGATTCGACATCTCGAGGAGTGTCTAATAACCCTAGTGCCCCACAACTTGTGGGGACTTTGCCTCCTCCAACCAACAAGGAGGGTTATCCTTAACACAACGGTGGGGATTATTGCCCCGACTTACAATGAATCACCTAGGGTCAACTTCTCTAGGATACTCTAATAACCCTAGGGCCCTACAACTGCGGGGACTTTAACCCTTGACCAATAGGAAGGTTACCCACAATAACTTGACATGACTTGTTTACATTATAGAACCTCCTGATAGGAACATCAGGGCATGACATGACTCAAATACATTACAGACACATCCTGGAATAAACATCGGGGTACAATACATAATATATACGGATGAATACATTCTGAATTTACAAATACATTAACACTCCCTCTTAACTCGGAAGGTATTTTCTCAACACAATTTATCATCATGAGTCTTCTTCTCTGTATCATCTGGATCATCATTGAGTTCCCGTCATCTTTATCTTTAAGTCATCTTCATCTGGATCTGGGTCATTACTCGATCTGGATCATCATCACTGAATCTATATCATCACTCGATCTGGATCATCATCACTGGATCTAGATCATCACTCAATCTAGATCATCATCACTGAATCTATATCATCTCTCAATCTGGATCATCATCACTGAATCTATATCATCACTAGATCTGGATCATCATCATCACCGGATCTGGATCATCACTCGATCTAGATCATCACTGCTAGATCATCATCACGAGTGCTATCTCATGATTTTTCTCGTCACAAGAAGTTCTAAAGAGCCATCCCTTTTTCATGTTGGTTGTAGGCCTAGCCTCCATGTAGGTCTTCTTCAGTGCTTATATCTGACACCAAGTCAGAATGGCCTGCCCAACACTTACATCTGACCATGAGAGGAACACATCCAACACCATGACAAAAAGGCACGCCCAGCACTCACATTTGATCATGTAGGAACCAATCCTATAATCACATGAGAAAGGCCCAGCACTCACATTCACCAGCATGATAGGACACAACTACTATCATTTGTGAAAAGTCTCAGCACTTATAACCACTAGCATGATAGGACACAACTACTATCATCTGTGGAAAGGCATAGCACTCACATTCACCAGCATGATAGGACACACCTACTATCATCTATGGAAAGGCTCAACAATTACAATCACCATCATGGTAGGACACACCTACTACCATCTGTGAAAAGGCACAGCACTTAAAATCACTAGCATGGTAGGACACACCTACTACCATCTGCGAAAAAGGCACAGAACTTACATCTGACCATGGAAGGAACTTAATCCTCTAACCATGTCAAAAGGGCACTCAGTCCCAGACCGAGGGTTCCTGGTAACTGACCAGGTGACTCCATTCTCCTAGAGAATGGAAATAGCCCTTATATCTGATCAAGTGGGAACACATCCCTCAATCACATCAGAATGGCCATGCGCTCACATCTGATCATCTAGGAACACATCTTACAATTGTATCAGAATGGCCCTCAGTCCCAGACTAAGTTTTCCTAGTAACTAACCAGGCACCTCCATTCAAAGAATGGAAACAACCCTTATATCTGATCAAGTGGGAACATATCCCTCAATCACATCAGAATGGCCATGCGCTCACATCTGATAATGTAATACTACATCTTACAATCGTATTAGAAAGGCCCTCAGTCCTAGACTGAGTATTCCTAGTAACTGACCAGGCACCTCCATTCCAAGAATGGCAATAGCCCTTGCATTGGATCATGTAGAAACCAATCCTATAGTCATATCAGAATGGCTCAGCACTCATATCTGACATGGAAGGAACCAATCCTCTCACCACGATAGAATGGCTCATCCCTTACATCTGACCATGGAAGGAACCAATCCTCTCACCATGTCAGAATGGCTCACGGACTCATCACTTCCCCTTGGAAGGAACCTCGATCTAGAGAACACCAAGCTTCTCCCTAAAGTACTCAAACTTCACTCTACCCAATGGCTTTCTCAACACATCAGCTATCTGTTCGTCTGTCAAAACATACTGGAGATTCACTGCTCCTATCTGCACCATATCCCTGATATAGTGATACTTGATCTCGATTTGCTTTGAATTTTCATGGAACACCAAGTTCTCCGACAACTTCACACAACTCTAGTTGTCGCAATGTATACAAGTAGCATCCAATTGGAGATCAAATAAATCAGACAATAGCTTCCTCAACCATACTGCGTCACAACTAGATGAACAAGCTGTGACATACTCTGCTTCAGCTATATTCAATGCCACACATGATTTCTTCTTGCTAAACCAAGAGATCACACCTGATCCCATACTGAAGCAACACCCTGAAGTGCTCTTTCTATCGATGGCACTCCCTGCCCAACCTAAATCAAAATAACCCTCCAGGTTAATCTTTTGACTCGCCTCATACTTGAGCCCATAATCAATTGTACCCCTTAGGTACCTCAGAATATGCTTTGCAGCAATCAAGTGAACATGTCTCAATGTGTTCACAACTAAGCAAGTATCTGGTCTCATATCCGTCAGGCACATCAAGAAACAAATCATCTGACGATACATCGTGGCATCAACTGACTCTGATGAATCAACACTCAATAGCTTTAGGTTCGATGCCATGGGTGTAGTCGTGGACTTGCAGTCCATCATCTCGAACCTATTCAAGATCTCTACTGCATACTTCCCTTGTCCTAGGGATCTTCCATCCACATTCTGCCATACCTCCATGCCTAGAAAATAGTGCATCGACACATCAGAGGAGCATCACTGGTATTATGCCTTCAACCTTGAAGCAAAGGTTGGAATCCGCTTTACTATCAGTAAAGCCTAGAGTTATCAGTAATCTATCCATCTTGTCGTACCATGTCGAACCTTAGGATCTTCTGTAGTCACTCCCTTTGAAGTGGAGCATCATACTCCCTCTGTCTTCTGTACTCTATGCACTGAAACATTTTGTACCGGAGTGACAAGTAGCTTCCTATGCTACTAATATTCTATTTATCCATCTAGTGTATATACCTTCATCTTAAACCTTGTAGCAAAGGTTAAGATATTCATCAAGCTCATCATGTATGTGTTTCAACTCCCACTGGCTACAAATGTCTCTTCATAGTCTATGCCTTCTTTTCGTGGGAACTCTCGTGCTACGAATCTTTCCTTGTATCCCATGATGTTTCCATCTACTGCATGATGAAACTACGAACTTCCCTTCACGTATCGATACTGCATCCTAGACATCATTCTTCTTGAACTGGTCTTTCCTTTATTCTTGGTTACTTCTTCATAGCTTAAAGGTTATGCATCAATGATGTTGCTGCATTCGTCATATTATTCTTTATCTTGAACTGTTGTCACTTGTTCTTGAGAACAAGTCTCATTCTTCTTTTCTTGTAGGTGATTATGTATGCGATCTTTCCTACAAGTCAAATGCATTTGCGTGGTTAGAAACATTTCATAAGGAATATTCATAATGGAAAATTATTTTGCATCAAGATAAATGATTATGCAACTATTTTAGCCAATACAACATTCATCCATATCTCACGAAAACTTTCTAGATGCCTTCCATCTCTACCAGGACAACATTGAGATTGTGCACTAATCCAATATGTCAGCAAAGAGGTTTCATTCTAGATAAGCAGCAATGGAAAGTTGTATAGCACCATGATCTACCTACCCATCACATGCATATTAGTAGTATGTTGTCATTAATGCAAACATTCTATCATGCATAATACATCAATTGAATATAAACAAATGCATAACAAAACGATATCATGAAATGACAATTGAATACTTATCTTTATTCATTTCATGGGTAGACCCCTTCTTGAGCCTTCAGCTTCATCATCTTCTTCATTCATAATAAGATCATTTCTTATCCAAATTCTAAGATGGATAAGAGGTTCTTTAAGAGTTGAGTTATTTATATTCCTCATCACTTGAGGGATCTTCTTTGGATGGTGAGATCTTGATCATTAATTGCTCCCATCTTCTCTTCTCTTCTTATGAGTCGAGCTTCTTCTTCTTCCCAAAGTCTGCTGAGAGTAATCACTTTCTTCTGGCACACATTCCTCGAATGAATGAATCCCATGATCCTGGGAGACCATTCAAGGTGGCTATCGCCACTTCTGCATTCTCCACTTTTTATTCTACAGCTTCAAGTTGTTCTTTGATTTGAGAGACCCTTGTAAAGTATGATTGTATGGTCTCTGCATTCTGGATCTTCACATTCTTCAACTGGTTTCTTAAGGTCATATTCTGATTTATGTTCTTCCCTTCAAATAGCTTGGTCAAGGAATGAAACATCTTCAATGTCTTTAGGGAAGACACTTGTGGTACAAGTTGATTTATGACTGAATCAACAATTATATTATATTCTTAGCCTTGACCAAGTTCTTCTTGCGTAAGGCTTTGTGGCTCATCTCTCTCTGGAATTGAAACCTCTCTACTTATGTAGGTGTCCAAGTCATTTTCTTTAGAGAGATCATATACTTCCATGCTTGGAAGTTGTCAACTTCACCAAACTTATCATCAAGGTGATGTGATAGATCACTTTAAAATGAGAACCTCAAATAAAAATAGCAAAAGATTAGATCTTACTGATTTGAGGTATCCATCCCGGTTTCGGAGCTGCTGATCTAGGGTTTGTTAGAGAAACCCTAATTTTCAAAGCTTGGAATATTTAAGATATGATTGGATAGAAAGATAGATCTCTTCAAGTTGAGTTGTCCAATGTATTCATTTTCTAAAAATAGTGGAGGAAAGCTCCCGGAACAGGAAGCCCTAGTTTTCCAATTTCTTCTGCAAAAATGGTTGATACTGTTGCTAAGATATCTCTGAAATTACTATTCCTCTATGTCTAAAACTTCACAAAAAGGTAGCCTCACCTGTCCCTATTCCAAAACCACAAGTTTTGTCAGAATTGGTTTCACCAATTGGGACTTATGATCCTTTTCCTAAGGTGACCTGTTACAACATTGTTTAAAATAGTGAAGTTGTATTGACTTCCAAGTGTCACTGTTTCATCTTCTTAGTCTAAAAATTGGACCAAAGAATGCACATTTTGTGCCATGTCTGGAACATCTTCAGGGATTTCATTTGGACCTTTGTAGCCCAAGATATAGCAATTCTCCCTAGGTGTCCTGTTTAGGGATGAATTTTGGAAGAGGCTGAAACCCTAACTTGGAGGGATCATATCTCCCAGAATATAGCGAATCTGAGGCTGAATTTTAGACTTAGTGTACATCAGGATTTTATCTTCGACCTCTATAATTTTTCGCTCCTGATCCTTCACCAATCCCGAGATATAGTGAATGTAACAAAATGTATCAATTTTAGTATTTTAGGGTTTTTTTAGCTTGGGGTCAAACTAGGGTTTGACTTTCCCAGAGTTTCACCCAACCAAAAATATTGACCTAGCTCTCTAAACTTATATTTTTATGAGGAGAACAATCCTATGCTGAGCTCACTAAAAAAAAAATCTTCTGTAGAAAGCCCTAATTTCATGCACTGAAAATTGAAAATGCTCGGAATTGAATTTTGCTTGGACAGAAAGATGCGCCCTTCAATGGAGATTCATCCTAACATAATTTTGCAAATGGATTGTGGAGAGAGACCCAAAAATTAAAAAGCCCTAGCTTGTGCAACTACACAATGTCTTCTTCTCAGGTTAGCTCTAATTCCATGTTAGATTTTTATCATTCAAGCTAGCATTATGGTCTTAAGATCTTTAATTGAGAGAATAGCATGCACAGCAATAAAACACAAGAGACAAGAGACACAAAGAATTTTCCCGGGGAAAACCATAAAGGAGAAAACCCTGCAACTTCCTCAGAGATAGAATCAGCACCAAAATTAAAATCTAAAAACATAAAGATGATCTCCCGATAGCAGTAGTCTCTCTCTTGTCCCAACAACTTCTCCTCTCACTCATGCGCCCCAATGAGTGAATGTGTTGTGTGATAAATAGAGAGGCTCACTCTCTATTTATATTCTTTCGTTCACTTGAAACCCACTCCAACATGTCGGCCTCACTTAACAATTAATTACTAAAGCCGACATCTCTTGGAGTGTCTAATAACCCTAGTGCCCCATAACTTGTGGGGACTTTGCCTCCTCCGACCAACAAGAAGGGTTATCCTTAAAACAACGGTGGGGACTATTGCCCCGACTTATAATGACTCACCTAGGGCCGACTTCTTTAGGATAGTCTAATAACCCTAGGGCCCCACAACTACAGGGACTTTAACCCTTGAACAATAGGAGGGTTACCCATAATGACTTAACATGACTTGTTTACATTATAGAACCTCCCGATAGGAACATCGAGCATGACATGACTCAATCACATTATAGACACATCCTGAAATAAACATCAGGGTACAATACATAAGATATACGGATGAATACATTCCGAAGTTACAAATACATTAACACTTTTGTCATATTTTCAATGATGCATGTTCTAGGAAGAGACCAGGTGTTCCGTGGACACCTTCAATTGTTGCAAGTCCAACCTTTACATCTTGTCAAACAACTCCACTTATGTTTCTCCGAACATGTGTTCAATGAATCTTCTCTTTTTTGGCTGTAACTTAGTGTCAAACAAACTTCAAGGTAACCCATAAAAAAATATTAACCTTGTTGAGGTAGGTATATTGCATTTAGTATGTTGCTTACCGCAAACCGGTCTCTGCTTGCTTTTCCTCAATAATTGATTTCGGCTGAGGGTATATGATTGCACTCCATTAACTTATGGCGGATTTTATTGGAAATAATCAAATTTTGTTTTGTATTCAGCAAACAAGAGTCATGGAAACTGATTGGGATTTATAAATCCAACTGATATTTTGAAATAATTTTTTTATATATTCCCACTTTTTCATAAATTATAACCTATTTGATTATTATTACGATTGATTTTAATTTCTAGTTTCTAATTTTTTATTCAAATGTTCGACAGCTTTGCGAAAAGAATTTTAGACACACCAATAACTCTATTATGATCACACGTCTTCGATGATCTATGAAAAAATCAATGACAATCTATGAAGAAATCAATGAAAGGGCCTCATCAATTGCGCATAATCCTTTTGCAATTTACCAGAAGTACAGATCCTACACTCGTCATCATTTGGGGAGTCCCTGCTCACTACGTGCCTACGTTCATCGAAATTCAAGGTAGTAACAACATTTAAAGCAGAGGCATTATAATTCTTACCAAAAAAGGCAGCGCAAGAAGGACAAGAATTCCAAGCACAAGATTCGAATTCCAGCAATCCCAATGACATCATTATTCTCGACAGTATTTGAACCATCAGCAAACCCAGGAAAAGAAGGAAAAGAAGAATGATGTCTATTAGAGGCATGAAGTTTATCTATTAGAGGTGGGATGTTGTCAATTGCTAATCAAACTTCTTTAGCTTCAACATGAAATAAAACCAAAAATTAATGAATACATATGTGAAAAGGTAGACGATTTTATATCAAGATCTGAATGAAGTTGCCTCCCTACAACATCAAGAATCTCTATTCAACTTAATCAAGCTAAGCCAATAACAATGAAGCTAAGCCAATAACAATGATTTTATACAAATAATGATACTTTTATACAAAGATGTAGGAAAGGACTTGTTTCCTTAGCAGCCCTTCTTTTTATGTATTCTAATAAATTACAAGAAAAAACTTAGTTGTAATGACGTGCTTTCAATTCTTATGTTATTGAGATGTTTGTCGTATTAAATTCCAGACTTTGACTACTACCTCAACCTTAAGTGGATACAGCATGTATCTAACTCAAGTGGATATACGAAGAATATGGTTATTACAATCGCCTTAATATATAGTTATTGTTATCTGGTACCCTTAACAACCCCTGTAACTTGGTTACAATGTATAATGATATTTTGATTTCCTTAGTAATTACATGACATGTGATGCACAACTTAATGTGAACAACCAGAAGATGCTAGTGATTATCAAGGTGATATCACTGTATCATTTTTTTTTAAGTAATTGTTGTTTCCAAATAACACGTAGTAGTGGATGGGTAGATGTGGCCTTATTGTATCTCTGCTAGAATGATAATAGCAACCTCACCACCAAAAATGTGCCACCCTGCATGCCAGTGTTTAAAAACAGATTCTTTGTTACTTTTGAGTCTGGAAATGGAGTCACTAAGTTATGTTTTTAATGTATAATATGCATAAGCATGGAGGTTTAGAGTTTTTTTTCTCATTGGTAACATATATTTCTACATCATCTTGTTTTTTTTATTTTATTTTAGTAGATGTTAACCATCATCATTATCAATAAATGGTGTGGTAATTAAACTTTGCAATCAAATAGAAAAATAACATTTATTCAGTACCAAAATGGTCGTGTAAGAGATTGTTCAACAAATTTTGCATATTACATCAAAGTCAAGGCTCAAAACTTACTTAAGGGAAAATATAAAAAAAACACTGCTCTCTAAAAATTTAATGTTCTTTGGAAATTTTTGACAAAAGTAAAAGCACAATAACAAGAAACCACTATTCACTTGAATTTTGCAGCCAATAGATCAACAAAATGTTAGAGGCATTTTAAAAATAGCCACCCCATCATCCCCGATTTGGGACGCTGCCAAATTAAAATTAACTGATGGAAAATCATATGATTTATTTCCTCCAACTGGAGTTAAGTTTGAAGTTTAGTTTAATTCCAAACAAGGATTACAGCAGGTGTCAAACATATACGTTTTATGTAGGAAGGTTTTACTGTGATATTTAGAATAACAAATTGCTACAAGTCCACAATATTTACATGCTAGTAGCCATTGCAATAGTTTTGAGATTTATTTTGTTGATAGGTATTTAGATATTATCTCAAATTTTAGACTTGTTTAAGTGGATCAACAAGATTAATCTAAGTGTAACAAGTGTACAACAAGGATTCATTTCATGGTTTTTTTATCCTGTTATGTTTAAATGCATCTTGATTAAAGATTTAAATAAGCTTCAGTTAAAGAGCGCTTAAAGAAATTGGTAACAATTTTTATTTTTTTTTCATATCAGTTTTTTATTTCTTTTATAAAAGAGTAATTCTACTTATATTAACTCTAACAATTTGGTATATATGAATTTGGTATGAATAATGGATATAAAATTGTATATTTTAGCTTTTGTTTAATAGCTAGGTATCTTCAAAAAAATTAAATAGTTGGTTGTACCTATGAACATTCACCAGCTACAGTTATTCTAATATTATAACTTGTACATGATGCTGCTAGCTAGACTGAAATTAATTTTGAAATGAAACCAACTGAACCAAAGCTAAAGCTGGTATACTATTGTTATTTGTGTATGGCCCTTTGTAAAGGTATTGCTGTATCAAATGCCTAGATTGCATGCTGGTCATATCTTTCGCTTGCTATTATCTGATATATATCAATTTCAATTAGTTGCATCTACATATTCTTGTATCTGCTTCAAGATTGTGCTAAGTAATGGATACTTTAGTTATGGAATTTATTTTTTCTTCGTAATCTAGAGTCAAAGCACAATTACAATGGCAAAAAAACAGGCATGTGCACAATTTGAAACGTAAGATTAGATAGGAATATAGTTTGCTATACATTATTGATATCAAGTTGGAATATAATTAGTATTTTCTTATTTGCAAGCTTCAATCGTTATTGTAGCTTCATGGTGAGCATATGAAATGCAACATTCTCATGTACTTTCATAAAAGTCACTGCACAATAAATGTGCTGCCGCATGCATCACTATTTTAATCTAAGCGTGTTATCATTAATGGATGATCCATTACTATTTTAACCTAAATGTGTTATCATTAATGGATGACCCATTATTATTTTAACCCAAATGTGTTATCATTAATCGATGATCCATCACTATTTTAAGTTAAATGTGTTATGGATGATGTTGGCCTTTTTCCCCTGCGACACAGGTTCAGCCCCTCTCCTTGGTTAGCGCAACAAAGCCCAAGATATCGGCCCGTCAGAGCAGAGCCCAGCCGACAACACCTATGACACAGATGTCGTCTCACCTTAGATATCTCAGTTCTTATGGGTAACTGCCAGAACCACGTTTCCATAGTTTGTGTGGGAGGGTGTTTAGATTCTTGGCCCTGCGCCAAGGTTTCCAACGAAGACCAGGAAGGTGGGTTGGTGGTTTTCACTTTATATATCAACACTGAAGTATTACTCGCCTTTATTCATGCAATCTTACACAAATGCATAGTGAACAGAAATCACAGACATATTCGTTACTTGAAATACAACATTCATACAGTTATCTCTTTAAAGCACAATAACCAACCAATCATTTAACACAGTAAATATTCAGTTGTCTATGCTACTCAACATTCACACAAATACACAACATGTAATGTAGAAACCCATCTGGACAAAAACCACAAGGTGCTCTTCATCTGGCATTGGCATGAGAAAATAGATGCACCTTTTGTCTGTACATAAAGCTACAGACTATGTTCAAGATCTTCTTTTCTGTCTCTACAGAATTCTCCTCCCTCTCATGCTCTTTTTTATTCTCTATCTTTATTACTCTACTCTACTCCTACTCAATGATCCGCACACATCCTCGATCGACTCAACCTTCTCTATCTATCTGCGCACTCAACTGCAGAACCACTACTATGATGCACTCAATGATCAAGAGTTAGTTACTCAAAACTAATGTATCCTCTAATCAGCGCAAAATCTTCTAAAACAAGAACTAGCTACCAGGCTAATTGATTAACTTGCTAACCCATGTACCACTTGGGTTTCTCCTTTTATAGCCTTATACAGACTCAATATATTCCCATACATGCTTGTTACAAACTCAAATAATGATTCGATACAGACTCCCACAACTTCAACTTCAATTGCTATCCCAATCGACTTATTATCTTCAGCTCACAAGCTGTCTTTCCTATTCTAGGAAAATATGACCAAAAAGGCATTATCGACCTAACTTACAAAAATTCCTTTACGCGTGTGGTTTCCATTGGCTCTAGATAAGCTCGTACCCACGATCGCTAAGGGATGTTGCTTCTTAGCACCACACCTTACTATCACTTTCTGGTTGTTACCTAATATGCACGTCCACCAGGTCAGAACTGACGTATTTTGGCATGTTACTTTCCACCGAGGCTGCTACCTCGCGCACCTTCTAGTGCATAGGCTGAACTATCCCTGTGACCCTTTTTTCTTCTTCCTGTAACTCCTCTACCTTTTCCTCAAGTTGTTTTTGTTATGTGCGTAGCGCAATGGTTTGTTGTTGCAGGCTACACATTGATGTGGTTTTGACCTTTTTCTACTCCAAGGGTAGCTGCTTTATCTCATTCTTTATCTGCGCGATATTTGCTTCTAGCGCAGTGAAGTCATTTGCAATCTTCTACAATTTCTCATCATCCAATAGAGTCTCCCAAGTCTAGGAGACTTGGTTGACAACTTTAGCACATATCTGTTATGTTTCATGTATCCTTTTTGTGGCCTGAGCAGCTGCGTCATGTCAGCTTTCCAGCACTTCTGGTGGGGTACTGGGAATCTGTTGCGCTTCTAATTCGGTTACCTTCTTCTTAAGGTCAATGACTATCTTTCCTAGCCTAAGGACCTTGTATTCGGATGGCATATCCTGTGAGATTTCCTGATCAGCAACATTTAAACAAACTGTATTAATGACGTGGGAAATATTTTGCTTACTTTATTCTCCTTTCTTTGCTTCTTGGGTGGTATTTTTCATTTTGGCCTTGAGTTTGCTGAGAGTCTTTACTGAGTTCTTTAACTATTTATGAAGGGTATTTCCTCATATCCCAATCTCTGTAACTGCTTCTCTATGAAAAGCATGTACATCTTTCAATTGTACCTTTGAAAAATCTAGGAAAATCGGGGAAGTATTATTGTGTACTGCGCTAGGGTCCGGGGCTCCAAATTCCATCACTTATTTGCCTAACTATACCTTGTTGGGGTGGTATTTTCTGAGACGCAGGGTCTCTTGTACTTCCGATGTGCCAGGGGTGTCCTGCGTCGGGGTTACCTGCGGCGTGTGCTCTACTTCCAGCTTGATTGCTTCAATTGTTTTTCCCATGTCATTTAACCTATTTGTAATGGAAGTATTGCATTGATTCTACTGCCTACAAGAATCATCGAACTGCTCCTGCATATATTTTTGTAATGCCTCTGCCAAGTCTGCGATTTCTTCCTCATACATACCATAAGTATTGGCATATTTGTTAGCCATTCTCTTTTTCTGTGACAATTATGGTTGAACTTCTATGTTCTGAGCCTTCATTTGTTGGCTATATAGTGGCGGCTCATGATGGGGTTGATCGGTTTGAACGTTGTCGGGAATTGTTGCATCGGCTTGCAGGGTTCTCTTCTCATCAAGAGGTGGTCAGCCCGGATGTTGCCACTCCTCTGGCCACTCTCACACAATGTTCTCTAGAGCCTTGGTTGTGAAAATATATTATGTGGGCAACCACTGTTTATGGGGGTCTCTGCGTGCTTGGATGTACATGTAGTGGGATGCTAACTGAAAATTGAGAGAATGTTGAAGTCTAGAGATGGTAGTTCCACTCATCCTTACCTTTTGTTTCACCAAATTTCTCAAGGATTCATTATGAACAAAGAATTCAGTGTTGCTACTCAGCTGTTGGTCTCCATCAGACGAGAACCACAAGTTCTAGTATCGCGCTCCTCGACATAGTACATGTAAGTCTACCTGCTGATAAGTTGCAGGCTCGAACCATGCATTAAACAATATCAAAATTATCAACCAAGCATAGTGGAAAGGAGTACCTTGTTCCTGTGCTAAAGCAGCATCCTAGAGAAACTCATTCAGCAAAAAAATTGGATAAATTGAATTGCACTCCTTCTACACAAAGCGCATCCAACATTATTATTCCTGCAGTACATTACTGTGGCCTTGAGACATGCAGGAGTTTATGTGTCAAAATTGTGGCTGCCATACGAGTAGCAGGGTCCTCGATGGATGAATTTAGAAATTATTCGCCAGAGATGACCAGGATATATTTTTCCAGGGTCTATGCAACAGGCGCTCGCCTTCTCAAAAGGTCTCTTCAGGGTCATGCCCAACTCTCGGCAATCCCATGATTGATGAACTGAGATCAACATCAATTGAATGTGTCCTTTCTAGCCAGAGGAAGCCTGCATGAAAGACTACTAGTAATTTTTTTACATAGGTATCCACTTCTATGGTTCGACCAAAATGCGGCATGAAGAGAAGTGATAGTAACCCCGACTACTCTAGTCCACTTTCCCACTGCATTAGGACAAACCAGTTTGGCAATTTCGGGGAATCTTGAACCAGTTTCACATAATTATGCTTGTCCAATCCTTCGATTCTGATAGTGCCTGAGTCTTGAAAGGTAAGCTTATCTAACTGAGGCATGATATTGTGTAGGACCTCCACGTCTTTCATTTTATTAGTTTCTACCAGTGTAACATGGCCTGTGGCAAGGATAGTAACTGGTGGTGCATCAATCCTTCTCGATGATCGATAAGGTAGTAGTAAGTTTCTAGTTTCAAAATATTCTTGGTCCTCTTGGGCATGTCGTGTTGATGGAACTTCCTCATTCCTTGGCTTCTTCATTGTTCCTTTGCATTTATGTTTTCAGGCCAATTAGGGTTCCTAAACTCTGTTTTTCTCTGAGGACCAAGGTGGAACTTGGACAAAAGGTGGTTGGAGCTTGTTCCTACTAAGTTCTTTTGCCTAAACCACACTGCATAGGAGTATTGGCTAGAATTGTCACAGGGGAGTTAATACTGAATATCTTAATGGAGATTAACTAGTTACTGCTAATTGAGTAGCTCACAATACTTCTTTCTCTGGGTCTTAACGTGTTGTTTCGAATATGGAAACAATGTGGGTTATGAAACAACAAATTTCTGACACTTACCCTTCACACGAGTGTTCTGAACATAGAAAGTACTCCATCTTTTTAACATATCGATGTGGCAATATGTGGTATTTAAGGAAACTTTATCGCCATGACATCACTGAGCTGGCCTTGTAAAAGGTAGTTGTTGTTATTTATGGTGGGTATTAAATAAAGGTACAGCATCCAGTTCTACCAAGATTTCTGAATCAATGAATGACAAAGACGATGTGATTACTTTTACTTGTTTACCATTCCAATCATGGTACCAATTTATGATAGTGTGATTTTAGTGGATTTTTCTATTTTCGATCGAAGTTCTCTCCTTAGGCTTGCGTACTACCCACGACTTCGTCTTGTCTTTTCCCTTTGTTACAGCTATATAAAATTTTATTTTTATTTTTATGCTCTTAATAACAGGGTGCCATGTATTTTTACATGTGCAATCTCTTTCCACTTCGCACATCCCTTCTAACACATGGAGACTATGGCAGCTAGGTCACTATCCACCGGATCTATCGTGATTTTAGACCATGCTGCATAGTTATGCATAGTTATGCTACAGTGATGGAGGTTCATGTCTACAACGATTATCTCCGCAAAGATTTTCTCCTTTAGTACGTGCTGCGCAACATCAACTGTTGGATGTTCGCTTGTAAATTCAAATTTATGGGTAAAGTTTACAGTTAAACTTTCCCATTCAACGATTCCTCATCGCATCTCCTTTGAGGTGTACTAACCTCTTGACACCATTTCCAAGGTGTGGATGAATCGATGAATCCATTCCTGTCGCGGGTATGCTTTCCAAGCCGTGCGACAGTGCTCAATGTGTTTTTCAGGATTCGACAATCCTGTGTATTTTTTATCAGCATAGTCGATCTCATCTTCAAATATGATCTCCATCAATATTCTACTTTGCAGCCATTCGGAGATGGATTGTTTATGTGTACCCCACCATCTAGCAGGCGTAGCTTTCAGCACATAGTCTAGAGCAAACAGTCACTTTGATTTTGTGAACTTTTCTTCAAATTATTCCAAGAAGGATGCAAGGTTAGGCAATCCTTCATACATAGGAAATGCACTTGCTTCAGTCCCTACCCTTCGAACAACTTTTGTAATTCTCGCACATATGCGCATGGAGAATTCATGCAACCTATTCTGCCATTTCTTTAGGGTTTCGCCGGATTTGGGCATGCACGAACTCACGCTGTGCCAAATCAAGTTTCTATCAGCTGTGGAGTTAATATAATCTTCCTTCGACGACATAATGTTACACATTTGGTCCAGGTAATTCTCTTCCCCTTCGCTATGCACTTGCTCTACATATCGCTGCCCTTCAAGGGGATCAATGGGCGCAACCACTCTCATTTCATAATCTTCAAAGGAAAAGATCATTTTCTTGAAGTTTATGATAGTTTGGTTGTTTATTTCCCAATCAATCCCTAGAAGCGCAAGATATGTGTTTGTGTCATCAACAATGCCAATGACCTCGAAGTTGGCATATGTTCTCAAGACTTCGATGTCCATGGGTACTTGGGACAATCTACCAATCGGTAGCACCTTCAACTAGTTTGCAAGCCTTAGCCTTAGCTGAATAGGATACCAGTCCAGTCACGGCCTGTTCATGCTTTCCCATGTCTGTCTCATCAATATATTGAAATTTGAGCCCAAGTCGAGTATGATATAGTCCATATCACAATCTCTTATCTACGCAGTCATTCACATTTCTTGGTCTATCTTTCATTTGCTTCCGAAATGATTGACTCTTCTGTAAGGGCGTAGGTATATTATGTTGTCTTCTATGAGTTTTGTCAATTCTATGACAACATCTTTGTCATGGATTAGTGCTAAACAAATTTTGAAAAATTTCTTGAGCTTACTAACCTTTTTAGTGGGTGGCCTTCTGATTAGTTGTTCAAATATTTTGGGCATAGCTCTCACTTGTTTTGATGTCGCTGGTTGATTGGTATCAACAAAGTCTTGTCACGCCTCCAAGAAGAATTCCTTCTCTTGTTGGACATGTAGCGGAGCTTTCTTTTGTGTCGTAGGTCGCACCTATGGATGTCCTTGCAGTGTGTTTTAGTCTGCCCCATCGCAACACCTCCTCTTGTGACTACAACAAGGTTTGGTTGTCTTGGCTCGGCATAAATCATTTGAATATTTTAATTGGAATTTGGATTCTGATTCCGCACTGGGTTGGGGTTAACGACAGTTCTATCCTACCATTTTGCAATGAGCTACAGACACTGTTCGACAGTGTGATCAAATGCTCTACAATATGTCAATTTTTTGCAGGATTTTGACAATCTCAAACGAAGTGTCTTGGTTTCCCACAATTATAGCATACAACTTGGCCTCTTCCTTGAACAAATCCTCCTCCTAGTTTCTATCCTCGACCTCTAAAGTTCACACCCCCCTTTGTCGAGGGTATTGTTGTTGTTGAGGATACTGGTTTGGCTGATATTGCAGTTGAGGATATTGTTGTTGTTGAAACTACACAGGATGATATTGAGGTTTCACTCATTCAACTTGCATTTGTTCCTCATTCTTCATTGGGTAGGTATCCATCATTTTCTTTTGGAGTAGCTAAAGTGCTATGTAATTCTTTTCATCATGACCTACCGATCTACAAAATTTACAATACAAGCTAGCAGATGCACTTACAATATTCTGCAAGTATACACATTCCTTGGAACTGTGACCTCTAGTCTGGCATACTCTACACCAAGGCATTCCTTGGGTGTTTAATGGGTTTGACGCACCTACTGCAACATAATTCATGAGCACTGGGAAATTATCCTTATGGTGCCCATCTGTTTTGCATCTGGTACACCATAGTTCCTCCTAAACTTCCTTGCCTCTTTTGATGTCCTGGAGCTGCACCGTAAGATTGGCCAGCTGCGACTGAATTTACATTATGCTCGAGTTAGTGTCTCCAATTGACAAAGCTTCTAACTTCATGGCTATCTCCAGATCCTTTGTCTGCGACACGAGTTTTTGTTGCATCAACGACATTCGAATGTGTGGAAACAGGGCATCAATGAATCATTCCTTATGTTGCACATTCGACATTTGGAAACTCACCTTGGCCATTAATGTCTTAAATCTCTGGTCAAAATCCCAAACAGATTCTGTTGGTAGCTGCTTGATCTCTCTGATCTCAGTGATGCATTGTGATTCAGACTTTGGTTTCTTAAATTCATCAATCAACCCGAGTCTAATCTCATTGAGTTTCTTTGGGACCACTCCCACTGGTACTATGGAGAATTTCATATACCAGTTTAGAGCATCACCTTGTAGAGTCGTGAGCATTTGTTCTTTCTTGATGTTCTCATCCTAGGTATGTCGTACAGTCCAGATGATGTCACATAAGAACTAGTGTTGTTCTGGGTCTTCCAACCCATTCCCATTGAATATCGAGAGCTTAATGTCAGTTCCAGCCATTAGATTAATAGGTACTATATTAACAGCTGGTACAATATGAACAAAATGTGGACTAGTGGGACTTCCTTGTCTGTTATTTACAACGTTAGTACTACTTGTATTTATAGAAATAATTGGATATTGGTCTGGTGATCTTACTTCTGGTACCGCAGGCGAGTCATGTACACATTCTTGTTTTGGAGCTTCAGTCGACTCCTTAGACTCTTCGTCTACTTCTGAGATTGGCTGATACTCCTTTTCCTCATCACATGAGCCTTCATCTAGGTACGATGTAAACTCGCGACCTTCTTCTTCTTGCTCTGGTCTACTACTGCCTCATCCAAACAAAGTTTTTCATCTTTTGTCGGACCAAAATATTCTTCCGCTTCTCAAAAAGTTGGATTCTAGTTCACTTCCACTTTCCCCTGGGAGCATCTCACCCTAGGGTTCTTCTGAGACATAGCCACCCTTTGCTATTCAATCTATCAGTCGTAGAATGTCATTTTCACATATAAGCATTTTGATCCACGTCTTCCAAGATGAGAGATATCGACTACGCAGTCCTTGAAATTTTTTTCGCTCAGCCTCACTGTATGAGGTTATTGTATCGACAACAAACTCAATGATATATCCTTCTATGATACTGTCTACCCATAAGTCCACAGCTCTTGATATAGGGTTGTTGATTCTTTTCAACTACTCAATGGAGTCCATTCTGTCGGTTCTCCTCCTTGAAAATAATGTTTCTGGGTTGTCACCTTAGAAAACCATTCATACAACACAATGGGGAACTCGACAAAGAAAATATCATGGATTTTTGAATATATGTACCATTCTAACCACTTCATCGATGTCCACTGAGATCCTTCACTTTCTTTTCATGCAAACTCTAGCTCTTTTGCGTCCACACAATTTTGGATCTCCGGTTTCGTGGGATGCCAGAACGTGTCCCTCACCACAACACTTCAGGGTCCTGGCAACATAACCATTTGTTGGCCTTTTTTCGTTGCGACCTAGGTTCATCCCCTCTCCTTGGTCAACACAACAAAGCACAAGATATTGGCCTGACGGAGAAGAGCCCAACCGACAGCACCTACGACATAGATGTTGTCTCACTTGAGATATCTCAATTCTTATGGGTAACTGCTAGGACAATGTTTCCGCAGTTTGTGTGGGAGGGTGTTTAAGTCCTTGGCCCTACACCAAAGTTTCCCATCGAAGACCGTGAAGGTGGGTTGGTGCTTTGCACTTTATATATCAACACTGAAGTGTTACTCTCCCTTATTCATACAATATTATGCAAATGCACAGTGAACATACATCACATACACATTCATTACTTGAAATACAATATTCATATAGTTATCTTTAAAGTACAATAACCAATCAATCATTTAACACAGTAAATATTCACTTGTCTATGCTACTCAACATTCACACATATACACAACATGTAACGTGGAAACCCATCCGGGAGAAAAACACAAGGTGCTCTTCATCTGGAATTGGCATGAGGAAACATATGCACCTTTTGTCTGTACATAAAGCTACAAACTTTGTTCAATATCTTCTCTTTTATCTCTACATACTTATCCTCCCTCTCATGATCTCTGTTATTCTCTATCTTTATTACTCTACTCTACTCCTACTCAGTGATCCACACACATCCTGGATCGACTCAACCATCTCTATATGTCTGCTGACTCAGTTGCAAAATCACAACTATGATGCACTTAGCGGTCAAGAGTTACTTACTCAAAACTGTTGTATCCTCTAATCAGCTCAAAATCGTCTAAAACAAGAACTCGCTACTAGACTAACTGATTAACTAGCTAACCCATGTACCGCTTGGGTTTTTCCTTTTATAGCCTTATTACAGACTCAATATATTCCCATACATGCTAGTTACAGACTCAAATAATGACTCGATACACACTCTAACAGAATCAGCCTTAGTCGTTATCCCAGACGACTTACTATCTTCATCCCACAGGTTGTCTTTCCTATTCTAGAAAAATACGACCAAAAAGGCGTTATTGACCTGACTTACAAAAATGTCTTTACACGTGTGGTTTCCGCCGGCTCCAGCCGAGCTCGTACCCACGATTGCTAAGGGTTGTTGCTTCTCAACATCATGCCTTACTGTCACTTTCTAAACGTTACCTTATCTGCATGCCTGCCTCTGTGAATATTCTGTCATGTCATCACATCTATTGCTCTGTACTTTTGTCGTAGCTTACAAAACTGGCCCAGGTTCCTCGTCCCACGCCTTCCCTTTACCTTTTTACTTATCTTCCCTCTTTTGTCGCAGCATCCCTCTCTTCTTCTTTGATGTTGTTTCCTATGTCGCGGGTCCTTCCTTTTCTTCCTTATACTCTTCTTTCCTTACTTAGAAAGAATTCTATATAAATTCTTCCCTTCTATCCTGGGCCCAACGGATGATCTTTTAAGTATATTTTGTGGTTTAAGCTAAATATGTTATGGATGATATTTCAAGTGTATTTTTGTAATTAAAATTTAGAGAATTTGAAGAACCAAATAACTAATTTATAAAATAACATACAAGTCGAAAGGACTTTAAGTATATTTTGTTGTTAAAACTTTTGAAGAATCAAATAACTAATTTATAAAATAATATACAAGTGGAAAGGACTTTTCAATTAGACTTATTGGTGTAGTAGTGGTTAAGTATTTTGATTTTTTTTAACTTGGTTGAAACATGGAGCGGGTTTATTCACGGATATTTGTTCCTAATTGTTAGTTGCATAGTTTTAATTGTTATTTGTATAGGGTTTAGGATTGCCTACATAAAAAATGGTTAAGGGATTGTACGGTATTTAGGTTGATTGGCTTGGTTAAGGGATTGTACGGTATTTAGGTTGATTGGCTTTATGACGAGGATAGTGATATTACAATAGAATTAAACTTGAGAAGGTATAAGGAATTTAGAATGAGTGTTTAATAAAAAATTGGTTTATAGTTTTGAGTTAATACTTTAAAGTTATTATTTGAGTGGGTTTAATGATTAAAAACATATATTTATTATTAAAATTTTATAAGTTTAAATTTAGAGAAATAAGATATATACACTTTAAAATAGATTATTATTATTAAATTAAAAACTTTTTGATTTAAACTTTAATTTATATAGTCAAATTAAACATCACAACAATAATACTTATTAATAAAAAAATTCAAAACTTTTCTAAATTTCAAGATGGATATGGTCTTCCAATGATATTTAGTGCACTATTCACATATATTTATTTATGTTGATGATCAATCAAATTATTTTTTATTATTTATATCCATAATTCTAAAGTCAAAAACTTTTTCTTTCTCTAAGTTAAATTTAACTTTTTTAATAAGTTAAGATATCATACAGATAAACACAAATTCATCTTAAATTGTTTATAACTTAAGATGTATACGAAAACTTGAAGGTACCAATTTCAATATGTTTATACCTAAAACCAATAATGTTTAAAAAAATAATGATGTGGACACCTTGATGATATTTGCACCTCCTTTTTTTTCTTTTTTTACATCATTCAATACAACCAAATATATGGAATTAAAATGGTGATACTCCAATCTTTATAATTTGTATTTGTATGATTTGTATTTGTATGACCGCTCTAGATTTTATTTTGAATGACTTGAAATGACTTTATCTATTTGTTTCAAAATTCGAAGATGAGAGAAAAATAAATTAGAACATGAGACAAAAATAAATATTGTAGCAAGTGTTTAACTGTGGTTTAATTTTAATTTAAAATATTAAAAGTATTTTTTATGTTTTAATTATTGTTTATAAGAAAATCAATAATTTTGTTGTGAGATTAAAAAGATTGAAAACTGGAAAAAAAAATTCACTTAAAAGTTATATTTATAAGTACATCTACATTAAATTGCAACCTTAAATAGTTTTTACAATTTCCACGATAACAAACCCAAAAATTCTCAAGTGATTATTTTTTTCATCTAACCACCCAAGATGTTAATATCAAGCATACTTAACATTGTAAATAAGGTAAAACTCAAAAAAGATATTCTATTCAATCCTTTAAGCAAATAGGGTATTACCAAAGTAAAAGTTTACTCATACACATTACTAAATGAACACATTAAATATACATCAATAGAGTGGAGTATTGTAATCCTAACTTCCATGTTCCTTGTCATTCTTATATCACTACTTCCATGTTCTCTATCATTCTTATATCACTTATTTTCGCCAAGTAGTCACTTTATGTTAACTCTATTTTTAAATAGCACATGATCTTTATAATTCTCCAGTTTAATCCCAGCCTAACATCTTTCTATATGCAGATGTGAAAGCACTCTTTCACGTATCTATATTTACAACTATTGTTTAAATAAACTTTCCATGCTCTTTACTTCAGCATTTTAAACTACCAATTAATAACTTCAACTTCAACTGGTGTATGAAGCATATAAGAGTTATCCCCTATCTTCATCAAACAAACCTAACAATTATATACACTATGTAAAAATATTAAGGATTATATATACATTGAACTTATTTAAATAACCCAACACATTTTGATTACACACAACTTTTCCATAATTCATATTACGTAACATCATAGAAATTCCTCCACATGAGTCTCATAACTAAATTATACAGTTTTAATCACCAATCTAGCGAATTAAGAATGCATAGCATAGCAATTTACTTATCTAAAGGAATATATTGACACAACAAAAATGACCGAGGACTTGACTTCGTCTTTCCTCCCAATCGTCTGGCTCTCTTTTTGGCATTTATTTTTTTGTCGAGAATCCACCCCCAAGCTAGGCATGAATCCACTAAGGTGAAGAGATAACAAAGAACAATCCCATATTTTTCTTAACCTACCTTTAAAGCTAAAGATATATATCTTGAATAATAATAAACCCAGTTATAAAAATATTATCTCAATCTTAAATATAATCTTACTCTTTTACATATAGATTAAGTGTGAACTCCAAACCTCTACTTAAAACAAAGGGGTGCTCGCACGAAGTTGGTTCCACTTTTTGGTGCCACTTAGGAAATCAGAAACACACTTCCGAAGTGCAAATCAAGAACGCATATGCGTTATTGATGGTATGTTCGGAATAACCCGAGCCCAAACACAAGGCTAAGGTTCGTGGAAATGTATATCGCATATGCATTTTGTAATGTTAAATATCGCATATGCGATATGTAACATTACAAAACGCATATGCGATATATCGCAAGTGCGATATGTAACATTTAGAAAACGCAAGTTATTTTGTACAATGGGTGAAAGTTTCAAATCTAAAATCAATATTGGTGATGAAAAAACCTTTTAGGTTTTTGTAAAAGGAGCTATGGAACTCTATACTAAATAAGGTATGAAAAGTGTTAAATATGTTTATTACACTCCACAATTAAAGCATAATTTATTAAGTGTTGGGATACTATGTCAAAATAATTACAAGGTAGAGTTTGATGATAGATAATGAACAATTTATGATAAGAGTCAAATAAATACGGTGTTTATAGTTGTGCCTATGTCAAAGAATTGAATGTTCCCATTGAATTTTAGAGAAAATAGTATCAACCTTGCTAATATGGAATATAAAGACATAAGTTGGTTGTGGCATCTCAGGTATGGCCATTTGAATTTTCATAGTTTGAAGCTTCTAACATTAAAAGAATTAGTTTATGGTTTTCTTAAGGTTGAAGAGAACAACGAGGTTTGTGAAGGATGTGCTAAAGGAAAAAATCGAAGAGAGAATTTTCTTAGAGGAAAGGAACGGAGGGCCCAATATCCACTTCATCTAGTTCACTCATATAATTTTGGTCCAATCCAGACAAAGAGTTTGGATAATTCATTGTATTTTATTAGTTTTATTGATGATTACTCATGAATGTGTTGGGTTTTTTTCTTAAAAGTAAGGGTGTTCAACATTTGATACATTCAAGAGATTTAAAGCCCTTGTGGAAAATGAAAGTGCTTACAAAATAAAGAGCATAAGTACTAACCATGGATGATATTTTTTCTCAAGAGGTGTTTAGAATTTTTATGATATGAATGGCATTAAAAGACAACTCACCACTACTTATACACCTCAACAGAATGGGATAGTTAAAATGAAGAAACGTACAATGATGGAAATGGAAAGAACTATGTTACAAACCAGGGAATTAAGCAATTCCTTTTGGGGAGGTGAAGTTGCTACAACAATATACATTCTCAATCAAAGTCCCACAATTGCACTTGAAATTATGACTCATTACGAATCATGGTATGACAAAAATCCTAATGTTAATCATTTCAAAGTTTTTGGATTTTTATCCTATGTTCATGTAGTTGATAAAAAGAGACAAAAGTAGGATCCAAAAAGTGAACCATGCATTTTTGTGGATACAGTGAGAAAATTAAGGTTTATAGGTTGTATAATCCTCTCACCAATAACATCGTTGTGTCTAGGGATGTGATTTTTTTATCAAGGGGGAGTTTACGGTCATAAAAAACACCATGTTGAGAAGTCAAAAGATGGTTTGAATAGTGATATTATTGATGATATTAATCATGAGAAACGCATTAATGTTTTAGTTCCAAATTTTGTAAATACACCAAGTAGCCCCTCATCTAGTTCTCCAATTTCATGTACAAGTCCTACAAGGAAGGTAAGAAGCCTAAATGAAATTTATTAGAGAAGCTTGGCACACGAAGAAAATCCAAGAGGTGAGACTGTAAATGTTGCTTTATTTTCACAAGTTGATTTTGAACCATCATGTTTTGAAGAATATTATACTAATGAGTTTTCGGTGCAAGATATGCAAGAATATATAGATTAAATTCATAGGAATTATACTTGGAATCTTACAAATCTTCCTCATTTTTCCTTGTCAAATCATTTTAAGTGGGCCAAAATGTCCACCATATCACGAGGCATGAGCTTCCCAAATCAAAACTAAGGAGCCTAGAGTGTTCGGTAGGAAAATTTATCTATGCATAAACATTCAACCCTCCCAAATACAAATTAATTTGGGTGGGATGATGAAAGGCCTGTCAAACTGACCCAAAGAAAGTACTAGTAGCATATAGTTGTTCCAATCTTCATAGGCAAGACAAGGAACATCCAAAATGTGCATTGGTTGAGTTGGAGGGAAACTCAACACATTTGTTGCCTAATTTGAACTCCCTTTCTTATATTTAAAGACCACGTGAAACTATTGTAGGTAGGAGGCATGTTTTAGATGGAATTGTTCTTAACTCTTAGACTATGAATTCAAAAGATTAAGGGATGATTATTACTACTAAAATTGTTTTCCTTATCCAAAACATAATGGCACCATTGCTTCAAGGCCTTCGCTAGATCTCAAAATTCTTTGTCATACGTGTTGTACTTTAGAATGGCGTTTGTCAAAGTCTTGGAATGATAGTTCGTGGGATGACCAACCCATTTTAATATGGCACTAGTAGCATAGTGTGAAGCATTTGTCTCAATCTCAAAGGGATATTGCGAATCCAAAAGGTGCAAAACCAATTTGAAATACAATGTAGTGTTTGAGTTCCAAGAACTCTCATCCATTAACTTTGTTAGGAAAACACAAGTGGATTGGAGAGTTGATGTAGGGGGTATGAAATGTGAGATAAATGAGTAGTAAAATGTTGATAAAAATTTAGGCCACCGATAAATACTTTTTAAAGCAATAACAATGAGGGGATGAGCTAGTTAACAAGAGCTTGTACATTGGCAAGATGAACACCTATTCCAATTTTATCAATAAGAAGTCCTAGATAGTGAATGGAGGTTTCCCAATATAATACTTTTTGTGAGTAACATTTTATTTTTTTTAAGGGGACCACAAAAGAAGTATATCGCAAGTGTGATATATAGCACTTGCGATATTTAAAAGCAGAAAAAAAAATAAAACAGTGGCCGCGAGCTCATTTTCACAATATCGGGATAGTCAAATAACGCAGTAGCGAAAAAACGGAGGAGCGAAAAACCGCAGGTGCGATTTGGGTTTTACCTTTTCAAGGTCGAGGCCGAGTTCGAGGTGTCGCCGAGGTGGATTGCTCCAATGGCAAGTATTTATGCTAGTTCTCTCCTTTTCATTTATCCTTCCATTCTTTAATTTTATTCATAATTTCTTTGTTTATAGAATTATTTTGAACAAATTTAAAAAAATAATTGAATGTGAACAATCAAACAATGATTAGATAAGTAAATTAACTTGCAATTTTATGTTTAAATATTAACAGACAACACAAATGAACAACAAAATGTGGAAAACCCACCCTCTAATAACCCACAACAACCTAACCCACAACCAAACCCAGAACCGGAGGGGGAACAAGATAGAAACACACAGATTATTGCATGCTTGGCATCATTGAGGCGCCTTAGCTCATCCATTAGAGGGGGGGGTCATTTGAGAAATTCTTTAGCCAATTCCTTGGACACAATAACAAACACAATTTCTGATGCCCAAGGAGCTCTGTACAACATTACCTCGTACAGAGAATCTAGGAGGCGATTCTACTCCGATGGATTGACACATAAAGACATCAAAGCCCTTAAAATTACTAAAGACCAGTTATTTTCATTATTCCGGGACCTCAGCAGCGGATTGGTTCCACCCACCAGTCGAGCACACATTTCCATAGACTGGTGCATTGAACCAAATATAAAGGCTAATTGGATGGATCGTTGGTATATGGTCTTCGATGAAGACCCTCATGGGAATAGGGACATCCCATTTTATTTCCTTAGGAAGTTGTATGCAGAATTCATCCTAGGGAAACATGTTAACTACTTTGATATCTTAGGCAACCAGGGTGTTGGTCATGGGATGCCCCAAGATAGGGAAGGAGGCAGGAGAGATCCCAACCGTGTGCCACGCCCACCACACACACCAAAACCCCCTCGGGTATACCCTCCTGTAGGTCCTATCATTGAGTATACATAGGAGGCATTACTTGACATGGCAGAGACATTGCTTGAGCATGAGACTAATGTCCAAGGCAATGCAGACCAAGGGGCTGGCACTTCTACGGCAGGCCAATCTACAAATCACAGAGGAGATGCAAAGTCTTCAGAGCGCCATGTTACTCCACACCCTTGCACATCGTGTGGAGGCATATGCTATGGCCCTGCTTCCAATTTTCGAGATGATGGATTACTTCGCTTTGTAAGTAAAACTCAT
>LPNX010958721.1:270659-319906 GCA_001517045.1 Pseudotsuga menziesii
ATTCTTTTATGAAAATGTACGATATTGTAGAGTACAAAATGACGATTTTGAATATATAATTTTTTCCTTCAAAACTATGTTTTATTTATTTATAATTATTTTTCTAAATGACACACGTTAGTTTTCAAGAATACATACATCGATTGTTCGTTATATAACTTTTGATTTCCATCACCATTTCCCATAAAAACTATATGGTGCACTAGACGAGATCAAGCTTTGTGATCTTATATTAAGAAATCAAGGATTTCATTAATTTTTGCCCCTAAAGTGTTGCACCCGCACATAAGGTTTTAATTTCAAGATTTTTTTACTTCAATAATTAATAATAATAATAAATAATTCATGAAAATTTCCGAATAAATAGTGTTGCACTAGGTCCATATGTCCTTTATATGTCTGCAAGATTTTATCCCAAATGGACATCATTTACCTCATATATTGTTGCACCTGCACAAACATATATGTTAAGATGTGCTGAAAATTTGGAAACCCACTTTCACGGAAACTAATTTTATAATCATTTGCACACATTTTCTCTGCATAAACCCTATATATTATGAAAGCTGATTCAATTACCTATCTTTTCTCTTTTTACTTAATCTTCAAATAAGTTAGGGAAGTACCCCTAATTGTCACCTAAAATCAGAGTTTTTTGTTTATTCCAGTATTATGTGGCATCTAAAGTGTCCTTAAAGGAGTCCATGATTGTGCATCAGCCCAAAGAATTGGTACTATAACTTCAAAACTTTTAAAAAATATCGAAATCCAGGACATGATGGATGGCCAGTGGAATTCTTTCTCTTCTTCTTTGATTTAATGAAGATGCATCTTATGAAGGCTGTTGATCTCTTCCAGAGTGAAGGGAGGGTTAATAGGTCCCTAAACTCTACTTTCCTAACCCTTATTCCTAAGTCTGATAATCCCAAGACCTTCACAGATTTGGGGCCCATCTCCCTCTACATCCTTATCTATAAACTCATTACAAATATTATCTCTATCAGACTCAAGCCTATCCTTTCTAAGCCCATCTCTATTGAAAAATTCAACTTCTTAAAAAATAGGTAGATCAAGGAGCCTATTGGGATCTCTCAGGAAATTTTGCACTCTATAAAAACTAAGAAACTCGAAGCCTTGGTACTCAAGATAGACCTCACCAATGCTTTTGACCATGTAAATTGGACCTTTCTGTGTCTTATTCTCCTTGAAATTGGTTTTCCCTTGTTGACAGTTAACTGGATTATGGGATGTGTCTCTTTGGTTAATTTGTCTGTACTGATAAATGGCTCACCCTCTGGTTTTTTCAGTGCTTCTAGGGGTATCAGACAGGGGTGTCCCCTTGTGCCCCTTCTCTTCTTACTGGTTATCGAAGGGCTTAGCCAACTTATTGGGGAGGCAAAGATTGTTGGAAGGATTACTGGTATAAAACTCTCACATACCCTGGCTTTTACCCACTTACTCTGTATGGATGATGCAATTCTTTTTGGTATGGGTACTTTGGAGGAATGGAAGTATTTTAAAGAGGTCTTTGATATCTTCTGCTCTGCGTCTGGGATGAGAATCAGTGTGGAAAAATATTTTTTTCTCCGGAACCAAATATCTTAGGAAGCCAACAACTCCATCAGTTCTATTCTTCCTTACAAAATGGAACAGATCGACCATGGGTTTAAAAACTTGGGTTTCTGGATAAAACCCTTGGGGTATGTTATTAATATTGGTGATGGATTATTCATATATTCAAGAGGAAGCTTGGCCCTTGGACCATAAGTTTCTTTCCCTTGGTGGGAGACTAATTTTGATAAGATCGGTTTTATCTGGAATCCCGGTCTACTGGATCTCCTTGGACAGACTCCGAATATTGATTTTGAACCGGCTCAGGCAGTGTATTTTCACCTTCCTCTGGGGTGGTACTGCAAATCATTAGAAGTTGCATTCATTGGATTGGAAGGTTATCTCTCAACCCTTCGCACTTAGTGGCTGGAATATAAAACATCTGGGTTGGTTTAGTACTTCTCTCAGAATAAAGAGCATATGGTACATTTTGAAGAGTAATGGTCTCTGGCATCAAGCTTTACAAGAAAAATATCTAAAAGGTGTTCCTTTGAATAGTTGGCTCCGTCAAACTTGTTTCTATGTACAAAATACCTCGCACTTTTGGAATGGGTTTGTTCATGTTCTTCCCTGGACCACTTGTATGGCAGGATGAAGGGTTGGTGATGATGACTCTATTATACTGGGGATCGATCCTATTGCTAGATTGAATACAACATTTATCCTTTCAAGTGACCTTCACACCTATCTCAATGACTATTGAATCTACACTCTCAGTAAGGCATGCAGTAGGGGTTTTATGTCGACCTCCTCCTCCTATTGCCTGACTGCTGAGGACCTCAAGCTTGGAGGGTCTTGGAAAGAGGAATGGAATTTTTATATCAGCAAAATTTCTCATGGAGGCATCAGACTCAAAAATTTGGACGATTTTATCCTCTGGATGCATAACAAAGTTAATGGTGAAGCTACTACACGTTTAGCTTATAATATTATTGCTAACCGTTTCTATGGGACTTCTTCTTGCTAGAAATTCAAGAAGACATGGCTATGGCATTTCCCACTAAAAATCAAGTGCTTCATCTGGCTGTGTATGGGTGAAAAAATCAGAACTTTGGATAATTTATCCAGACATGGTTGGATGGGGCCAATCCGTTGCTACATGTGCAAAATTGCACTTGAATCAGTGAATCATTTATTCATCTCCTGGTCATTTGCTCAGGGTATCAGGTATGAACTAGATGTCAAACACGAGTTGATTACAGGGATGATTTTAAGGAACCATACTTATTTAAAAGTTTATAAATGTTGGTGAATATTACTGATTCTTAAAATGCCAACTGTAAAATGATTGGCGATATTTTTCAAAAAATATTTTAATTTCCAATGATTTTATATTGTTTATATAATAATTTGGCGATTTTTAGGGTGAAAAAATTTTACCCCATCAAAATTGGGCAAAATAGGGCTTCAAAAAATGCAAAATGGTGAATGTTTTTTGGGAGAAAAACATGAAAAAATAGCCCACTGGGCTAAATTTTTCCCCTAAAATTATCCCTGGTTGATTATCAATTGGAAGGATCTCACATTGTTGGAGGACTTAAATATTTGGACTAAAAAGACCCATACCTTTTTGTTTTTAACTTTTTTTTACATTTGGTGTATCTGGAATACACGTAATCAGGCTATTTTTTATGATGTTGTGCCAAAAGGTGGATGCGGTTTGTAATTGGATTCTAGATCATGTTATTTCCTTCCTTGTTGAGGTAAAAATGTTGGCTCCTTGGAACTTTGGCCTTGCCCCAGTCGTTTCTTACCCCTCAAGTTTTTTTGATGGAGCAACAACATCTAGTGCTGGCAGTTCGGGTTTCACTCTACACATCAACTCTTCCCATCACTTCTAGGTCAAATTGGGTTGTGGTGTCCGCACCAATACTTGGGTAGAGCTATTGGCTTTTTGGTCTCTTTTGGTTTTTGCAACATCTTTGGGATTACCCTCTCTCTTGGTCTGGGGGGATTCTCAAGTTGTGATAAATTGGGCAAACTCGGAGGCCTATTTGGATGTGATAGATCTGGATCACTGGTGTGAGTGCATTGAGGCGATAAAATCCTCCTTCCTCATTAAAATTCTCGCACATATCCATGGAATACAATTTGAGTGCTGATGCTTGATCCAACGAAGCACTTACTCTTGAGTTGGGGAAAATCTTCTATTTGAAAATGATGGAGGGAGAGGTGATTGAGAGTGATACCATCTTCTTCTGATGGATGGATGTGTACCTCTTTCACTTTCGGGCTTACTCATCTTTATTTGTAAATATTGGGGTTATGTTTCTTTCAAAAAAACCTATGCCTTTGTTTTGGATGAGTATTTTACTCATGGCATCTATTTTGATTCAATCTTGGGGGGTCTTTATTTCTCCCTCAAGTGCTTCATTGGATAAAACTTCAAGGCTTAATATGTGCCTTTTGGGTGTGTGCAGAGTTTTTTTTATCTTTGGGGGATGGATTTTGGCCTGCATGGAGTCTAGTTATGGATTTCTCTCCGGGTTATTTATGCTGGTCACACTCTTTTGACGAGATTTTGTATTTGACAGAGATGAATAATACTATTGTATCATAGTTTTGTATTGTTACCTTTGATTCAGATGAATAAAAAAAAACTCACATTTTTCTTGTTGAAGAAAAAAAGTTACTCTCTTAACTTTTAAGCCCAACTAAAAACAAATATAAAAACTTTGCTCCTTTTAAGCTATACTTTATAAATAAGCTTTCTATAGAAGTGAGAATCGGTTCAGAATTTAGTGTTCTTTACCCGGATTAGATGGAAAATAAGGGTAGATTCAATACACTTTTCATCTCTCCTTTGCTATATGCTCCTCTCTTACTTAAAGTAAAGATGATATGTTTAAATTAATGCTCAAGCTATATGTCATCGTTATAAAGCGGCTGCAACAAATTAATGACTTGACAGTGATTTATATCTGAGAAAAGGAAAAAATGTGCTATTATCTACATTCCTTTGTCAAGAAACCATCCCCTCACATAGATATAGAAGCTTTCATTTCATAGGATAAGAGATGCTACGGAAAATCAAGTAAAAGTAATGAATATATTTATGAAAATATCATATGTATAGTGGTTTATATTATAAACTCATCTTTTCTATTTACCCATGCCATTATCATGGTGATCAAAACTTAGTATTTTTTAACTAAGAATTTAAACAAATTTATAGCATTTTTATGGAGCAAATATATTAATAATATTTATTCACGTCACTTAAATGTATTGAATAATTCTTAATATTAATTATTTCCTCGCTAAAAGATCAATTATAAGTGCCTGTTAAAGCCTTGCGGAAGTAGTAAATTCCTCAGCACTTATATTCAGGAGTGGTGGTTAACAACATTTATAAGTCAAGTGCATCTCTAGTGAATATCTCAGTTCACTTTTACCATGTTCCCAGAACACTAGAATGATATTTAACAACTTATGATTTTTTAGTCATTTGAGTCAAGCCCTTAGTCTCATAAACTTACCAAAACAATTCATAACTTAGGAAAATAAATAACATTACTTACACTGCTTTCAACATTTATAAGTCAAGTGCATCTTTAGTGAACATCTCAGTTCACTTTTACCACGTTCCCACAACACTAGAATGATATTTAACAACTTATGATTTTTTAGTCATTTGAGTCAAGCCCTTAGTCTCATAAACCTACCAAAACAATTCATAACTTACGAAAATAAATAACATTACTTACACTACTTTCATCGGGATGTTACATTGACCCTCTTAACAATTAAACTCATAATATATATATATATATATTTTTCACTTTTAAAACACAATCAATTTTTAAAATAACTTAAATAATATTTTATTTTAATAAACCAAAATTGATTTTAATAAAGATTAATAACCATCATCATCATTATTATATAAATAAAAAATAAATTATCTTTCACCTAAAATCAAACAATATTTTCTAATATTATATAAGTATAATGAATATTAATAGTAATTATTAAACTTTACTATTTAAAAAATTCCTCTAATATTATCAAATATCTTTCTCCTAATAAATATAAAATATAACAGATTTTTACTCACATAATATTAAATGATTAAAGTATCTCCTTCATAGAATTTAAAATTTAAACACATTACTCTATTTTAAAAGTTTTATTAAAAAAAATATTATTCACCTTGGTTATATGTCCCGGCCCGAGGGAATATATATGAATCGCTCAAGGCGATTATTTGAAGTAATTTGTTGCAACTTTAACAAAATCATATAACTTTTGCTATAGTTTGTATTAAATTTTTTTTTGGAATTATTTAAATATTGATTTATCTTGCCTTTTATTGGTTTATATAGGTGACGTAGGCTTGGGACTTTGTGCCCCAAGACCCGGGGGCAAGCTTGCGTAATCATAAAATGCTGGATAGACTTATTATTTTAATATATGGATGAAATGGCTCTGGTCATGAATTGACAGTTTCTGGGCCACAAAGTTATGAGGTTGGTTTCTCAAGGTAATGACCTATGACATTTCACCTAACATTCTCTTACATCCTACTTAAATGCAACTAACCTGCTATAGGTGTCATCTAGGGTCCTACGTTCAGGTTCAACATACCCATGGCTGTCAAGTGTAGTAAGGTGAGGCCACGATCACATTTTCGAATGTATGCTTTTAATAAAGCTCCATGATGACTGTAAATAATTGTAAATTATTGTGTTTCGTTGAGATGTTGAAACTCAGAAGCTTGCATGCATGGCATCTGTTTCTTTCTTCTCCCGCGGAGCATTCTACTACCCAATCCTCAAAGCTTATCATGGAAAATAAAAATATTTCATTTGAATTTTAGAGACAGAAATTAGATTTTACTTGTAATGTTGTAAGTGCCTAGATAACCCACTTGACAGTTCGTTCTTGAATATTTAATGCAAAAGTCCCTGAAAACTCTAGAAAACCCTAGCTATCTATATTTATGAAAACGTTGTTCATGTTAGTGCTGAACCATCTTTGTCTCTTAAAATGAGGAATATGCTGTATCCATGCTCCCCTACATACGAGGAATATGCTGTATCCATGCTCCCCTACATACTCTTTCACATTGTACAGACGTAGGGTGGTAGGACACACACTGTATCAAAACTAGCATAATCCATAATTACGGTGACTTCCACTTATTATATAAATATGTGGCGTGAAACAATTTCGATATAAACAATAAGAACACCCATTTAATATTTAGAGGCGTGAATCTCCAAATCTGATGTTGATTTTGTGGCGAACAATGTCAATGTAGAACAAGATTATCTGGGGCAATTCATTTATTCTGCTACTGTTCTATGAATGGATGCTTTGGGGAGCGAATGATTCAGTAGAAGTCCCTCGTTTAGATTATTTTCAGATACTGAAGATAAAGATAGCGATGGAGAACTGGGAAAAGGCAACCCAAAAGATTACTCCCCAGAATTGTATGAGAACAAAATTGTAAACTGTAGGGTCAATAAAGACGCTGAAGATGAAATCGACCAACTGACAGGCATATTCAGGAGTTGCGTCAGGAAAATCATAAATGGTGAAACTGGGGTTTTAAAGGAAGAAACCCTTCGAGTAGAGAAGGGTAAAAAATTACAGATATTAATGACCATAGTGCACCACAGTTCAATCTCTTCTAAGAATCCCAGCCACCGCGAGGAGGTAAAAAAGGCCGTAGTACAGCTCTCAAATTCTTCTAACAGTTCCAGCCACCGCTCATCTTCTAAGGGTAGAAAATTTATTCCTTTAGATCCCACTATTCCCCCTTTTGAATCTATTGGAAAAGTTGATTCTTCAAAGAAGATTGAAACTCCCCAAAACGATGTTGGACTGTCAAAGTTACCGCTTCCTCCTCGCCTCAGGGAAGCCTCTTACAGAAATCCACTCCATCTGAGCTCTCCACACAGGGATCTGATTCAGTTTCCACGGCCAAGATCTTTGGAAGAACTTTTCAGCCCTAGGGGATCCTCGGGGCGAAATAGCGTGCAGGCATCATTCTCTAAATTGGTGAAAAAACCAAAATCATTGGCTAAAATGGTGAAAAAACCGAAGGAGATTTCGGTAATATTTACTGTTTGTACAACAGATCTATTTTTTATGCATTCTATTGGAGAGATTTTGTTGTTTCGAATATCGTCTTTTGATTGTGAGATTTCTTAAACACATCTTTGTTCTGCATGGATTTTAGGTCAAGTTATGGAAAAGCGGTGTAGATTTGATACGCCACTGTGGAAAACTTAAGGTCCAATATGGCTTCTGCATTTATATTTGTTTTCTCTCTATTGTCTTTGGTACTAACTATTTTACTTCATTTTTTCGATGGTCTCCTTCAGTTCCAAGGCATCCATGCAGGCATCCATGCTGGCGTTCGTATGCTCATGGAACCGCCACTGCAGGTATGACATGGTGATATGTTGAAATGGTTAGTATAGTTTCCTTCCATACAGTTCGATTTTTTTTTTAATTTAAAAAACATAAGATATATAGTAAAGATAGGCCAAAATTAATCAACTTGCACCGCGATCATATAAATATATAAAGCCTGTCTAGCTTTTCTAGGCAGTGCTAATAGGATCAGATTCTTCAATTAATCATCGTGACTCAGAATCAGATGCTCAAACTCTAGACGCAGCAGAGCAATGATTGCTGCAACAGGTTTATTGTTAACTATTAAATCTCAACATCATAAGATCCAATGACCATCAATTAATAACCAACAATAAACCTGTAACAACATTCATTACTCTGCAGGCTGGTTAAAAATATATATAATATAAGGGTTTTTCTTCCAATGCTGCATTTTACCTGAATCCTTGGCCAAAAACTATTAACCTAATTTTGAAATTTTGTTTACCTAATTTTGAAATTTTGTTTAGGTATTTTGTTTAGGTCAGTTGAATGGATACAATCAATACAATCTCCGCCACTTAAACTGAGATCAAAGAAGGTGTTCATGCAATTTCGGTGAACATCTTGCGCCTCGGCAAAACGTTGAAGTAAAGGATTGTCACATTTCTCATTCAGTGCAGCAGTTGTCTTTTATTCGGCCTGTGACAAAAGTTGAAGGCCGGGATAGTGGGGATTTGTTAGTTTAGTTGGGTTTTCGACAATAATTTTGAATAGCTTTCGCAATGGTAATTTTATCTTCACTTTGGAAGATAATAAATTTGTTCATAGGGTCATTTTGGATGTAAAAGGAAATTTTAATTAAGAAAATAGAATATTAAATTTGTTTAAAGTAAAAAAACTAAAATATTTGTGTATATGTGGAAGTTTATTTTTATTTTATTTGAAATTCATTTTGTTAATTGATAGTTAAAAAATCATATTAAGAATAATAATAAAAAATATAAATATAAATGTGTTATTTTATTAATTTTATAAATTTATTAATTTAATTTTTTATTTAACATTACAGCTATAAGTATTTCTTTTAAGTAGATTTTATTTAATGTTCAACTTTGAAATTTCTTTTTTTAAAGACCATTATTTTGTGTGAAGAAATTATTTCTTCATTAATATAGTTTACCCATTTTCATAAATTAATTCTATATAATTTTGAACCATAGTAATAATAATTATTATTAAATTTAATAATGGTAATTATTTATAAATATAATGATTATTAAATTTAATAATGGTAATTATTTATAAATATAATGATTATTAAATTTAATAATTGTAATTATTTATAAACATATTATTTATATTATATATTTATTTGATATTATTATTTATTATAAATATTGTAAATTGTATTTATTTAGAAATGTGTCATTAAGTTTTGTATTCTTTTATTGTTATCCTAATTTTTCTTATAAGTTATGTTAATGTATTTTTTTAATTTATTTATGACACACTTCATTATTCATAGTGAAGTCTAGCTTTTTGTAATTTATTGTTCAATGATGGTTATAGTACACTTTTAGCAATTTTGTAGTGAGGGTTGTGTTAATATATTTTTTTAATATTTATAACACATGTAATCAAGTATACCAAACCTTTACTAATTTCTATATCCATTTCAAATTTTTTTCCTCTAAGTTGATTTTTTAAATCATTACGAATTCAAACAATTTTCATCAATTATTTAAAGTAATAGTTTGTTAAACATAATTATTTAAATTAACCATTTGTAAAATAAAAATAAAATAAAAAATTTATTTTAATAATAATGAGTAAATATATTTTTTTCCTTTTCTTATAAACCTCTATATAAACCTTAATCTAAATAGTATTATTCATTTATTTTAATTTATTAATTCTAAAAAAATAACACTAAATTCTTTATAACCTGTATTTTTTAATACCTATATTATTACTGATTTTTTTTAATATCAATGTTATAAAAATTTTCATAATAATTATTTAATAAAAAAATAAGTTATAACTCTAATCTATTAAAATTCTCACTCAACCATTTGAATAAACAAAGCCACAACTCTTCTAGAACTGCACATCCGCTTCTCAACATCAATCCCTTTCTTCTCCCAACACAGTCGAAATCACTAGTTCAAAAGAATTGACAAGGATATATGAGAAATCCGTTCATTGATCCAAGTTTTCTTCACGTGAAGTTTATACACAAAAAAAAGAACATGTATACAATTCTCTCCCATTTTGGATATACAAGAATCGGTTGATTGGTCCAAAGTGGCAATGAAAAGCCTTCTTCACGTTAAGTTTATTCGCAATACAGTTCTCTCCTCTTTTAAGATATATTTGTATATTCCTTCATGTTTATAATCGTACATATGTATTTAGGGAGGCTTCGATCCCAAAAGAAACATAGTTATTTTTTTGCTTGCGGAATAAGATATAGATTTAATCATCAAGTGGAATGGCTTTGGCTTTTCCTAGGTTTGGAATTGACAATGCAGAATAACATCTCAAAATTCATAGTTTTTTGAGACTCGAAACAGGTCATCCAAAAAATGAGAACTGATTACAATCATGGTGCATCTATGACCACATCTATCGTCTCAACCCAGATCTTCACGCCACCTATTTTCGCATCCTCAGAGGCAATAATTCCATAACGGACAAGCTAGCAAATCAAGGGGTCAAAAATAAACTTGGCATAGTTTCTATTAAGGGCCAATCCAATACCCATAAGCATGTTCCCTAGTCATCGTTGTTATAACACTTGGTGGGGGTGCTACGTTTGATCCTCTTGTCGTATTCCTCTCCATACAGTTTTTCAACACCCGAATGAGAGATGTCCACCATTGTGGACAAGAGGATCCAGCGTTCGCGTGATAGACTTTAATGATCGTCCTGGTCTTTGGCTTTTCGAGGCTCCAAAATGATTGTTGGCACACTCCATGGAAGAACCAAGCAGGATGAATGCATTCCTCCCGAACTCTGCTCTGTCTTGTGATTATGAGGAAGAAGAGCTCTCCTGGTTGTCTGCTACCCCTTTTGGATTTTGTATGAAGAAGAGTTGCAGCTCAGACTTCTCTTCGATGGCTTAAATAATGAAAGGATTGTGCTTGTGTTGGCCTTCCTCTCAACTCTTCGGAACTCCTCTCCCCGTTCTCTGCTCCCATCCCGGGTGCAAGCAATACCTAATTTTCAATGGAGAGCAATCAAGGAAGTTCCAACATAAATGAAATCAAGTCCACTTTTACAAACATTAAAATACATATGTGTCGGGTTTATGAAATGGTGTGCACTGGTGTGAAGGAAAATAGGGTTGTTGCATGTGATGTTAAGTATTTGGCAAATCAAATGGGCTTCCATGAGTCCAAAATCGATGACAATGATGGTGACCTTCATGAGTTGATAGGAACAATTGATTTCATCAAATAAGAAGTCCAGAAAATGGTAAATGTAAACCATTGTAGCCATTGCGAGGAAACTCCAGATCATGGCCACCACCCAATGGAAGAAACCTCAGTTGTGGAGCCCGTTCGTGGGTTAGAAGGAAAGAAGTAGTAATTTCAGCCATGGAAACTAGATGCATTTTTGTATTTTGTTAAATAGCGAGTTTGTTAGAATCTACCATTCAATGGGTTTAAGTTATTTCAAAATGCATCGAAGAACTCCTTTTAACTCTATTATCAATGTAGATATCTGAGTCTTTCTTTTACGAAACAATTTGATACTTCGGCTCCTCTTTTTGTATGTATAGCTCTGCTGAGCCTTTTTTGTTTATAAAATTTTCTCTAATACTTGTTAAAAACAAAAAAAATATTATATATACAATGCTATAAATGAAATCATACTTACAATTGTATATATTCATCGATATGCACAATGGTATATATATTTGAAATGTTTTTATTGTTTTACAGGAAAGAGCTTCTCTTGTTTTAGATATATTGGTATATACTCCTTTAGGTGTAAAATCATATATACCTTTAATTATAATATAAATGAAATTATTTGTACAATTACATAAATATAAAGTTGATATTCTTTCATGTGCATAGTGGTATATATATTTGAAATCTTTTAGAGGGGGAGAGCTTCTTTGGTTTTCAAATGGCAATCCAATTTTAAATTCACAATGTTGAATATTTCTATATTCTGATATTACTTGGTGTGAATAATGATATATATTTTAAATTTATAGTTTTGAATATTTTGATATTCAGTGTATAATATAATGGTATATAGGGAGAGAGTTCTTTTGTTTTTTAAATGGTTATTTAAATTTTTAAAAATATTTTCTATTATGTGGTGGTGGTGGTGATGATGATGAACGTTTATTTGGATTATTCAAATTTTTTTATATTTTGTTAAAGTTTCCGTTTAGTTAGTAAATTAGAGAGTATTTTTGGTTTTTAAATGGTTATTAAAAAAATTTAAAATATTTAAATTCAAATGATGATGATGATGAACGTTTATTTGGATTATTCATTTTTTTTTTTTTTTTGTTAAAGTTTCTGTTTAGTTAGTAAATTTGATTTCAATTCTCTTTAGGGGTGAGTTAATTAGGAGGAGACACCCAGAAATTCAACTAGTTGAGAGTTAATGTCACAGAGATTCTAACAAACAAACAAACAAAAATTCCATTGAAACTAACTTTAATTTATCAAAACTTACAAAATAATAATAATAATAATAACAATACTTATATTAGATATAACAGAGAGACCCCTCTGTGGTTTCAACAGCAACAACAACAATGCAATATGCCACATCGTTCTGGTCTAGTTTCCCTTACGAGCAATAGAGCGGGTCGAATCTAGGAAAGACCTGAGAGAGCCAAGATTTATGGCATGTTGGCCAGGGAATCAACCATGCAGGATAATAACAATATTAATGTGTATATTAAATATGTATTATTGTGCCATAACTTTTGTATGGAGAGCTGACTTTGGTTATAGATTTTATTTCTTAAGCAGCCCAGAGACCAACCATGACAAAGATGCGGAGAGGAATTGGAAAGAATGTCTCCCCAATGTCGATTCCCATCCATACAACAAATGGTAGATCAATCTTTATCATCCATGAATTCTGATTCTCAGGAGGATGCACCACTTAATCAATGCCACAGCCACAGCCACACCCGCTGTGAAGGGCTCGAATGGGAAGAGGAGGAGGAGGTGCTAGATAGAGCGGCAGATCTTCAAATTACCTGCAATGTCCTCCAGCCCCTCACCACTCTCATAAGTCATTCCACCAAAGGATTACCTACCTTCTTCAAATTGACATATTTTGTTGTTAAATTTTATAAAAAATTGATAAAAAATAAATAAATAAAAATATATGTATATATAAAAGAGATTTGCATTTCTTCAATTTTTATGATATTTTTCCATGTATAATAAATTTACACTTAACATGAATTTATGGTACTTTTTCTTTTTGAATTACAGTAAGATCCTTTTATTAATTTAATAAGTTTTAAGTATCCCATATATAGCTTCCATGAGAGCAATTATATTTCTATACTGAAGGTTTGTATATTTTTCAATATATAATAAATTCACACTTAACATGAATTTATAGTACTTTTCTTATTGAATAAGAGTAAGATCCTTTTGGTAAAGTTTAATAAGTTTTAAATATCCCATATTGCTTCGATGAGAGCAATTATATTTCTATATGGAAGGTTTATATATTTTTCAATATATAATAAATTTACACTTAACATGAATTTATAGTATTTTTCTTTTTGAATAAGACTAAGATCCTTCTATCTATTATTGTAATAAGTTTGAAATATCCCTTATATATCTTCGATGAGAGAAGTTATATTTCTATACTGAAGGTTTATATATTCCAAATTTATGTTTCTCATATTCTTAATAATCACGGTTTATCTTTCAAGCAAAGTTGTAGATTATATACTCCATATATGTCTCTCATATTCTTGATAATCATAGTTTATCTTCCAAGAATTTTATAGTCACCTATAGAATTTGAATAATGAAGTTGGCAGATCAACATAGACAAGATCTTCCACCTCGTTCTCTTCTCAGGCACCAGGCACTCAATTTAGACAATATCTCCCATCTCATAATGTAGCAACAAATGTCCCTCTTTCATCAAGTTAAAGCAATTAAAAAGTGGTCTGAATATCTAACTTCAAGCTTGTTCTCTTCTCAGGCTCCAGGCACTCAATTTAGACAATATCTCCCATCTCATAATGCAGCAACAAATGTCCCTCTTTCATCAAGTTAAAGCAATTAAAAAGTGGTCTGAATATCTAACTTCAAGTTTCAAGGATTAACTCATAGTTGTGTGCCATCCTTCGGCGCTCTTCAGATAGCCTTTGTTGCAATTAAAGTAGGAAAGTCTCAAGCTAAAGTGGGACATTCTAAGAACATATCTCCACTCACTGATACCTCTGGAATGTCAGATTCTTTGCAACAAATTTTTATGTTTCCTCCTCCATTCACAATCATGATTTATGGTAAAAACAACCACCCATCAGAAATAGCACATGCAATCAAGCACAGAAATACTACCATAATCAAACTTCACATTTTTTGTGTGCTAGCAGAGGAGGTCTTCCATAATCCACTATTAATCAAAGCCCCACATAGAGTCTTTGACTTCTGGATCTGTCCTATCATCTCAATTTGACTTGTGAATTGAACCTATGCTTTATAAAGTTTGTCTACAAACGTAATCAATTACAGGCATGAAATATACAAATCTATATATTTAGATCATCTGAATTTTGAATATATAAAATACTATTAGTGTATAAAATACCATTAGTGGATATTTGATGAAATATACAGATCTATATATTTAGAGCATCTCAATTTTGAATATATAAAAAACTATTAATGTATAAAATACCATTAGTGGATATTTGATGAAATATACAAGCCTATAGATATAGATTTAGAGCATCTCAATTTTGAATAAAATACTATTAATGGATATTTGAACAAAGTATTAGTTGTATTTTTTTAATAATTGTATTTTTTTAACAGTTTTTAATGATCTTCAAAAAAACTAAGACTAAAGTATCCACCTAAAAAGCATCAATGTACATAAATCAAGCATCAATGTATATAAATCTCTATGATACCCAAGAAGACTAAGACTAAAGTATCCACGTGAAAAGCATCAATGTATATAAATCTCTAAGCAGCAGAGATCCAAAAGAAACACAACGATGATATAAATTTTGATCTTTTATTTAAAACAAATTAGTGAAAAGGGACTTCCTAATGTGTAATATCCATTCAACTAAAATAAATAAAATTAAAAAAAAAACCAGGTGATTAGTTTAAATCTATATCTGGAAGATTAAAAAAATCTCACAACAAAAACCTAAGATTATGATCTGAAATGGCCTAAGCCATGGGAGCCATTGGTGCTCTCCTTGACATACATATAATCAAATTACATCCTACCTTGTGTGGATGAAATTACGGTGGACACACTGTTGTTACAGTGTTAGTTATTTTTTTAATATATGGCAAGGCATGGCTGAAAGAATAGAATGGATGGATGACTGGACACTTGGAAATCTTTCTTATTGAAACACGAGCATTAAATGGTTTAGCATAACGAAAAAATAATTGCCTTATGAAATAGTGGAAGCATAAGGGTAGATGATATGTATTAGAATTGAAGGATGGCACAACCCTCCTACTATAACACCACTGTGCAGAGGGATTTGGTGGTGACTAGAGTCAATATAATACAGGTTGTGGCCCAATATTTGATTAAAGATGCTACGGTTAATTATCAAGTCCGGTTGTGTATCACGGGGATGTAGGGGCGAGGATACGACTGCTTCTTATCATTTCGCCCAAAGTCCACATTTTCTCACTGTACACAACTCTTTGCTTTGAATTTTTTTAAAAGAAGTGCATTTCTGTTATTTTCTTTGCATTGTCAAGGAAATGAACGTGAAATGAACCAAGTACCTGTATTTAACTTAAACTATATTTAACGTGAACTAGGTCTATGTCACTTGCTTTGCATTTTCAATTAAACGAATTGACTATATGTTGCTTTGCATTTCCAATAAAATAAACTAGGTCTATGTCCTTTGGTCTGTATCTTAAGCCAAATGAACTGTGTCTATGTCCGTTGCTTTGCATTTTCAATGAAATGAACTAGGTTTTGTCATTTGCTTTATATTTTAGATGAGATGAATTGGGTCTTAGTCCCTCCTTTTTGTTGATGATATCTAAATGTATTCCTTTACTTTCTCTTGAAATTAGAATTCCATGGTGATGAGAATCCAGATCCTTCTTTTAGAACTCTGCAAAACATATAATTTATTTAAGAAACCTAAAAATAATGACTAAGATGAAAAATCAAATCAAACAAAATCAAAATAAAACTTTGAGTCTATATTCTCTGTTGACGTGGTGGACAGTCTTTGTATGAAATGAAGACTTCAACTGTTTCCCTCTTTCAATATAGCGAATGGATTGAACGTTTCTTCGTAATCTGTTAGAATAAGTTTAACTGAGATCTGGTAAAGTCATGGCAACTGAAATCTTTCAATGTTTCACGATGCTTGGTTCGCAATCAGCGATTGCGTTCTGTTAATTTCTGCTAATCTGTGGCACATGAAGCAGGCTGGTAATGACTTTGGAGCTTTGAGCAATCAATGCTTGATTCAATGATGTAGTGACAACATTCTTCTCTTCCATGTTTGAATGGTGTCCTAGAAATAGGGGTAGAATAAAACAATATAATGTGATAATTTCTGGCAATAATGATCAATTTATGGTGATATCAGGCGATTTATTGATATCTCCAACGATCTTGCAAATTTTGAAACAGTATCATCCCATTCTATGATACAGTATTTTGACACACTATGGTATTAGTTTCTGCAAAATAAAATGAACAGTGCTTCAAAAATTTCGTCCGCATGATAAAAAAAATTATAGCATCATTTAAATTTAGTATTAAAATGCATTGGTTCATGGAGTTGTACTCTTGCAGTGGCCATGTGGCTATTTATATGCATCTCTTTGCTAGCATTTTCTTCGTGTTGCCACGACTTTGCATGCAGCCAATGCATAGCTTTGAAATGGAAAATGGGTGTTTCTGTGTTTGATCCTTATTCTATCCAGTTTTTAACATTGACTTTATTCATTATTTTAAATGAATTCTTACTATAAACTTGTTAGATTAATCTTATTAACCCCGTCAAGAAAATCCAAAATATATATAAAGACTTAATCAACAAGCAGCCATACTTAAGAGCTTACCATGGTCCTTCTCGTCGTGGATCAGGTCGAGGAAGATCATTATGCATCAGTCTACTTGTGCATATAGAACAAATTTGCAAGGCATGGGATTTCGGAGACCAAAACCTCAAGAGAGTAAATCCTTATTTTGTATGTCTGCTGGGCAGTCTAACCCGCTACAAGTTCAAGGGAAGGTAAGTATTTTTCCATCTGAGAAGGAAGGACAGATGACATCCAATGGTAATATGAATCTTAATCCTCTTAGCACCACAAGTTCAGCAATTCCAACTAGTAATCATCGGCCTATCAATGAATTACTTGAATTACTTGCTTTATATGATGGCGGGTTGCATCAGAATAAGACAGCAACACTTGGGAACCTGAAGATGATGAATAATCATAATCAGCTTGAAGTGAACATGCACCCTACTTCACAGGGTGGGGAAATTTTCAAAATTACACCTGATAATAACTTCTTTGGGCAAGGAGTTGTTGCTGGAAACAATAGCAATGATTTTGGTTCAAACATGCCATTGGTAATGAGAGAGGGCTTAAACCTTGATCAAAGCAGGGTCTATGATCAATATTTTATACATCAGTGCCAGGAAATGAACGAAGACATGAAATTTGTCTCCCCATATAATAATATTTCGATTGATTATGCAGTTCCAGAGATAGTTTCAAAATATGATAATTCAATATGGTATTTTGGAGCATAACAGAAGTTGATTTATTATGAATGGATATCTCATCATGGTACTTTCTCTAGCTCTGTTCTGTAAGGACTCCTAATTCTACTAGCCCCTGAATCATATTATTATAGGACCACTCTTACAAACAGCTACCTGGAGTCATATTTTTATTAGACAAACCTATAGATGGAAATCACCATCTATATGGGCAATTTCATGTAGAGAAATCACATGTTAAAGAAGATGATAATCCGTCATCTATATGATTGGTGCATGATGATTTAGGCTTTTGCTGTATATTTGGTTCAAAACTCGTGAAGGAATCCTAAATTTATTATGTGTGTTACTGTGTAGTTGGTCGCAAGTTTGTCTTCTATATAATCAGAGAATATAGGAACTGGAGATGAATCAAATGGAAATTTGCTTGATCGTCCATTGAGGTGAATCAAATGCAAATGTGCTTGATTGTTTATTTCTTCTCTGCTCATGGATTTATTTTATTATGGCATGAACACTTGATTATTTTAACTGATGTACTACATAAACTTTGTGATTTGCCAAATGTAATATTTTGGAAAGCAACCAAAAAAAGCCTGAAAATTTTCCCTACTTTTGGACTAAGCACGCTAAGGGAGATTTAATTAAGTCTCAACTATCCAGTCCTTAACTCCTTTAATCCAAAGGTTTATCTGAGTTTCCTCCAGTCCTGATATTCTTCTAAAATGTATTTGAAGAAAATTAATATAATTGTTGTGTAGGTAGTGGTATAACTTATAATTGAATTTCACTTTTTTTCTTCCAAATAATATTTTATGGGTTTTAACATGTAAACCCCATTTTGTGCAAACTACTTTAAATGCTAGAAAATGTTTAATGTAGAAAGTTTCTTTTCCAAAAATATTTTTTCACAAAATATTAGACATTTATCTTATCTTTAGAATATGAGTTCGGATTATATTTAATACAAGAGTAGCTCTTTGGAATATGGGTTTGGATTATATTTAATACAAGAGTAGCTGAAAAGAAATTTAGATGTTATAATGGATGTTACCTTATACATTGTTGCATTCAATTTTTTTTTAAATATGGTTTTGTTTGTAATCCAATTGGAATGATTTTGTAGTTAAGTTGATTTCTTTTTTAATTTGTTACCATCTTGTTTTTGTCTTTTTTACCATGATAGGAATGTCTTCCATGAAACTATGATTTTTTATGGGTGTTTAATCAATGACAAAGATAATTGCAAAACTAAAACAAATTGCTTGACATAATTTTATAAAATTATGTTCATTACACCCATGGATAAACACCTATACATGTAAAACAACCTTCAACAAATATGCCATGGGTATAACATTGCCACTTTCCATTTCAGCCATCAAATTTGCTCCCTCCACAAAAACACATATTCTGCTCTCATCCTTCTCATCCACATTACCATTTTTTTCTCTATATCATTTATGTTTCTGATCTTATTCTTAGTCGAAATTTTATGTTCTAAACCATTGACTAACTTGAATTATGTTGCAATGAATTTTTTCTACTTCCATCCCTTTTTGTTGTTGAGAGGTATTGGGTTATATCCTAATACAGTGTTTGAAGATTTAAACGATGCACAAGAACCTTGTGAAATATTAGGTTTTGACATTGTAGTACTAAATCTCCCATAGTAGTTATAGGTTTATGGGTTTATCCAACTTTTAACGAAGCCAATGCATTTACCAGTTTTGATTGTGATTTCGGTTATTGGCCTCCTATCATATTTTCTTATCCCTTTGGCTTCATGGGCAACTATAGTGATGGAAACTCCACGGTGGAACCATACATCATTGGTCATAATTTTCTATTATCTCATGCAACAATGGTAGAGATTTACCGAAAGAATTTGCAGGTTATATATCCCATGCTTTGTTTTATTGTTCCAAAGGCCACTCATGTTATTGGGACTTTAAAGACTCGTTTGAAATACCATACTTTTTCTTTGATCTCTTTGAACATACTTGCAAAGAAAGAAAAAGAGTTCCATTGGTATCTCAACCTATTTTGAGTGGTACGTACTCATGACTAACTCATATGAGGACATCGTTTCCACTCAAAGGACCATTGATTTCCAATTGGGTTGGTGAGACTTAGCTCCCTTGAAAGTATGGAAGAAACATAAAATGCAATAAATGATGATAAATTCTTCACCATTGTCTGATGTGTGGATTAAATCTATAACATATTAAATTTAATTGATACTGATAATTAATCTTGGTTCAGATTCATTATTTACCTATTTCGATATTTGGCAAATAACACTAGTTTCTTTATTTATCAAATCTTAAGTGAAATTAAATTACAATGGCAATATGTTTTTCTTTCTTCCTATTTATATGACAAAGTGTGTTGATCTTTATTCATCATGGTTTGCTTTCATTCTACAGTAGTATTTTTTTTATTATAAATTTTAAATATAGAATTAGAATATGCCTATAAGTGATGTTCACTTCATAGTTTTTAATCCATAAATGATGTAGAGTTTATAAATGCATTCTTAGTACATATTTAATTTTTTTATAAACATAGAATTAAAATATGTGTATAAGTGATGTAACTAATGTAAACTTCATAGTTTTGAATGCATAGATGTTGTAGAGTTTATAATAGCCTGCAGCTTTGATAAAGTTCAAGTCCATTACCTACTTTTGAGTTTTACTTTATCAAACTTCAACAGTACACCAATACTAATATCATTAAAAGAATTGTGTTTGTACAGTGTTAATTATATATGTTATCGAACACAACATGTAAGTATTACATATGCAATTATAGGCTTTCCTCATCTAGTTTAACCACAAGAAGGTAGTAAAATGCCAATTTACATTAACCAGAAGAGCCAATCTAGTTTATCCACAAGAAGGTAGTACATTGCCAAGACTTTTCACATCTTAAACTTAACTCTGCAATCATGAATCACGAATTGAGGGGAATGTTGTAATCTTACAGAACTAGAGGTATCTATACAAACTGATCTATTGGGCTCTTTAAGCTTAGGCCCAATAAAAGACTCTTTGGCTTAGTTTTCTTCGATTTTGTAAAAGCTATTAACAACGTCGGGGACATTGCCACCTCATGGCTCTTGTTTACATAGACAAAACACGTAGAATAATGATAACAATGTTTTTTATGTTTAGAAAGATTAAGTTACTAAGTATTTTAAAATATTTAGAAAGGTTAAGTTACTAAGTATTTTAAAATGATTTTCAATTAATTTTATATTGTAATTATTTAAAACGCTATTTTTTTATAAATTATTTTTTAAATATTAATAACTATGGTTATTTTTTTCATAGGAAAAACACATAGAATAATGATAACAATGTTTTTCTATTTAGAGATGTTAAATTATCAAGTATTTTAAATGTTTTTAAATTAATTTTATATTGTGATTCTTTAAAAATAATTATTTTTTATATATTAATTTAGTTATTAATAAAATATTAAATATTTTTATTATTGTTGTTGTTATTATTATTAATAATATTTAGATTTAAATATATATTATTTTATTTTATTTTTAATTTATATTGGTTTTTGTTGGATCTAAAGTATTATGTAAAAGATGTATTATCTTTGTGACACTAAGAATGAAAGCCATTTTTTTAGAATGCTTTGTATAAATCCACATTAAATTGCAATCTCATAGTCTTTGCTACAATAAAAACTTCCCTAAGGCAATCTTTTGGCTTGTCAAAATTATGGACTTAAGAATGTTTCTTTCTGTAACATCCCTCAATTTTCATAAAAAAAAACAAAATGACTTACTGTAATTACTATGATGTTATAATTCATATTTCACAATTCTTTTAGTTAGCGGCAAGATTCATCTACTTATGTTATCATCAGCTTGCTTACTTTGTTAAATGTCATCATGACATAATTTGCGACATAGAAATCTGTCTCAAAGGATACAGCTTGAACTTGAGAGTTTGTCGTTGTCATTTGTTTGATTCTACCCTTGGGCTGCACAAGTGATGGGTCAAGGTCTTACTTAGTCATCACGACTAAAGCATGAATCCTCTGCTTTAGTATGTGCATGATGTGAGGCATCTCGACATTACAGTTAAAGGACAAACTCTAAGTGAAGACGTCGTAAGGAGCAACGACAAAGAAAAATTAAGGTTTGGACAAGGATCTATTCCTAACCCATTTCTCAAAGTTCAAAAGCCATACTATAAGTAACTAAAGCATTACAAGGGTTCCATCTTCATTATTTACTAAATTCCAAACTTTAATAATGCAGGTTGTATCACAAAACAAACATTTATATGCTAAGTCTTAAAATGACGAAAAGTTGTATAATGTTAAACCTTACGATGGGAGTATGTTTTGTAGAACCTTGGGATTAGCTCATGCCACGTGCTTAACCTTAAAGGCTTGAAAATATGGTTGACTTGGGAAACATTAATATGATTGCGAAGGATCAAGGACATGTTATTAAAATGTCTACCCTTGGACCATGTGATGGCCATGAGGACTCCAACTGGCAGTCACTTCCCATTAAGCAAAACCCTAAAGGTTTAATACGCTTTGTTGAGGGAGTCTATCATTTCAATGAGTTTCTATTTGAACATGGAGGTTGCTATGCAATTGCATTTAACTTTCGGCTGCTTGGACTTGGGCCTTTCCCTGGCTGTAAGACGAGATAGAAGAGTTCTTAAACTGAATCCTCGAATTTATTCAAGTCTTTTTGAACCTATTTTGATTGCTTAAGGAGTCTGCAAATATTTGTTTTGGTGATGACTTCATGCCTTTGAAGGCCGAGCAGGTAAACATTATTCAGTGTTTGTTTTACTTCTCTTCCAGGTTTTTTAGATGCTTATGGTTTATACTCTAATGTACTTCTTGTGTGTAGGACAAATGTCGCTACGAGTGTGGGTGGATCATTAGTCGTGAAGCCCTTTCTTATTTGGTAATAACCATGACATTAACTTGCGTGGCTCTTGAGGAGACAACTGGGTTTTGTGGTATGTTTTTATGGTATTGGGTTTCTTCCCACTCCGTGCTGGCTGTCGAGATGGAAGTGATATACTTGCTTTGGTATTTTATATAGTTGATAATGTAAGGGTGTTTTTCACCTCTTTTGGAGTCGTAGACGACTGTGCCACTTTGTAAATTCATTTGGTTATAAAATTGTTTTAATATTGTAAGAACCCGTGAGGGTTTCGATACTACAACTCTGTTATTTCTAAAGTGATTGTGTAAATATATAGCTTGTGAAAAGAATCTTTGCTTGTGGAGTCTTATGACTATGCCACTTTCTTTTTAAGATTTGTTATTAAGATAGCACTTCTATTCAGATATGTAACTTGTATTTTATATAATAAGAACCTTCGACTTGTCTGACCCTGCGAGGGCTTTGTAGTTTACTTGTAGTGTTTTAATAGTTATGGTCGTGATCCTCTTACTCTGCCGTTTCTTGTTCTTGGGATAAAATTCCACCGTCGTGTTTTACTATTTATCTGATAATATAATGGATCCGATAAGGGATGAAGCCTGTGAGGGTTATCTGTGTACATCCATTTGTGTTTTAACTTATTCTACGCTTCGTTTATCGAGTTCTCCATTTGTTTAAAATTTTTATTTCTTTTCTGGCTATGCAGCTGAAATGTACTTGTAAAATATTTACTATTTAATCTTGTTTGTTTATTATCAACCTAAAATACTGAAAAGATTCAGCCATGGAGTCTCTACCTTTCCAAGTAGTTTATGAGAGAAGGGTCGTAAGGCCTCTGACAAAATGAATTCAACTGTCAAATAACCTCTGCGGGGTTTTTAATATTTAAAAGAATGATTACACAGTTGTTATTCTTCTATTGACAATTAGTAGGGTTTTGGAAACACTTAAAAGGAAAATAGGATTTAGTTGTGAGATCCTTAATAAATTATTTCAGTTGTAATAGATCCTAAGTTTCATCATTTTTTAATAGACTGTGAAGCCTTTTATTTGGAATTTTTAACTTTGTGTATATATTTTTAATAGACCATGAGACTATAGGTAAACTTCTACAGTTTACTACAGAGTATCGGCTGTGAAGCCTTTCGCCATTAAAGCAGGTAAAATATCTATTTAAATTTCTTTAAGCTCTGTTTAGTTGAAAACATTTTTTTAGGAATTAAATAATACTAAGCCCTAAGGCTTCCTGTAATTCTCTTCTGTAAGTAAAATACTGTAGAAAACAACATCAACGTGACCTGAAGCTTGTAACCAGTGCTACAGTCTGTCGATAACCTCGACTTATTGTTAATAAACAATTTAATCATTAAGAAATGAGGCCTTAATATGCTCTTATGAAACTTGCTTGTTTTTTACTGTTCATTTTAAACATTGGTTATTCTATATTAATTCTAGAGTTTGTTTAAAAAGAGACAAAACACTTATCCTAGAAGGATTATTGTAAACAGAGTATTAAGGAGGAACTTGGATCTGTGCATTTGTGTTTTAATTCAGCTTGAAGTTAATGTGTTTGAGAGAATGTAAACACCTAAAATGTACATAAAAGAAGAGACTCTGTATTTATTTTCTGTTCCTATTTACATGTTTAAATCCTTAGTGTGTTCAGAAATAAACTCTGTCTAGTTACTACCTAACTTGCTTACGAAATATCATCCTTATTCATATTTATGTACCTATACTTGTTCTGTAATTGAAGGTTCAGTTTTACTAACTGTAATTGTTTATCCTTTTGGATTAAGAGTTGTAGCTTGATTATTTAACTAAATTCCAGGTCTTATAATTATCAGTGGATTGTAAACAATATAAATATCACTTTTATTCTCTGCAATAACGAAGATACACAATGATTCAATCATTTCGATACTACTATTCAAACATAATTTCATATCTTCCTATACTAGAGTATGTCACTTCGATGAGAGGAAAAATACAAGAGATAATTTAACTTCATTTATCTATCGGTTAATTTTTATGCAAATACTTAATCAAATAATCATTGAATAAATAGCAATTAACTATAACCTAATTTGAAATTAATTACAACTTACTTAAACACAAGTAATACAATAACATAATACAGAAATAGAGTTGGAACCTAGATTTGTTGCAGTAAAGGGAACTAACACCCAAGGGAGATTGTTCCACCCAACCTTCTCCCAAAGAAGCCAAATCACTTGCTTAGGATCCCCGAGCATGTTCACTGAACCACTAAGACGAAGATCTCTACCACACAATAGACTTATGCAACTTAGCACTCAAAAGAAGACTTAACTCAGCAAATCACTTTAGTTATCCCCTCATCAAATTCCTTGTGTGCATAACTTTACAATTTGCAGCAATCAAAAGGTTCATTCTCTCAGAAATCAGAATGAGTGGTGAGCCTCTTTCTCAATTTGATGGTTTATATAAGATTGCCTAGGTCTTTGGGTCAGTTTTGGAATTAAATGTCACCAACTCAATTCCCCCTCTCACGGAACATGACCATTTTTTTAGGGATTATGAGTCTGCAATAGCTAGAAAGTGAATGCTAGTGCTTCCACTTGTCAACCAACCTTCTACAGCTGCTCCTTCCTCATAGTGGGTCAGTGAACACTCATTTAATAGTATCCCCTAGATAGGTGTCTCATTTTATTAATTTATTAAAATAAATAATTCTTCTATTACAATCATTCTTGAACACTTGGTCATAAAATTTACAATAAAATTTAACATAATTTTTTTACTGAAATAAATAATAAATATTTATTTTTTCAGTTCTGGGTATGTTACAAACACCCTCCCTGAAGCTCAACATCGTCCTCGATGTTGCTTAAGTTATTCTGGGCCTTCTTGGAACATAGTTGGATATGCCACCCACATATAGCTCTCTAATTCCCAGGTTGCTTCATCTGGACTGGGGTGTTTCCACTACACCTTTACCTATCCAATGGTGCGATTCTAGAGAAAAAATTTCCTCCTACTGAGAATATAATTTGGTTCCACTGAAAAATCTCCTTCCGGTTCTACCTGAATCACATTCCAGTCAATCACATGAGTAGCATCATGTACATATTTCTTTAAAATAAAAATGTGAAAAACATTGTGTATCCTAAGATTAGGTGGCAAAGCTAGTTGATCTGCCACTGGCCCCACTCTTGCTAATATCTCGAATGGTCCGCAATACCTGGGTGCTAATTTAGCAGAGCTCCCTAGTTTAAAGGACCTCTTTCTAGGTTTTATTTAAAAAGCACATGCTTGCCTATTTGGAATTCCTTCGGAGTTATTTTAAGGCCAGCATGACTCTTTTGCCTGTCCTAAGCATTTTTCAAATTGCTTTGTACATGTTCACTGTTAGTTCCAATTATTTTAACATGTCAGGTCCGAACATCAATCTATCTACTAGATTACTCCATGTAATAGGAGTGTTACACTTTCTACCATATAATATTTCAAAAGGACTAAGCTTTGCTGAAGTATGATAATGGTTATTGTAAGTAAATTCAACTAAATGCAAATAGTCTTCCCACTTCTTAGGATAATCTCTAACATACATTCGCAACATATCTTCTAGTACATGATTAACTCTTTCTGTTTGTCCATCTATTTGTGGATGATAAGCAGTACTGAATTTTAATTTAGTATCTATCCCTTTGAATAAATATTTCTAGAAATTATCAGTAAATTTTGGATCTCGGTCAAAAATTATTACCTTTGGAATTCCATGTAAGCGTAAGATTTATTTCATGAAGATGTCAGCAATGTTAGTAGCTTTATAAGTTGTTTTAATAGGGATAAAGTGTGTTTCTTTACTTAATTTATCCACAACTACCATTATTGAATCATTTTGTTTCTAGTTTTTAGGCAAGCCAGTTACAAAGTCAAGACTAATGACTTCAATTTTCCAATTTGGAATTGGTAATGGCTATAAAAGACATGTTGGGTGTTGATGTTCAGCTTTAAATCGTTGACAATCGATACACCTAGCTAAAAATTCAGCAACTTCATTTTTCATATTAGGCCAAAAGTATTATTTTCTTAACATGGTTATCATTTTTTTTAATACCCTGGATGTCTAGAATAAGGAATTTTGTGTACTTCATTCAAAATCAGAAGTTTGACTTCCGATATATTTGGCACATAAAGTCTATTTTTCTACAGTATTAGACATCTTTTATTAAAACTGTAATATGTAATTATATTTTCAGATACATTATGAATTACCTTTTCTTATAAACTATGGTATTGGGGGTCCTGCTTTATTCCTTCTTCCAATTTATCTTCTAAATTAGTTTTATAATTGCTAATGGCAGTTACAAAACTTGTTAATGCATTTCTGCTTAACGCCTCAACCACTTTATTTTCTTTCCCTTTAAAGTGTTTGATCTCAAAATCATACTCGCTAAGGAAAGCTAGCGATCTAGCTTACCTCGTGTTTAGATTTCGCTGATCAAACATATATTTTAGGCTTATGTTATTAGACATTGATAGAAATATTTTACTTATTAAGTGATGGAGCCACATTTTTAAATCATGGGTTATGGAAACCAACTCTAAATCATAAGTTGCATAGTTCTTTTCATGAGTTTTCAACTTCCTTGATTCATACGCAATTGCATGACCTTCTTGTATCAGTACTCCACCCAAACCTTTGTTGCATGCATAAGTTCATACGATGAAATATTTGTCTGGATATGATATTTTTAGAATGGGTGCAGTGGTTAATAATCCTTTTAGTTTATTAAAACTGTCTTTGCATCTCTGATCCCTAACAATTTTCTTACCCTTTTTCTGTAATGGGGTTATAGGATTTGCAATTTTTGAAACTCCTTCAATAAATTTTCTGTAATAACGTGTTATTCCCATAAATGATCGTACATCAGTTGCGTCCACAGGAACATGCCAATCGATTATAGCTTTTATCTTATTTGGGTCCACCGATATCCCTTCTTTGGATATTACGTGGCCTAAATATTGTATCTTATTCTTATAAAATTCACATTTGCTGAACTTAGCATATAGTTGATGTTCTCTTAACACTTGTAGTATTATCTTTAGGTGTTCATCATGTTCTTCTTTTGTCTTAGAATAAATTAATATACCATCTATAAAGACGACTACGAATTTGTCTAAGCATTTACTTAGTACACTGTTCATTAAGCACATGAAGGTTATTGGAGTGTAAGTTAGGCCGAAAGGAATACCTAAAAACTTGTAGTGCCCACATCTTGTTCTAAAAGTAGTTTTAAAGATGTCTTCATCTTTAATTTTGACTTGATGATACCCAGACCTTAAGTCGGTCTTTGAGAATATTGTCACCCCACGTATCTGATCAAACCGATCATCAATGCAAGGTAGAGGATACCTATTCTTAATTTTCATTTTATTAAGTTGATGGTAGTTTATACATAGATGTAAAATACCGTCTCTTTTTTTAACAAAAAGGACCATTTCTCCCCAAGGTAATACACTTGGTATTACATAATGTTTGTCTATTAATTCTTGTAATTCTAATTTTAATTCATCCAACTCCAATATGTTCATTCGATAGGGAGATTTTGAATTAGGTACCAGTCCAGGTACTAACTTGTTTGTAAAATCTAGATCTCGTTTAAGAAGTAATCCCATAATTTTTTCTGGGAATACATCCGCAAAATATTGCAGGATCAGGATATCCTCAAATCCTGGTTTATCTTCTGTACCAATTTGTTCATTATTTATTATGTGTACCACAAATACTTTACAACGTTTTTCATCTATAAGGCTGAAATTTGTCTTACAGATATCTTCCTAGGTATTCCCGTGACAGTAATTATTTTTCCTTCATTATTCAAACAAGTAAAAGTTTTCTGAAAAAAATTTTAAAATCACTTGGTGTTTTTCAATCCAATCCATTCATATTAGGACATCATAAGATCCTAAAGGTAATACATTTAATTTGACCTGAGTTTCAAACTGACTCATAAGAAAATTACAACTTTCAACATAATTTACCACCTTTCTTTTAGTTCCTGTGGCTAACTGGAATAGCAAGGATTTTTCAAATTTTTTTAAGGATAAGCTGCACTTTTCCACTTTGCTAGGAGATATATAACTTAACTAGCACCTGTAACAATCAAGATGGAAATGAAAAAATTTTGTATCATACCTTGCAGTTCCACCATGGAAGTCTAATGATATGCTTGTCGATTCTCCAGAGTTGCATTTATCCTATGCATCTCATTTACTGCATATCCAACTGTTTCCTCTTCTTGGATAGTGTGTATGTTGCTTATGTTCCCCTTCTGGCTCAAACGGTACTTGACGTAATTCGGTCCCTGACATTCCCAACATTTGACAGGTTCCCTTTGTTTAGTATTTTTAACAAATTTGTTAAGAATATATCTTCCTTTTAGTGTTGTAGTATCCAAGGGTGCTCTATTCTTAAAATCAGTTTTCTGATAGTTATTCTTGGAGAAGTTCTGATATTTACTCTCAAAAATCTTATTTGAATTAAACCCTCTTCTCTTTTGGTCAAAATGATTTGTCTTTTTAGTCTTCCAGTTAGGTAAACTTTCTCTTTTCTTTCTATTCTCATAAAAGAATTCAACCTTTGTCATATCTTCCTCCAAAGTTTTCAAATTATTAAACTCAATCCTATCGTTGAAGTTAGTAGGTAGACAACTTAAAAACTGTTGAATTTTAGGCTTTTCATCTATTATGTAAGGTACATATCTTAAAAGGATTAGAAACTTGCTGCTCAACTTCTTCATGGACATGGAACCCAGTTTTAATTCATAGAACTCCTTAGCTTTTTCCTCATAGTATTGTTCAGATATAAACTTTCTTTTAAAATACTTCTTAAAAACTCTATAGGTTAAGTACTTTTCTTTCAGATATTTGACCCTTTTTATATCTTCCCACCAAATATCAGCTTTTCCAATCAAATTGTAAATAGCCACCCCGACCTTTAGTCTATCAGAATAGTTGTAAATGTGGAAATATTTCTTCATTCCTGACATCCAAGCTTCTGCTTCTTCTCATTTCTCTACTTTCTCATTAAACATGGGAGGCTTTATTTTTTTGAATTCCCCAGAAATTTCTTCGTAGGGTTTATACTTCCTTCTTGTAGGTTTATGGTCACTCTAACTACTATCACTTATGTACTTATACCTTCCCTAACGTGACTTTGCATTAACCTCTAAAGAAAATTCACTATCACAATATTTTTCTTTCTTTCATTTATGTTTGTAAGAGGTTTTTTCATAATCAGTTTCATAAACATTTTGTTTATCTTTTCCTCTCTTATGCATATTGTCTAGTAGCATTTGATTCATTTCCAAAATTCTTTCATTGTCTAAATTTACAGTTTGTAGTTCCTCTTTTAACTCCCTAATTGTCCGTGTTAAATCTGGATTGTTCAAATCTACATAAAAGTTGTCAGAATTGTTTTGTTGAGAACCTTTTTCAGCAGATGCTTCAACACCTTCCATTTTCCTACAAAACATATTTTATATTTATGTACAGAAATAAATGCAAAATAAAATTAGTATATTTGTTTTCTTCCTTATATTCGAGTAATCCAATCAAGCCTAGTGTTTGGAAACTCGCTCTGATACCACATGTAACATCCCTCAATTTCCATAAATTAAAAAAAAAAAATTTACTGTAATTACTATGATGTTATAATTCATATTTCACAATTCTTTTAGTTAGAGGTAAGATTCATGTACTTATGTTATCATTAGCTTGCTTACTTTGTTAAATGTCATCTAACATAATTTGCGACATAGAAATATGACTCAAAGGATATGGTTTGAACTTGACAGTTTGTCGTTGTCGTTGTCATTTGTTTGATTCTATCCTTAAGATACATAAAGGATGGGTCATGGGTTTTACTTAGTCATCATGACTAAAGCATGAATCCTCTATTTTACTATGTGCAGGATGCGAGGCATCTCAACATTACAGTTGAAGGACAAACTCTAAGCAAAGACACCGCAAGGAGCAATGACAAAGAAAAAATAAGGTTTGGACAAGGATCTATTCCTAACCCATTTCTCAAAGTTCGAAATCCATATTTTAAGTGAAAAAAACATTACAAGGGTTCCATCTTCATTATTTACTAAATTCCAAACTTTAACAATGCAGGTTGTATCACAAAACAAACATTTATATGCTAAGTCTTAAAATGGAGAAAAGTTGTATAGTGTTAAACCATACGATGGGAGTATTTTTTGTAGAACTTTGGGATTAGCTCATGCCATGTGCTTAACCTTAAAGGATTGAAAATATGGTTGACTTGGGAAATATTAATAAGATTATGAAGGACCAAGGACGCATTATTAAAATGTCTACCCTCAAACCATGTGATGGCCATGAGGACTCCAGCTGGCAGTCACTTCTCATTAAGAAAAACCCTAAAGGTTTAATATGCTTTGGTGAGAGAGTATGTAATTTCAATGAGTTTTTGTTTGAAATTGGAGTTTGCTCTGCAATTACATTTAAATTTTGACAGCTTAGACTTATCCTTTCCCTGGCTGTAAGACGAGATAGAAGAGTTCTTAAACTGAATCGTTGAATTTCTTCATGTCTGTCTGAACTTGTTTCGATTGCTGAAGGAGTTTGCAAATCTTTGTTTTGGTGATGACTAAATCCCTTTGAAGGCCGAGAAAGTAAACAATATTCAATTTTTTTTACTTCTATTCCTAGTTTTTTATATGCTTATGGTTTATATTCTAATGTACTTTTTGTGTGCAGGACAAATGTTGCTATGGGTGTGGGCGGATCATTATTTGTGAAGCCCTTTCTTAACTAGTAAGAACGATGAAATTAAATTGTCTGGCTCTTGAGGAGACAACTGGGTTTTGTGGTATGATTTTATGGTATTGGGTTTCTTCCCACTCCGTGCTGGTTATTGATATGGAAGTTATATACTTGATTTGGTATTTTACACAGTTGATAATGTAAGGGTTTTATTCACCTCTCGTGGAGTCGTAGACAACTGTGCTACTATGTAAATTCATTTGGTTATAAACTTGTTTTAATATTGTAAGAACCCGTGAGGGTTTCGATACTGTAACTTTGTTATTTTTAAAGTGACTGTGTAAATTTCTAGAATGTGAAAATAATATATGCCTATATAGTATTGCGACTATGCCACTTTCTTTTTAAGATATGTTGTTCAGATAACACTTCTATTCAAATATGTAACTTGTATTTTATATAATACAAACCTTCAACTTGTCTGACCCTACAAGGGCTTTGTAGTTTACTTACATTGCTTTAATAGTTATGGTCGTGAGCCTTGTACTTTGTCGATTCTTGTTCTTGGGAATAAACGCCACCGTTGTGTTTTACTGTTTATTTGATAATATAATGGATCTAATAAGGGACGAAGCCCATGAGGGTTCTCTATGTACATCCCTTGCTTTACTTAATAAAAAATGCTTTTTAAATTATACCGCACTTCCTTTATCGATTCTTTCATTTGTTTAAAATTTGTGTTGCTTTTCTCACTATGCAACTATAATGTACTTGTAAAATATTTACTGTCTAAAGTTGTTTGTTTATTGTTAACCTAGAATACTAAAAATATTTGTCCATGGAGTCTTTGCCTTTCTAAGTAGATTTTGAGAGAAGGGTCGTAAGGCCTATGACAAAAGGAATTTGACTGTCAAATAACCTCTGCGGGGTTTTTAATATTTAAAATAATGATTACACAATCATTATTCTTTTATTGACAGCTAGTAGGGTTTTGGAAACACCTAAAACAAAAATAGGATTTAGTCGTGAGATCCTTAATAATATTATTTCAGTATAATATATTGTAGGTTTTGTCATTTTTTTATATACCGTGAAGCCTTTTATTTGGAAACTTTAACTTTGTGTATATATTTTTAATAGACCATGATATTGTAGGTAAACTTCTATATTTTACTACAGAGTGTCAGCTGTGAAGCCTTTCGTGATTAAAGCAAGTAGAATCTCTATTTAAAGCTCTTTAAGCTATGTTTAGTTGATAAAATTGTTTTTAGGAATTGAATAATATTAATCCCTAAGGCTTCCTGTAACTCTCTTCTATAAGTAAAATACTGCAGAAAACAACATCACATGACCTGAAGTCTGTAACTAGTGCTACGGTCTGTCGATAACCTCGACTTGGTGTTAATAAACAATTTAATCATTAAGAAACGAGGCCTTAAAATGTCCTTATGAAACTAGCTTAGTTTTTAATGTTCATTTTAAATCTTGGTTATTCTAAATTAATTCTAGAGTTTGTTTAAAAAGAGATAGAACACTTATCCTGGAAGGATTATTGTAAATAGAGTATTAAGGAGGAACTTGGATCTGTACATTTGTGTTTTTATTCAGCTTAAAGTTAATGTTTTTGAGAAAATGTAAATACTTTAAATGTACATAAAAGAATAGACTATGTATTTATTTTATGTTCCTATTTACAGGTTTAAATCCTTAGTGTATTCAGCAATAAACTCTATTTAGTTACTACCTAACTAGCTTATGAAAGATCAGCCTTATTCCTATTTATGCACCTATACTTGTTCTATAATTGAAGGTTCGGTCTTACTAACTGTAATTGTTTATCTTTTTGGATTAAGAGTTGTAGCTTGAATATTTAACTAAATGCCAGGTCTTCTAATTAGCATTGGATTGTAAATAATATATATATATATATATATATATATATCACTTTTATTCTCTATAATAACGAAGATACAAAATGATTCAATCATTCTGATACTACTATTCAATCATAATTTCATATCTTCCTGTACTAGAGTACGCCACTTTGGTGAGAGAAAAAATACGGGAGATAATTTAACTTCATTTCTCTATCAATTATATTTTATGCAAATACTTAATGAAATAATCATTGAATAAATATCAATTAATTATAACCTCATTTGAAATTAATTATAGCTTACTTAAGGGTGCATCCATGGAGTTGGGTTACAATTTTTGGCAAGGCGATTTTGAAAAAAAAAAAAGTACCTTGATCGAGGTTTTATTAAACCCTCGATCGAGGTTTTAACACCTCAATCGATAGTTTCAAAGCCCGATCGAGGGTTAAAAAATATCTCTATCGAGGGTTAAAAAGGACCTCGATCGAGCATTTTTAATATTCTACAAATAGGAAACAAACCCATCATTTAAGTCACTTCGTTTGTTAGATAGAAAATGGTCATTTATATTCATTTGTCGATATGGGTTGTTGAGTAATTGGGTTATAGTTGTGATTGATCACATGTATGACTCTAATCAATCACATATATAACACCAATTACTCTACGACTAATATCTATTCATAAAATATAGAGGAAGTGGCATTAGTAATGCGTTTACTCATTTTTTCTTCAAGGTATGTATTAGTACCCCCAAGTATATCATTCTTCTAGTCGAAATTATTTTTTATTAAATTTTATTATCATATAATTCTATGTTTTAGAGACCTTGATTGAACTGATAGCTTGATCTTGACATTGTATTTCCATATGCATTGAATGTAAAGTTTCATTTAATGAAGTATTCCAAAAGATTCTTGGACACCTTGTATTATGAATCTCCATTTGAATTCATGTCATTGAAAATTTTCAATTCTTGTTGAAATGAGAATTAATATCATGTTTAGTTTCAATACTTTTTGTTTTTCAGATCTCACAGTCATCATACCACCTTTTCTTTTATTTATTTTCCTCCACTCTTAGCATTATGAAACACCAAAACTATGATTCACATGTTATTGATGTAAATTCTAATGTCATTCAATAATTTCTAGCAAAATTAACTGCAAATGTGTGGCAAAATAACAATTTTGAAGAGTAAACAATGGACATTGATATAACCCAAGGAAATGAGGTCATTTTTTTTTCATGCTCACATTTTCATTTCTCTAAAGGTACTAAAAATACTTTGCTCCTTTGTATATAATTTTAAATTTTAAAAAACTACAATTATGTGATATGACTTTGAATGTAACACTAATTTTTATCTTAATCATTCTGTTCTATTCCGCCATGGGCTCTAGGATTTAAATATCTATCCTGAAGATCTATACCATAGGTACATCATAGTCCTGATAATCCAGGTCGAGTGGACACAACTCACCTAAGTTCAGCTCATCAACCAAATTGCATGCATCAGTGCTCTCATTGGTTCAATGCAAAACAAATACTATGACAATGATGCATGTAATTCAGTTGATGAGTTGAACTTAGATGACTTGTGTCCACTCGACCTGGATTCTCAGGACTATGATCTACCTATGGTATATATCCTCATGTTAGATATTTAAAGCTCAGAGCCCAGGGCAGAATAGAACATGACGATTAAGATAAAAATTAGTGTAAATTCAAAGTCATATCACATAATTGTAGTTTTTTTAAAATTAAAAATTATATACGAAGGAGCAAAGTATACACATTTGTGTACTACATTTCACTACATTTGTGTACTACATTGTATACACATTGGATATATTGCTGATAGAAATCAAATGATGTTGAAATTCCTTACCAATCATTGATGGCATAAACAAGCTAGATGTTGAATTCTAATGAAAAGACACCATGATACTACTTGAATATAGCATTAAAAAAAATTAAATGCATTTAGTTCACATACTCTAAAATTATTGTTAAATCCCCAAAATGAATCCCTGGTATCACCATCAAGGTTTCACAACTATTGGTTAAAGTTTTGAGTTATCATGCTAGGATGCATTGAAGGGTTTATTGTATCTATGTCATGGTCATTTTGATACAAACAATAGTTTGTCCACTTGGTAATTGTACACAATATTCATAATCAATGTCATCTATAGTGTTGTTTAAATCCATGTCTCTTTTCAACATAGAGTTCAATGCTTTTGTTAATATCTTTGGTCCAAAAAAAATTTAAACTTCATTTAATTTAGTTATAAGGAGGGTCGCAAGGTCGCATATATGGGGCGCAACATATTCTAATCAATATGAAAAAACCTTTTTTTATGAGTGGGGCTATGTAAGGTCCCAAATTTGGCACTGGGTCACAATGGCCAAATCACATTTTCCATATTCATGAAAGTTGTCAAATGGATGCTAAAAGTCAAATAATTGCCAAGGAGGAAAATCACTAGTTTCCTAGGTTGGGGGTGGAAACTTTGAGATTTGGAATAAGGGGGATAATAAATGATGTTTCTAAATTATAAGGGGATAAATATTTAATAATTGATCTTATTAAATAAATACAAGAGAAAATGGAAGTGGCAATAGAGCATAAAGACACATGGAGACTATGGGGCCCACACTAGCTAGAATTCCTATGTTAAATGGTATCTTTCTCTTGCAAATTGGAATATATGGGAAGAATAATGTTTTTGTATGGATTATAATGTTAATATACTTTTCCATATACTTAATAGGTTGAATTTGGGATGGATTTTAACTTACATGGGAGAGGAAGATCCAAATGGGGGTTTCATGGACACTTGGCTAGATTCCCCTTACATTTATAACACCAATGATGGAGATTCTATGACAGTCATGACCCAAGTCAGATATGAAGGATGAAATACTAACATACTTACACTTCAGGCCTGAATAGAGCATCTTGGAGGTTGAAATTCGGAGTTGGAGAAGGCCAAGAGGCTCCTACTCAAATTTGGGAGAAGAGGGAAGGTGAAGAGAGAGGCCACATGGCATAGCATGAGCAGACAGACAAATTCGACTTGGATTTGGTTTATGGATGGATTTGGAACCTTAGAATACCAATAATTTTTATAAAATACAAGGATCAGCCATGAGAAGAAGCTTTTTCTCATTTGTGAAATTGTCATTTGTCACTAGTACAAGTGATCAATTTTTCCATGGCAAAACATGGAAATATCCACGGAAAAGCGTGGATATTGCCACGTCTAAGTGTTTTTTTTTCCATGGAAACAATTCTGTCGCAATAGAGACGACCCCTAATTTGCGTTGCAAGAGCGACAATGTTCTATATTTCGTTAGATGTCTAAGCCGTCTCTATATCCATGCCTGGCTGTCTCTGTATCCACGCCTGGCCATCGCTGTATCCACACTTTGTATAAGGTTTTTTTTTTTTAAATGCAAACCCAGGAATAAGACGTCGCTATAGCCACGCCTTGCCATCTCTGTATCCACACCTTCCCGTCGCTGTATCCATGCTTTGTATAATTTTTTTTTTTTTTAAATGCAAACCCCAGGAATAGCGACGGGGATGCTATACTTGCGACGGGGATGCTATTACCCATCACTTCTATTCAAACAATCTCCTAACACCTGGCTTCTTCCTCATTAATGTCACTTCAGCTAGGCACATATACACATCTGTTTGGGACTGTCATAACATAATCTTTTGTATCATTCGGTTGTTGGCAAACAAATACAAAAGGAAGTTCTCATACACTTAGCCTATGTTACAACAATTTTGAAGAGCTAGAAGATATCATTTTGTAAACTTGAAGTGATAATCTAATAAGCTGGAAAGTATATCTTTGATAGTCATTTGTATTTAATATCTTGGTTAGAAACTACTGATGAGCTAGAAGTTGTGGTGGATATATTTTATTATTGTGATTTTAGATCTAGAATTTACATCATTTTTTACAGTCATTTGTTCAACTCGAATACAGGCTTGGGACTATCATATCTCTGCCAAGGACTGTGTTGACCCTTTAGAGTTTGAATTTCCCACTAATAGTCAAATACTATGTGTAACGTTTGCATATATGAATGGTCAATCATTGCCTTGATGCAAAATATATTGTTAGAGATCACTTAATCATATATTTCCATCACCAAAATCTTTCAAACAAAGAGATTCTAGGCAAATACATGATGTGAGATCACATAGGCAAAGTAATTGATGTGATTCGACAGAAGAATCCTCTGCCTAATATCAATCTTATGAAAGAAATATTAATCTATCATTAAAAGGTGGATCTATAATGGTAAGAGGAGAAGCCAAAAGAAAGACATGACTGTGAATGTTTGAAAGCTATGTTTAAAGCCATGGCCTACTTCGTTGGCTTTGTTGCTCCTTTGGGGTCAAAATGTAAATTCTACGCTTCCTGAATACTACAGTAAATGCAGTATTTGACTTCGTAGAATAAGTAAAATCTAATACTCATGGTTCCAAGCCACATAAATGCAAGGAGCATCTCCCTTGAATGAAAATAAAAGCATTTGACTAAAAGTGAAAAATTGATGAGTGCTAAAGGCCTTAGACTTTGGTTTGTGACAATCTCACTTAGAGTTGCTTGAAAGTTAGACCAGTTTTGTAATTGGTTGACATCCATAATCACACAGGCATGATTCCCAACAACTGATTGAACTTTGCATTATTGTAGCATTCCCCTTCATATGGCTCAAAGATACTTGAATCAAAGGCTATAATGAGGTCCACAATACAAATGTAAATCACAACTAACAAGATTTGTTTGCCAAACCAAAATGGTCATGCAATTGAAAGTTTGCTAAAGCTACCAACTAGGTCTTCAAAGAATCTTTAAGTCAATAAGTAAATATGCAACTCAACAAATGGATGGGATGCCTTAGTACTTGAAATGGTGATTTAAGTGAATAAAAATTTTCCACATAGTACTAGATCTATTGTTGAGAATGTACATGATTGGCCCCTTACATCACATTATATCACAAATTTTCAGATCTTAACACACTTACTCTAGGCTTACTAATCTCATATTAAGAAATACACTTACCATTTGAACCAACATCTCTAGAAACTAGTCTTTATTATCAATAACCTGCAAGATAAAATTTTGAAGTATAGGCTTGTATCCCCAGCTGCCCACTTGAATTATAGTGTTGTTTGCTCAGCATCTTTTATAGTTGGAGCTCCCATACATTTGATTAATAGTGTTGTTTGCTTCAACATCTCTTCTAGTTGGAGCTCCCATATTATGAAACCAATGCTTAGATGCTTTTCAACTTGAGAACCATTAAACCAGCATGGTACAACATATACCCTTGCTAAGCATTAGCACATCATCCTTGACACTTGATGTAAAGACAACATACTTACAATGGTTCAAGCAGGCTTCTAGCCTTATAATGAACTTAGTCAACGGAGAATTCCATATCTTTGGTCAATGATAAGAGAGGTAGCTTCCTTGCATTGAAATTATAGGAGTTTCACTTGTGCAGTGGCTCTAATGAGGAAATGCAACTAAAATGGAAAGCCATTTGTTTGTGGAGCTAGCTAGCATTTAAAAATGTTGTAGATTTACAATCTCAACACCAAGCTTGCAAATGATATATGTTACAAATATTATGCTAATATCAAGTGGCACTGCAAACTATGAAATTGTGAACTCAGCTATGCTTGGTATGTAAATCTCATTTGCATAAAATGACCATCCACCATGATGGTAGTTGAATCCCCTCATGAAGGTCTATTGAAATTCAACTTTAGACATATCTAATTTCTCTTACTTGCTACAGACTGGCACCCCTTCGACTTATATATTTCTACAAGTTTTGGCTTAGGAGGACATGCCAATCCTCAACTAGCTATGGGATATGAGGCGTTTTCCAATTTGACACTAGAGTACCTAATCTTGAAAAAATGTCTGAGAGCACATCATGTCTTTCCTAATATGATTTTTTCTTCAGGAAACAGTGTAGTCATCAAAGAGGAGATGGGCATGATAGAATGGGTTCAAGGGAGGCCTTTGTGAGGTCATAATTAGAGGATATATCAGAGGAACCTCCTATAGATTCAGCACCAATTGAAGCTAATGGGAACAATGGCTCAGAGTTAGCAGCTCCTGGAACAAAGTTGAATGCATTACAGTTATCAACCACTGAGTTTTACTAGGCCTGGAAAGTGTCCTTTGGACAGTCACATGGTTACCTTTGACTAGCCTTGAAATTCAGATATGTTTGGACAGTCACATGGTTACCTTTGCTGGGTTTATCTTTTCCATTTGCTAGAAGTTGTTCTCGACATACTCAGACTTGGCTCTTCACACACAAATTTGATAAAAATATGAAATCAAATATGAAATCATGTTAAAGCTTATAAAAATTGTAATCGATGACACTTACCGCATAACCCTTTATTTTTTGTTGTAGCTCCACCATCATTGCCTTGTCATCATCTGTCTTAGGCCATTTGCAAGCAAAGGCCAGTAAATCCTTGTTTTCCTTTTTGAGGGCCAAATAGACCGTTTTCATTGGGTCTAGGGAGGTGAAAATTTCTTCCTCACTTACATTGTCATCCACATCCAGTGCACCGAACTAAAAGCATGAAACAATAAAATCAAGGAAATTAATTGTAACATCATTCAAAAATTGTTCACCTGTAAAATAATTGTTGTAGTATCAATAAAACTTACCGGATACGGCGTAGTGGCTGGTGACTTCCCACGGTCACCCCGTGCCTACTGAGGCTCCACGGGTGACTTTCCACAGTCACCCCATACCTGGTGAGACACTACAGGTGACTTCCCACTGTCACCCCGTACCTGCTGAGACATCGCGAGTGACCTTCCACGGTCACCCCGTACCTGCTAGGGCTCCGCGAGTGACTTCCCACTGTCACTCCGTACATACTGCGCCGACACCACGGGTGACCTTCTACGGCTGTGACCCTGGCACAATAAATCAATCAATAAAATCTATGTACATAATTGTGGACAAAAAAAACTGAAATATTTAACAATTACCTGTGGAGGCAGTATGGCGTGTGACCTTCCACGGTCACCATGTATCCTGGTATTCGTGGGTGCACCGTGAGCATTGCCGTCACCCTGACACAATAAATCAATTAGTAGAAGTTGTGCAAATAATTGTACCATAAACAAAAATGAGGTTTTGCAAAAATTTCACCATAAACAAAAAGTATAATATGCATGTTACTATATCGATTGTAGTCATCAAAACATTTACTTATTCTGGTCTTAAAGGAGGAATAACCTTTCCATGTATCTTCAACTCCCAACCCATCAGCCTTCATTATCCTATATGGTCCATCTCTTATTTAGACATGCTGCGATTGGGAGATTTGGTCATCTTTTTAGATATAGCTCTTTACTATTTAGTCATGTAATACATAAAAGGTTTTCCATAACACCATTTCCAATCCTTCCAAGCTGGTCCCTCGCCATCCAAATTTACCTTGAACAGAATCAAATCAGAAATAACCTTGCAAAGTTCTAGAAAAGTTTGCTTTTCTGCCTAGAAAAGCTTGCTTGTCTGTTGTTGGCAATCTTTATGTAAGATTGGTTTCTCTTTAATTCAACCACTGTCTCATCTCCTTATCCCACAAGTCTCCCCAAGGGTGGAAACTGCTCTTGGCTAACCTCTTTCATAATAAAAAAGGAATTAAACCAATCCAACCCCTCTTACAGAAGGTTGTTCAGTTGTCTTGCATAAATACTCAAAACCATTCTATTTTACATATCGACATTTTTTGTCATAACTAAATGAGCTATTTTGTTGAGTAATAAGCAAATTCATGATCCTAGGCTAGGCCCTTTGGATATTAATTGTTTCATTGTACAAGGTCACTTGTGTTAAATAAGGCCTGATTAGAGTAACCGTGAACGGTCACTTGCATCAAATGTTTGTACATTCACCACTAGTGGAAGCAACTTTATGGAACAACATTGGTACTTCTACTACACTTGCAATCTGACTATTTCTAAAGGGTGTTGTTCTATTTGTGCCAGGGTGTGCCACAGGGGTCACATAGTTGTTTACTCTCGTTTAAGTCGTTTCTTTTGTGATTGTGGAGCAGGAGGGGTAAGAGGGACAAGCTTCCTCTGCTTTCTGAGCTTTCTGGAAAAGGGAATAATGTTTCAATAATGTATACATCTCTCTACAAAGTTAAACTTTAAATTTAAAAAAGTAACACTTCATCTGGCTAATACAAGGATACTCAAATACCATCTTGTCACTTCCAGAATCAAAGCTTCAATGATAAAAGGTTAACCACAATAATTACTTGGAAAAGAGGAATAGAAGCATTTGTCCTTTTAGCTTGGGGATTCTTCATATAATGGGACTCATCAACAATGACAATCTCTAGAAAATATAACAAAGTAGAAACCAAAGGAGTTACATACGTATATCACATTTGCAATGCATAAAGAGAATTGGCATATGCATAATCCAACTGAGTTTTACATGCTGCTAGCTTAAAACACTTCAAAATTATTATTCTGCATAAGAAATATTTCAATCTCACTAATTGAACATCATCAAATGTTAAAGCTTACTTAATGGTTCATAAGTTATAACTAATGTAATCTATAATAATAAAAGGTTTGACTTCTTTAGAAATCAAATAGGGTTTTACATAAACATGTTGCAACCAAAACATGAACTAGAAAGAACAATCTTGGAGGAATTTCAGTTTATGGGTACACTGTTAAAAAGTGAATACAAAAATACATAGGGATATGTGAACTATTATAAATTGAGTCATTCAATACAACAAATGAAATCCCCTTATATTTCATTCATAGAGTGGCTGTACGACCTATTTTACCAGCAATCGTAAATACCACATCCTCGAACCAATGAAATGTAACTGTACAGGAAGACATCATACCAACATGTAGATGGTACTACAGCTAAGAAAATGCTGTGTTACAATCTCTTACCTCTCTAAAATTCTAAATAATGGGGAGGTGACCACTTGAAAGTATGCTTGAAGATATAAGATATGCTAATATTTATATACTCAATAATAGCATATCTCAAATTGTTACAAATTAGTTCCTCCTAAGACATTATATTAGAAGATAAAATACTAATTAGAATAGATAGAAATAGTAAATAATAAATATCACATCCATGAACAAATCAAAATGATAATACCAAAACAAAATAGAAAATCAGATATAATAAAAGCCATATATCCAACTACTCCAACTACTTTATACTTGAAATGAAGCAACTACACGAAAACACTGACCAATATTCTTGTACAATTCACCTTGGACAAATCATCAAGAAGATTGAATTTGAATCTTTCCCCAATTATTTCGATATTTTACACTCCAATCATAACCAGAGAGATTCACCTCAATACACACCAAGATAGTCATTTTAAAGGCACAATAGAGAGATTCACCTCAATACACACCAAGACAGTCATTTAAAGGCACAGCAGAACACAGGAACTAAGATGGAGAGTATTCCCATATGTGTATAGATAGAAAGATACATGGATTTATGGGTATAAATGTTATGTATGTATAAGCTACAGTAAAACATAAGCATCCAACCAAATATGACTACTTGCAGAAATTTAATACATTCATGAAAAGAAATTTGCAACTATAGATGAAGGAGGAAACACTGGGCACTACATATGCATTGAAGATACAAAGATCATCTCAAAGATAGACCACTATGGAGAAAGGAAGATATGGGAGGCTATAGAGACTGAACTGAATCATAATAATATTGACAGAGATGAGGGATGGAAAACTAGAGAAGCTTGAAAGCTTATAAAAACATGAAATATAATAAATGATAATTGACTCCAACAATGAGCATTAAGGTCATCCTATAGGGTTTGATTATTACATGTTGGATTTATTATTAATATGAGGACTTAACAACATTATATTCTGAGCCTATTTGACTCCTGAAGATGGTCCCGGCTTTGGGATTGAAACATCAAGAATTTTCTTAACATCTTAAAGCAGTTTTCCTTCTTTCTTTCCAAATATTGGCTGCATATAATGAACAACCTGAAGGAAACCTCTTGTTGAACTATCATATTATGTGGACAAAAGAGCACATAGCAAATTAGATGGTACACTTACCTTAAAATCATTGTTGACCAATTTCTCTTGTATCTTGGATACAAGCTCATATGATATTATGTTGAAAACACCATCAAGTTGAATAGTCTGTTTACTAGATGTCTGTACAATATTGAAGTTCCCAATTTTTTATCTTGACCACTGTGACATCACAACCTGGACATCAATGTGAGCTATTAGATAAAGATAATATAAGACCAAATCCAGAGAAAATCCTAAAAGACATGCAGAAAAATAATGAGCGGTTCAAATCTTCAATGATCACATGTTCTAAACATTAAAACTGATTATGAACAAAAATATAGACACATTTGAACAATCGCACCAATTTTTTGTGTTATATCAATACAATATTAAAAAATTATAATGAGATTCCTAATGATCTCAAACATGGAAATAAATGCTAGCCCAAACTCAATTTGTCTATTCTGAAATGAAAGTTGATCCAGAAATAATTTAATAAACCTTCATCTTTTTGGATCCAACTCTTAGTACACCACGTTACATATATAAGCATGCTTTAACCTTCATTTTCACAAAGCATGCTTTAACCTGTTACATGAACTTGTTATGAGGCATGCCTTATCCATCAAACTTGAAGAACACCTAGTAAATCAAGTTCTGAAGGCAGAGAATATTGTTTCTACCCTCAACAATGTAAGTTGTCCTCCAGTGGAACTTAACAGCACACAATTGGTTTGCTGGTCTTTGCTAATTTCAAGACTGATGTTGATTCTTCGGCACATGATTCTCCACTCTACAACCTTCCCATCCTGGTTGATGTTCAATATAAGAAATAAGTTAATACAAATTACACAAGGAGGAACTTTTCAGCTTCCCACAGGAACAGGCTATTTAGAATCATGGGTATATCATGTGGTACAAAGTGTTATAAATGTGAATGAGGGAGTCACAGAAGAGCATGGAATGGCTGATCTCTTTCAGCAACTAATTGACGTTAGTGGGGTTCATAACTGGGGTATTGTAGAACACAAATTTCTTCAAGAGAGGACACATTTTGGATAGAGCAGACATCTAAAGATACTTCATTACTCACATGTTACTTTTTAGGTGTTTATCCCTCCCTTGAACATATGTACATAGATAGATAGAAAAACCACCACAGAGGAGAGTGAAATATAACATATTATCATTGACAGATTTTATATTGTTTTGATTATAGGCTCCAGTGCTGAGTAAATATCCAGCTCAACTCTCATTAACAGCAATCATGTTATTCCAAGGAACAGTGCTGTCATTTTTTGTGGCTTTAATCTTTGAGCCAAAGGCCTCTGCTTGGAGGTTAAAGTGGGACATTGGGCTTCTCAGCATTCTCTTCTCTGTGAGAGTTTCGTCATTGTAGTTATTGCTTAAACATATTTTCCAGTTCCATTTGTTGAAAGCCTGATAAATGCCAAGTTTTAAATCGTGTTCACTCTGGTACAGGGATTATGTACCAGTTTTGGATACTTTGTACAGATCTACTGTATCCGTATAAAGGGACCAATCTTTGTTGCATTGTTTCACCCCACAACAACAATAATGATTGCAATCTTGGAACATGCCATCCTTCACATAAAATTTTATCTCAGAAGGTCAGCAGGCATATCTTTCCCTTTTATATTTATCATTTGAAGTTGGATGCCGTTTGACAGTTTGTTAACAACTTTGCTTCATCTGCAGTTTATTGGGATCAATTTTTATCATCACAGGTATTTTTACCGTACTGTGGGGCAAAGCAAAAGAAAACAACCTAGACAGAGATGGATCCATCAACAGAAGTGATATTAAGCAATCCTTATTACAAGATGAAACCTCTCATAGACCCGAGGGTGTCTAATCTGGGAGCAAATTTCCCTTCACAAGATGGAATCAACTCTTTCCATACAGAAAGTCATGGTTTTGATGGATATAATTCATGTTGAGTAACTCAAAATTAGACAAAAACCCTCTGGAAGCATTGTTCCAACAGAGACACAACTTGGATGCAGGGTCTCCTTCTTCCTGTAGTTTGTGTAAATGATTTAAACTCTATGTTCTAATTTCTAACTAGACTGGGCTTCAATCATGAACGGATATCTAAATGCATATCATCAGTAGTTTTATTGCTTCATCCAGAACTGAATATTCATGGCTATACTGGCAACCACAAGATTAAATACTTCATCTCTACACTATTAACCAACAAACCTCCAACGATTTGGTAAAAATAATGGAAAGAACAGATCCGTGTTAACAATGATTAAGGCATTCAACTTACAAATCGCATAGTTTATCCTCCACAAGGGTTGCTGAATGATTTAATTTGCAGATGAAATCAAAATGCTCAGACAGATTCAATGCTAGGGTTCCCCAATGCATGTCGACTCCACACGTTCTCTCAATCGCTCAACACTAGGTTAGATTGAGACATTTGCCACGCATTTCACTAGCATCAACATATGTCAAGCAGGCGTTTCTTCAATGTTGAGTTTGTTCAAAATGCAACTAGTCAGGGTAATGAACATGTCAACTCAATATTCAACAGAAAATTAACTAGAAATAGAGCAATACAATTTGTGAATGCAGGTTTTCACAGTGGTTCTTCATTGAGATGTCTGTTTCTGAATTTCTCTATGTTGTGGATTAGCATACCAAATTTGTGAACGCAAGTTTTCACAGTGGTTCAATATTGAGATGTTTGTTTTTGGATTTCACTATATTGTGGTTAGCCCAAAACCCTAAATGACCTCAATCTCCAAAAAAGAAAAAATTGTGCGGTGCTCTGGTGTGCTAATAATCAAGAAGTCCTATAATCGCTTGCCTGTGATGGTCTAGAAGATAAAGGCTGAAACTACTGGTGTAAACCATGCAAGCACTGAACATTTTCTATGAATGAATGTGCCTGTCCCCATTCCCGTGCCACAATAGAAAGTGCAAAACAAATTCAGAATATCAACACCACAGGGGCAGATGATGGTTCAATTGGGAAGCCATTTTCACATAAACAGAACAAACTGAGGAACTGAGAACCAACCTTGACATCGTAGAACTTGATGTAGAAGCATGACTTGGGTACATTGACTTTGCTCTCCAGTGTGGTGGCAATGGCTGCGCTGAGCTTCTTGTTGGTATTGGACCCCAACCCTCCAATGGACACCAATTCCCCATACGCTGCTGGTTCTTGAGTACCCCCAAATGAAATCGCTGCCGACCCTTTCAGCTGCACCATCACATACTACCAATTTACATAATGTTAAATACATTAAACCCCCAATTAGCAATATTGACAAAAGGAGGGCTTGTATTTGGTATCCATCCATTATTCGTAGGTGTGACCATATGATTTAATTAAGAAATTATTGGACATGGTTGTAATTTGTGTGGGGAAGGAAAAAGGGTAGCCTACACATTATGATCCCCTAAATATAGATTTCTAATTTGTACCAATTGTGCAAATTCATCAAAATATTTCTCGGTACTAGTGTATTCTAATTGTTTTTTTATACTTCCTCCATTCATATGGTTATTTTGTAGATTTCAGTATGTTTAGCATTGTAGTTTCTTTCTCTTTCCCTTATCTGAATCATCCTTGGTAGGATTTCTCGGTTTTCCTAGGTAATAAATCATTTGGTATTTTTTTGAGGTTCTTTGAAACATATGGCTATTGGTACTTATATGGCATTTACATTTTTTATGCTTAAGCAGAATTGGATATTTGGAGAGAAGTACCATGGTTGTTTCAATTGATTTACAAAACCACTACAATCAATGGTAAACGATCTATTTGTGTTCAACTACAATGTTATCCTTCATTTTTAATTTCTACTAGATGAATGCACTATGGAATACACTTAATGTGGTTTCATTTTATATCTTCTCCAATTGTCGAATTCTCCCCTTCAGGAACTTGTTGGATGGTTTTTGGTCTATTAACAAAGAATGCTTCTTTGGTGTCTTTTGAAAGTTGATTTAATGGTAATATCTAGTTGATTAGATGTTGGAGATATAAGAGTATACATTTTCTGATGTATGGTAGGCTACACTCAACATTTTGATGACCAAGGAAAGCTTGATATTTTCCTAGATTTGGTGTAATAAGAACTCATGTTTTGTTTCATCACTTTGTATATCAGGTTAATATTTTCTCTATATTATATTTGAAATATTTGCAGTTCATAGTTTTAGAAACAAAATTTTGTGCACAATGGCATCTACTTTCTTAAACATAAAAACATAGAGATTCTTGGAATTGTAGCAGTATTTTCCAAAGTCTATTGTTCAAATCCACCTCTAAAAGTTAATTTAAAGTTTTTTCCTAGCCCCTCTTGTCTTCCCCGTGATTATGAGCATTAGAGATTTAAATGCCATTCTTCTGTACTTGGTTGGATTTGGAAATGTTGCTAATTTGATGCACAATGGATCCAAATTGTACTAGTTTTCGTTAGTCAACATTTTCTTAATGTGATCCTCATATTTTCTAAATTTTTTGCTCATTTCATCTTTGCAGGACTAGTCTATGGGCTGAGTTCGACCTCAAGCAAATCTAAATAAGTGTAATGAAGTTTGATAGGGCTATGAAACTTATGGTTTTGTTGCATTTCAAGATCCACCAATGTATGGTTATATGGCATACTTTGTTTTTGGATTGATGGAATCTAAGGTATCCTCTATTAATCCATTTAAGGTGGTCCCATAGAATCCCATATTGACAATGAATCATTGTAGGGTGGCACCTCATGAGAGTGTTCGTAAAATCAAGTGGCTATCTATAAATGAAACTAAACCTAAATAAATGAAGAGTTGCATAGAGAACACTCTAATATTATAACCACACTTGGATATGTTCAATCAATGGAACATGATGCAACAGAAGAATGGGCACTAACTTCGAATTTTTTTTAGAAGGGATTCAACTATTGGAACAAGGTTAGACAAAAAGATAGCCTTTATGCTAGACACATATATTAATATTTAGATCAAACAAATGTTAGTTGGTTTTTTTCTACACTCGATCAAAATCAATGTAGAATTCCAGTGGGATATCATTCTATGAACATCGAAGAAATTCATAAAAATTTCTACAGAAATCCCTTTATTAAGAGAAACAACAAAGGAAGGCTATGAAAATACACTTAGGTAAGTAACCAATATAGAGAGACCTAGCCAAGGGGAGCAACTCTCTCCATCTCCCAGAAACCGTGAAGCCAACGCGTTCGAGGCCTACAAAATGGAGGGTTGGACGAAATTGTGAGGACCTACAAATGCGTTCGGGGGTTGTGAGGGATGAAATTGGAGGGTGGAAAAACTTGGATGAAATCACACATGTAAAATCACACTTGAATCAAAAGTATGATATCATGTTAACATGGCCAATAAACCAAAAATAAGGACCATATCTATGCTAAGTGATTCAATATAAATTGTTAGTGGAATAATCTAATACCACTAGATCACTTTGTATGAAAACAAGTCACTCTCCTCATGAAGATATTTTTCTTTGCGACTAGGAGGTAAATTTTATTATGTCCATGAGGACACCAAGACTTCAATTATTCCAAGGT